>JACCIB010000841.1:0-79256 GCA_018906965.1 Philotrypesis tridentata
CATTGCCATGGTCTATGCACATGGTCTATGGTCTATTGCATGGTCTTTCCAATAAAACCAGGTAAAACACTTTGTTCAACTTTACTTTGTTGGCAAAGTTTACAACTACGTACATACTTTGCTACGTCTCTGTATAGTCGTGGCCAAAAATACTTCTCTACCACCCGACTATAAGTCTTTTCTCTGCCAAAATGTCCAGCTCTCGGCTGATCATGACATTCTTGCAGAACTTGATGTCGTTTTTCACTTGGAATGACGAGCTTCCATGCATCGTCATCCTCACCAAGAATTGAAACTAGTTCAGGATTTGGGCGATATTTATACAGTCGCCCGCCCACAATTTTCCATTCAGGAAAATTCTTCGGAGTTTTCCCTACCTTATTAAACCGATCATTATACCAATGATCGCGAAACTGTAAATCCTGACTAATCGATGCAATAGATATTTCTGCATCTTCATATATCCGTGATAAAGCATCAGGCACCACATTATCTTTACCCTGTCTATGCTCTATGACATACTTATGACCTTGAAGTTCAAGAGCCCAGCGTGCCAACCTACCAGTCGGGTTGCGCAGATTACATAACCATCTAAGGCTGCTGTGATCAGTTATCACTTTGAATTGATAACCTTCAATATACTGACGAAATTTACGTATAGCAAAGATCACCGCAAAACACTCGCGTTCTGTAACGATATAGTTACGCTCTGCAGATGAAAGTACTCTACTTGCAAACTCAAGTACCTTCTCTTGACCATCGATCTTCTGTGTCAAAACCACACCAACCCCGGTATCGCTCGCATCCGTATGGATAACGAATTGTTGGTTAAAATCTGGTGTATGCAATATCGGCGCCGAAGCCAGCATCGTCTTAATGGCTTCAAAACATTTCTGCTGCTCTTCAGTCCAAACAAAAGGTTTTCTCGGATCTCCTTTCGTCAATCTGGTCAACGGCTCGGCCAGCGTCGCAAAATTATCTAAAAATTGTCTATACCACGACGCCATGCCGTAAAATCTTTTCACTTGCGTCAGATTTTTCGGAACCGGAAAATCGACAATTGACGCTATCTTCTCCGGGTCTGGTCGAAAACCATTTCTGTTCACTAAGACACCTAAGTATCTAGCTTCTTCTTGACAGAAAACGCTTTTCTCACGATTGACAGTGAGACCAGCCTTCTTAATTCGCTCTAGCACGCGCCTGAGGATACCAACATGTTCCTCAAACGAACTCGACACAATTATAATATCATCTAAATATGCGAACGCGTGCGGTTGCAATTCTGGAGATATAATCATGTCAATCAGCCTCTGAAAAGTCACTCCAGCTTTTCAGATAAACCAAAAGGAAGTCGTTTAAACTGATACAATCCCATCCCTGGGACTGAGAATGCCGTATACTGCTTACTCTCTTCACTCAAAGGTATCTGATGGTACGCACTACTCAAATCAATCGTTGAAATATAGCGTGCCTGTTGTAACTTACGCAAAATCATGTTCATCATTGGCAACGGATATGCGTCATTCTTCGTAATCGCATTTATTTTGCGAAAATCCACACAAAATCTATACTTGCCATTCGATTTACGCACCATCACAACAGGACTCGAAAATGGGCTATCACACGGCTCAATTATTCCAGCGTCAAGCATCGTTCTTACTTGCTTGAACATCTCTTCTTCTAACTTCTTCGATACCGGATAATAACGCTGTTTAATTGGCTTATTTGACGTCACCTCGATCCGATGTTCGATCCACGAAGTGCAGCCAATCTTATCCGTATCTTGACCGATAATCTCGTCAAGAAGTGCTGTAAGCACCTCCCGCTCTCGATCCCCAACATCAGCCAAACCCACTGAAGATAATTGCAATGAACCGCCCTCCACCGCTGCTAATTCAACGTCGACGTAGTTTTTACTATCTCCAAGATATTACTCTCGAGGTCATGGGATCTAAGATAGCCTTGAATGTCAACATAAAGTTAACCCCCATGATACAATCAGTCGGAAGATCCGGGACAATCGCAACACGGATTTCCTTCTTCAAGTTTCCAACCTCGAAAGGTAACCAGACATATCCAGTAATCGGTATACTTCTCCCATCGGCCAACCTAGCATTTTGGCCTTGGTTCAATACAACCTGTCGATTCAGTGCACTCGCAAGCTGCAGACCAATCGGGCCCATACACACTCGCGAAGCACCACCATCATATAAGGCTCGGAATCGAAATTCACCGACCCTCACTTGCATCCACCAACGTTTCTCTTGGGGATTATCTTCGTCAAGTGGAGTAGCGCTAATTTCCACTCGACTACCTAGAATCTCATCAATCACCGAGTTCACCTCTTGATGAATTCTAACGGGCTGGCTGTCAGTAACTACAGCAGCACCCACCTCGTCATTTTCCCTCTCAACTGACTTAGTCAAGATAGACGAGAGCACGGTAGACGCTTGCAAGTTTTCGTCCTTCCTCCATGCTATCCGATCCGTACTAGACTTAGACACACTCAATTGACCGAGTTGACTAGCCTGCGAATCAACCTTTTCAACATTCGCACTTATGTTGCACAAATGATTCGGGCGTGCACTCCCATCATCCGCACTCACAGTACTCTGTGTCGAAAATAAATTCTTCTTAACGCTCGTGAGAACAGGGTTTACACTCCTGCTCACTCGCGGTAACACCGAGGTCTCTCTTGAACGCACCTCGACCTCTTTCATGCGCTCGCTTCCTCTTTTCCCTCCGGACAATTCTTCCTAATATGTCCAGATTTCTTACACCTATAGCAGACAAAGATCTTCTTCTTCTGCTCAGGATCTTTACCATCGGAAGAAGTCGAAGCTTTCGGGACTTCCTTTTCATTCTTAGGCTCTGTAACTTTCTTAACTATTTCATTCTTGAATTCTTTGAGCTTCTGATCAATCATCTTCCCGAACGCTGTCACCAATTGTGCATTTGGCTCGGCCGAACCTACGTCGACCGAAGCTACCTTAGTACTCATGGACGTCACAGGTTTGACACCTGCCGGCGGTCTATACGCCAAACTAGATAACATAGTTTGTTCCGGCGGAGGTGGAAAACGATAATCCTTGCGGCCTGATATTACTATCTCCGCTTCTTCCGCAATCTGACGAAAACTATCCAGATCCACGCATTGCATTCTTGGTGTTAATACTTGAATATCCGGCTTTAGATTTCTATGTAACAAATCCAGCTGATTCTCCATACTGGGCTCCGGAATCATCACAAAGTCCCGTACGGATTCGTACTCGCCTTGAAACCTCCTCTCCGCATCTGACGTCAGACGCTGCTGGAAACGTCTATTTGTTCCGTACCAGCTGAGTGCATCCTGACGAAAATCTTGCCAATTCCGCCATTGACTTCTATTGTTACGGTACCACTCAGCCGCTACTCCACTGAATACCAACGATAATACCGACAGTCTCTCGCTCTCAGTCATTCGAGCAAGATTCATATCATCTTCAAGCTGTTCAATAAATCGCTCAATCCTTTCTGTAACATCACCTGAGAATGTCAATCCCCACTTCTTGACAATTCCTACTAGATCCCGAGGAAATGATCTAGTCGGTAAATTCCTCTCAAGATTACGACCACTAGACGACGGCCGAATCTGTCTGTCGTCGACTTCACCACTGCTTTCCAAATTCTCTGTGTCAGATGGCCCGAAGATTCTCTTCGGTGCTATCGGCGTATTTACGTTTGACAAATCAAACGTAACTCTCGATGGTGTGGCGCCTGTTAGGGGTATTCTCGTACTGCTTGCCCTTGCATCGTTCCGGTTCGCGCGCTCAGCATCTAATTGTTCTCTGAGCTCGCTAATCGTCCTCTGCATGTCGTGCATAGTCTGCATTAGGCCTGGCGGCAATACGTATTCTTTACCATCCACACCAGTTAGAACATCCCGATCTTCTCCTGCTGCAAATTTACCTTCAGACTCTTTAACTTCTTCAGCATTGACTTTGCTTTCTTCCAACAATTTATCAATTCGGGCATCAATGACTTCATCTATTAACGTTTTGTGCAGCGGATGGTGCTCGGTCGTCACAGACAAATTATTCAACTGTGATAACCTCCATTGCGCGCAGGTACTATCTATAAATGTCCTGCGTGCTTCCACTCTGTCTGCTTTAATCTCTGCCGTTTCACCCTGGGCAGAGGGCACAAAATCGGAGAATGAATACTCTCCTCTCAACCATTTATATAATCTAGCCACTTGATCTTCCCGTGTACCGTCTAATTTCAATTTCATCCTAGTCAAAGCATCTAGTCGTTCGCCTTCCCGTAAACCAACAATCCAGTCTACGATCGCGTCGTCTTTGTCGTCGTACATCTTTAAATACTGCGCTATTTAATCTTATAAAAAAAAACGCAAAAAAATTGTGTGTGTACGCGTGCGCAATCCCTAACTAAAAAAAAAATTCGCACGCGTGCTGCCGGTCGAAAAATAAAATAAAAATAAAATCTCGAAAAAAATAAATTCAATATAAATTTTAAAATAAATAAAATGTCGGAAAAATTAAAAAACCAAATTCAACAATTACTATTATTAAAAGAAAAAAAAACAAAACAAAAATTTACTTTGCAACCTTCTTTACAGACCGGGAACACTTACCACACCTGCAAATCTAATACATGTGAGTGCTCTTCCTTCTCACATAAATCCCCTATTAAGGAAGACCTGTAAAGAAAACGCGAAGAAAAATGCCTATCTTCGCATACACACACAACTGTACGCCGCGCGAGTACGAGTTTCCCCCTCTGCGACAGTGAGTAAAATTTAAAACTGCTGTATGCTCGACGTGCCGCGCGCCGGGCTCTATCACACACTACAACAGCTGACGGCTCGCTCGACTACGAGCTCGCCTCTCCCGCGCAGCAAAGTACTGCGCCGGGCTTTTAAACTTAACCGAAAACAATGCTCAAAACTGCCAAACGGGGCAGATTTCAAAAATAATGCTCTCTCGGAACTACACACTATACCAAACTAATACTCTTCACACCGAGTTATTCACACTAAAAAAACTATGTATTTCGAGACCGTCACAGTACTCGAAATTAAATCCGTTCCGAGAGAATAAAACTTCGAAACCTTTCTCTCTCGCACTCACGTATATAAAATTCAAGAGCTGGAATATCGCCTTATTCCAACTCTCGCTCGACGTAAACACGCGCAATGTTTACATCTGCGCCGCACGCTCGCCGCTCTCCACTGTGTTGTTGTCGACCGCGCGCTAATCCCCAACGCTTCTATGCTTTCGGGATACACACCGAGTTTTCCAACGGCCAAAATTAAATCATATATATACACAATGAAATCTCCTAACTAGCCAATCGCGAGTTCGTACACATGAAAAAAAACGTTCCCGTATCCTAATCACTCGGACCTCTCACACGTTGAGGCGCCAATTGTAACGGGGCAAATTGGCTTTAGCGCGACGACCACGGTATGTCGTCGCGTCACCAAGTCCTACCTTTGATGATGCTTACGCTTTCTCGGCGTAGCTCCTCGGCGAACTGCTTTCTACGTCTAGACAGCCAAATGCGACGAATACAAATGTGTGATGCGCCCGAGCATCACACTTACCGTGCAAAGAATAATTATTTCGGATTCAAAAATCAAGAGGACGAAGCAATGATACGAGGAAATAAACACTCGGAAAAGTAATATTAGAGAATTGAGTCGTAGACTCGTGTATTAGTTAAAAGAAAAGTACAATTGTCCGTCTACTAGGGTCGCACGCGCGACAACGGAGAGAATCAACGTACGCACTTAAGAAAGAGGCGAGTATTCCGTGGCAGGGAATACTCGTCTTTGGCGATCTTAACGAGGAAAACCGTTCTTAATGAAAACCGACTTACAGTTCGACGAGACCTAGTCGCTTTCTCGTCGCACTCTCGAGACGCTACGCTGCTTCCTGGGTACAACGCTCGTTGCTGCAAAGGCACGGAGAAGACGCTTCTTCTCCCGTACTTCCTGTATTTTGCTCGCAAACACACCGGGGCAGTCTTCAGCTGTCTCGGGCACCAAAGTGTTCTCGCACAAAGATCTCGAATTTGCGACGCGAGGTTTTCACCGGCAGAGGTAAATCGTATCTGATCAGCGTGGCGCGCGGGCCTTCTCCTACTCTTCCCCGCGCGTCCCTTGCCGCAGTACAGTAGCGTCGCTAACTACTAAGTTCGCATCGTGTGACACAACGAGCGCGCGCTATTCAAATAGCACGCCTAACCTCTCGTTACAGTTTATACTATCGAATTTCGAAAAAGAGGCCTGCCACATGCTCATGTTCTTGTAACTCTTTATCCAAATAATAAATTAATGACTCTACATGATATTGATAAATGCATTTCAGCTGAAATAGCGTCTAATGACAAAAACTTACAAAAATTAGCTTTAAAACATATGTTACATGGGCCACATACAAAAAATTGTGCATGTTGCCTTAAAGACAAAAAGATTTGTAAAAGAAATTTTCCAAAACCTTTTCAAAATCGAACATTATTTCAAAGTAAAGGATATCCATTATATAAAACAGATAGGTCATGATAAAAAAATTAATAATAATAAATTATATGTGTGATAAAATTATATTTGATGAAATAACTGAATATGTAGATGGACGGTATAGCAGCCCTATGGAAGCTGCATGGCGATTGCAAAAATTCGCTTTATGTGGTAGGAGTAATTAATAATAATAATATATAATAATTTAATAATAATAATAATTTTATAATAATAATTTTAATTATATAATAATATAATATATATGCTAGGGGATACCCCCCTGCTCGCTCCGCTCGCCAACCCCCATAGCTTCAACTTTTAATTTTTCTCAGACCTTCATTTTAAATCATAACAATTTCACGCTCCTCCTATATTTTCAATCATGAACTTCACCCTCCAGCTATGTCGTAATTCCTATATAATCCTCTTCAACTTGCACAGACATACTTCAAAAAAACTCTTCACTTTCAACCATTTCCTTCTTATGTTGTAACTTCTATGTAGCCCTCTACCCTATTGAAAATAATAACGTCATTTCATAACGTCATTTCATAACGTCATTTTATAACGTTAAATAACGTTATGGGTGATGCTACAATTTCGGACCTTTCATGACGTTATTTTGTGACGTCATTTAACGTAATTTACCGTTATTTACATCCGAGGAAATGATTGGTAACTTAAAATAACGTCATTCTCGATTGCATTTAAATCATAAAATAACGTTATTTTATGCGTTTCCAATATCCGGCTTGGGTAATAACAATAGTTAGAATATTGTTATTGTAATATTTGCGCTTGTCGCTGTAAGTAATAATTAGGAAACTAAAGAAGAAAAAGATAAAAAAAGTTCCCCGAAAGAGGATCGAACTTGACACCTTCTGATTCATAGTCCTAGACTGTACCACTGAGCCACGAACACTTGTTATTCCTGATACTTAAATTTTTGCTCTTATATCTCATTTGCCTATATATTAGAATTTATATAGTCATTTCAAGGAATTTTTTCGATGATTCACGAATACACGTAAATACGTTCATTATTTTTAGTAATACATTTCAAATGATTGCTTTTTTGTAATCCGTAAAATGACGTCATTTTTGTATAATATTTATTTGTCAGAGTCCAGTTTGTTAGAATAATAAATAACGTCATTTTTTCAGAAAGAATTTTTTTGTCGATGATTGACGCGCACGTGTGAATACGTAGATTAGTTTTAGTAATATACTTCAAATGATTGTCTTTTTATAATCTTTAAAATGACGTCATTTTCGTATACCACTTATAGTCGGGGCCCCAGGGAACTGTATATGATAATTTTTGGAAGTTTTTGCCACTAGCAGTTTTATTATTGGAACTGGTAAGAGTAAGTGCACTGAGAACTACCATAAAGTTAGGTTTTTTTGGTTTATCCTCTGTAGCTTTTTTATTATTAACTTTATGTAAAAATGTTCAGGATAAAAATTGTTCACAATTGAATTTCCTATTAGGTACGTGTATCCCTGATTGCAAAATTAACTTTCTTCATCGCAAAATTGTTTAAAACAAAAAAAATTTTTGTAAATGTTCATGTTGCAATAGTTTATATAAAAAATTACATTTTTGGGCAGACATTACATTTTTTGTTTACCAAAAATTACATTTTTGGTTTTAGGATTTTGAGACTTCAAATAGTGATGATTTCTACCGAGAGAATCCCATATATGTGTATATATACATATATATGACCCTCCCCCTCATGATACCACCCTAGCGTTAAAAAAATTTTTTTTAGACTTTTTAGACTGCAAATAGTCATGTTTTTCGCTGAGAGAATCCAAACATATTTGTATATGTATATATATGATCCTCCCTCTCATACATATACCACCCCGATGTCAAAAGAATTTTTTTTTAGTATTTTCAGACCCTAAATTGTTGTTTTTCGCTAGAAGAATCCCATATTTACATGTATAGCTATATATGTGACCCACCCCCTCATAACTACCACCCTAAAGATAAAATAATTTTTTTTAGAATTTTCAGACCCCAAATTGTTGTTTTTCGCTAGAAGAATCCCATATATATATGTATAGCTTGTGACGTTGTGGTTTTTATTGCTCTCTCGGGGAGGCCGTCGAGAGCTCCACAACGTGATCGCGCCCTTTTATCGGGCTGCCGGATGAACCGTATTTAATTAATTTGTTGGACGCCCGGTTCACCAACCGCTTTGCCGGCTGCTCAGCGGTGCACAGACTCTCGCGGCCGCGAATTCTTAGGAAGAAGGATAGGCGGGGGCTCGTCAAATAAAAACACGCACAGTATTAAGTGGACGGCCTGGCATTTATTGAATAAAATAATAGAGTGCGAAAGGGCTCGCGTGCAGGAGGCACGCTCTGGCGGTAAGTCCGACCGACGCGGGGACGCGCACTTTGAAATAACAAGTGTCTACCTGGCTGTAAATACGATGACTGCTCGTCCTCTCGTCCGGGTGATGTCTCGTTCCCTGTAATGTCGCGCGGCGCAGAAAACTTCGCGGAGCGAACCTCGACAGTATAGAAAATGCTGGAGGTTAAGTCGTGGAGAATGCGGAGGGAAATTGTGGTCCTGGAGTGCGTCCGATTTCGCCTGCTGCTCACTGGATACTACTGTTCTACCTGTTGCGCGGCCGTTGCGACCGCGGCGTCTCTCTCTGTCTCTTTCTCGCGCATATATTTTCTGGCTGTCCTTTCTTACTCACGCGATATCACGTGATAGCCTGATATAGCACATTTCTGACCTAGCGCCCTCTTACTAATAAATATCCTCGCGCGCGAAATTCGAATTCGTTAGTTCGCTCTGTCTGGCTGTCGTCGCATTCAATCATTCATTTTCCGCCTGAATTTCCTCTTACAATTTTTCTCTATAATATTTTGCTCGCGTACCGCTGTGGATCGAGCCGCAGCCCTCCACCCGTCGCCAATAACGTTCGAGGCTCGTCGTGTGCCTCCACTCTCTCTGCTCACATTGAACATTCTCCGTCTCTGTCTATCTCGCTCTCACTCGCTCTCATTCTCTCTACCGTGCTCGCCAACATGGCGGCGGTCGCTCGCGCGCGTTCGCCTCGTGGCTTCGCTCGCCGTGCTGCGCTCTCAGCCTTCGCCGCTATCTTCTCTCTCGCTCGCTCTCGCGCGGCTTCCCTCTCTCTGCCGCTCTCTCGCTGTGGCGCGCGTGGTGCTTCTCTCTCTCTCTGTCTCGTGCGGCGCCGCGCATGCTTCGCGCTGAGCGTGGCTTCTGCTCAGCTGTTCGTCGCGCTGCTCTGCTCTGCTGCTCCGGCCGTGTCTTCTCTCTCTGTCTTGCTCTCATCTCTGCCCTGCTTTCCTGTAAACACCACCGGGTCTTAGCGTATGCTTTTTCATTAGCACGGCTCCGGTGGTGTCCAGGCGAGCTGGGGCTGACGGCTGACCGTCACAAGCTATATAAGCTGCCCCCACCACCGCGCCGCCCGGCCGGAGTAGATGCGCGGCCGCGCGGGCTGATTTCGCTTGGTTCACCGGTTGTTCTAGATGAACAAGGTGATCTACAGCTGTCGGAAGAACAGCTATCATTTAGAGTAATATTTCAAGAAGGAGTATGTCAAATTTAAATAAAAAATATCAAATAGTTTTTGCGTAATCATCGATTTAAAAAAAAATTATCTCGGCTCCTACTGATCCGATCTTAACAAAATTATTACGAAAATTCACGGTTTTCTATGTACTTCAAGACGCATTTTACTCCTATTCTCTAACTTGAAAATTGACCGAAATACGCCCCTAGCAACGGACATTTGTTGATAAAAATGTTTTTAAAAATGAATTTGAAGAAAAGTTCTTTTTACCATTTGTTAAGTAGGACATGAGCTGTCGATTGCGGGTGATTGCATCAATATGTCATGATCTGCGCCAAATTGAAATGAATGTGTAAACAGATTAATAATTTTGCAATAAGCCGCCATTTTGAGATAGCGAGGTCGGACTAGAAATTTTTATTGTATGAACTTCCAAGACATGTTTGATCGGAAGTCTGACCAAAAATGTAATTTTTTATATAAACTATTGCAACATGAACATTTACAAACATTATTTTTGTTTTAAACAATTTTGCGATGAAGAAAGTTAATTTTGCAATCAGGGATACACGTACCTAATAGGAAATTCAATTGTGAACAATTTTTATATTGAACTTTTTTACGTAAAGTTATTAATAAAAAAGCGACAGAGGATAAACCAAAAAAATGCATTTTTGAACTTTGTTTTGCAATAATAGCAATGTTCCCGAGTAGTTACATTGTAGAGACTTTATGGTAGTTCTCAGTGCACTTACTCTTACCAGTTCCAATAATAAAACTGCTAGTGGCAAAAACTTCCAAAAATTATCCTATACAGTTCCCAGGGGCCCCGACTATAAGTGGTACACGAAAATGACGTCATTTTGAAGATTATAAAAAGACAATCATTTGAAGTATATTACTAAAACTAATTTACGTATTCACACGTACGCGTCAATCATCGACAAAATCATTTGAAATGTATTACTAAAAATAATGTACGTATTTACGTGTATTCGTGAATCATCGAAAAAATCCCTTGAAATGACTATATAAATTCTAATATATAGGTAAATGAGATATAAGAGCAAAAATTTAAGTATCAGGAATAACAAGTGTTCGTGGCTCAGTGGTACAGTCTAGGACTATGAATCAGAAGGTGTCAAGTTCGATCCTCTTTCGGGGAAATTTTTTTTATCTTTTTTTTCTTTAGTTTCCTAATTATTGTAATATTTGCGACAAGCGCAAATATTACAATAACAATATTCTAACGATTCTAATTACTAATATTTAAATAAGTGAAAAATGAAATGATAAAAAATGATGTTATTATTTTTAATAGGGAAATTTTAAAAAATAACGTCATTACCCAAGCCGGATATTCGAAACGCATAAAATAACGTTATTTTATGATTTAAAGGCAATCAAGAATGACGTTATTTTAAGTTACCAATCATTTCCTCGGATGTAAATAACGTTAACTTACGTTAAATGACGTCACAAAATAACATCATAAAAGGTCCGAAATTGTAGCATCACCCATAACGTTATTTAACGTTATGAAATGACGTTATGAAATGACGTTATGAAATGACGTTATGAAATGACGTTATGAAATGACGTTATTATTTTCAATAGGGTAGAGGGCTACATAGAAGTCACAAGGAGGAAGTTATAAGGAGGAAATGGTTGAAAGTGAAGAGTTTTTGAGCGCGGCTCAAAACAACTATATAATACAGCCAATGCAGGACCTAATGCGGGGCCTTGAGGGGCCATGCGAGGCCCTGAATCTCATCCCAACTACAAACAACTATATAATAAAGGGAGATATATATTGTGACGAGTATCGTCACGGCGCATGTTTACTTTATGTTTACTTTTATTTTATCATTTGCATGTACGTTTTCAGTCTGTTCGAGCTGTACGAGAGCTGTACGAGAGTTGATGGTTTTGTGAACGCGCCGTATGGTGAGAGAGCCCACGTGAGAGAGCGAAGCTAGTCACGGAAGTTTAGGCTAGATTCGATTCGATTTTCGAGCGTATTGGTTGCAACTAGGCGATACCAGAAGTTATTTCCGTTTTAAAAAGTGTGATATTCTCGGGCATTGTTCGTTACAATATCGAGTGCGAGCACATTGTTTAGTTGATTTCGAAGGACTTAGGCTAAACTGCGAGATATATTTTCCTGTGTAAGGAATCTCTGTAAAGCGAAGTCGCTGTGTTGTTGCGAAGCTGCATGCGAAGCATTGGCTGTACTTTGTAGGTATCAGCTTTTCTCTCTCTTACTCTCACCAACGCGTAGCATCTCTGGATCTCGTTTCGCGTACCAAAAATAGCACGAGTATAAATTTGTCTGCTGTAAAATCAATTGTTTACTACAGGCTATATATGCAGTAGCATTTTACCTGATACTCTGTTTGTTTCACTTAACCGAAATAGTCATTTCTCTGTCTCCTTTATTTAAAACCTACGGAGATTTAAAGTAGAGGTATCTACAGTTAACGTGGACATTCCCCGTTACAATATATATGTTTTATAAGTCTCTTGCAATCCGGAGTTCGGTAACTAAAAAAATCATGAAGATTATTTTCAGTGCAAAAAGTATTTACGCTTCTGCCGAAACGTGACCTTTTTCCAATCTCAAAAAATCAATTATGATATTGAATTTCATAAAAATAGCTTATATGACGCCGAAAAATATAGAGTTCAATTTTAAAATATGCCAAATTTTAGCATAAAATTTATTATTAAATATTAGATATTCGGTTAGCGAATCGAGGGGGGTACACAGTTTATCTTGCTTTTTTTATTTTAAAACGAAATTAATGTTTAGTCGCGGAGGCTCGATTAAACTGAACTACTCTTCGCTGCAAATTATGAATTGCACGAGTCGTTGCTGCAAAATTATGAACTGTACTAGTCTTCGCTGCAAAAATGGGATAGAAAAGAGAGGGTCGATTGAACTGTATTACTCTTCTCTGCAACATTTCAACTGTGATTCTTTTTTGCTGGGAATTATGAAATAAACTACTTTCCCCTGCAGAAATCTCATATGTACTATTTTTCGCTGCAAATATGAAGTGAATCGGTCTTCGTAAGGCATTTGAACTACACTACTCTTCGTTCGGAACGTCGATATGTACTTCAGCAATCATAGATGCAATTCAAACATTAAAAATGAAAATTTTCAATGTTTTCTTGCTTGGATTCAGACTAAAAAAATCATGAATATATTTCTTTTCAGTGCAAAAGTATCTACGCTACTGCCGAAATGGCGCTTGACACTTTTCAAATCTCAAAAAATCAATTAGATCTTTGAAATTTTTAAAACTAGCTTATATGGTTTTGAAAAAAAATTCTAAAAAGAAAAGTATTCTGAATATTTTTTATAATTTTGTTTCATTTCCGAGTAAAAAATCAAAGAAATGCTAATATTTAAATTTCACGCTGAATGTCGGTTAGTAGGTGTACCAGGTACGTTCTGGCCCCGCTGGGGGGACCTGGCCCCGCTGATGGGGAGGGGAGCTAGCCTAGCGGAATATACGGAGGTACGTTCTAGCCCCGCTGATGTAAGAGATGGGGAGGGGGGCTAGTGCGGTGGCGGAGTATTGGAGGTTCGTCCTAGCCTTGCCGCCTCGGATGCATATTAGGCTCGTTCTGGCTTCTCTCGGGGTGGGGGGAGAGCGTGCAAGAGATGGGACTAGATGCAGCGCTGTACGTAGTAAAATTTTTTATAACAAGATTTTAGCCTCTCCTTGCGAGCTACATTATCAGACAGTATATCAGCTGCCTATCTTACTGTACTTTCTTGTAGAGGCTCGTCTGACTAATATGTTTGCTATTCTTTTTTGAAGCTGCGTCGAATGCATTTTTGATAGCAGTACACTTTTTTCTTTTGGAGATCTAAAAGGTTTTTCCTTTTTTTGCCGATAATGCTAAAAGGTTTCTCGAACATGCCAAAAAAAGGACGTACGCTCGCATAAAAATAGGGCGGTACTTTTAGAAATGAGAAAAGCTAATTGGAGGAAAACTGCGATACTGAAAATCCCTTTAGTGAAGGGTATTGGGGGGGGGGGTGTATAGCGATACTTTCGTGAGTTTTTCCAAACACTAGTTTCGTCAGTTTTCGAACGAATCTTCTAGCAGCAGGTTTTTTTTTCCTTCAACTATATTTCGCTATAATTTTTATTGTATTCAGTTAATCTTCTTTTTTATTTAAGAAGATAATTTTTGGTGTTAAAGTGTAAAGTTTTATGTATTATTTGTGGAACAATGGAAGTGAGTATATTTTGTATATGCTAGAATATAATTGTATGTGTGCTTGTGAGTATGCGTGTGCGTGCGTGCGTGTGCGTGTGCATGTGTGTGTGTGTGTATGTGTGTGTATGTATGTGTGTGTATGTGTATATGTGTGGATGTGTGTGTATGTATGTGTGTGTATGTGTGTGTATGTATGTGTGTCTGTATGTGTTTGTATGCGTATTTGTGTATGTGTGTGTGTGTGCGTGCGTGCGTGTGTAGTCTAGAAATACTAATGTTTTTTTATTTATGTTTTGTGCAGAGCCAGAATAACGAGAACGTGGCAATGTTCCACGAGCTGCTACAAATAATGATTTATTGCTTAAGGAGCAATTTTCATCAGCGGATTCATTAGGCTTCCCGCTGCTGACCATGATGGTAAGTATTTTTTATAACCTTTTTTTAGTATGCTTTTATCGATTTTTTATTTATATTATAAAAATTTTTTTCAGATGAATCGGGATTTCGTGGATAGTCAAATCCAGGAAACAAATAGACATAGCTGTCCAGCAGGCAGCTATAAAGAAGAAAGACGCTGTGGCGAGGGCGGACGTCGCGCGTAAGCGGCAAGCGTTGCTCATAGAGCAGCGCAAGCCACAGGAGGAGGTAAAGAGGAGAGCTGAAGAAGAGGCGGCAGAGCAGCTGCAGAAACGCGCGAAACTAGCGCAGTCCAGCAGCGCCATGACTACCGACCCAATCGACTTCACTCAGCCTCCTCCGTCGATGCCACAGCACCCCCTGATGCAGGAAGCAGCGACACCCATACAGCATGGAATCATTCATGAAGCTTTCAAGAGGCTTTCATGAAAGAGTGTCAATCTGTTATTTCGAGAATCTTACCCGAAAGAATACCGAAACCTATTCCGTAAGCTTCATTTAATCAATTGGCAGTTGCTTCAGGGAAGCAATCAAGTCAGCTACCACAAGCTATTAAACGATATTGTGAAGATTACTTAAATATCGTGTGCATTTATTAAGATCAATCACTCTTATACAAAACATAAATGCAATATATATACACAAACTGAACCCTGACATTTTCAAACACGTTTCACTCTACATAATACATAAATCAACTAATTATCGATTGAAAGGTTAATAAAATGCGTCTCTTCGAGCTAAAATGTTTATACTACGCCAAACGTTTCGGGGTAATTTTACCCCCTCATCAGTGGCTAAGCAAAATATTAAATTTTATTATTAAGTTTTACAAATAGAATTTACAATAACTAAAAATATAAATTACCAAGTTTAAAAAATGAGTCGTGCGCTACATCGACGACGTAAAAACGCAGACGGCGCTAAAAATTACAAATCGCAAATTTAAAGAAATTACAAAAGAATTTAAACGTTACAAAAATCGCTACAAAAAATTAAGCAACTTACAAAGAGTGACGCTCGAAAAACTTTAAACAAAAGTAATAAACGCGACCGGTGCCACTCGATGGTAATGTGGCACCGGCCAAGGACAAAAGTCAACTAAGTTTACAGCTAAAATCGATCTTATATATATGTTACAATACATCGGTCATACTGGATTCTAATACAATTAAACGTGTATAAAATGCAAAAATAAGGCGAATATTGTAGCCACGAAAGCCGCAGAGCTCGCTAAGTGTATCCAGAACACATAGCACAACAGAGGTGACACGAGCTGTTATTCATGTAGTAGATCGGAGAGCCCGCGCTGCTCCGCACGCAACGCCCCTACCATGACTGTATCACTATATAGTACAGTATGGCTAGGCCGTTGCCCCGGCAACCCGGTTCTCCGACCTCCCACTTGGGATGTGCCGCTCCGGCCCGCCAGCCAATCACCATTGAACACGTGTTGGCTGAACTGAAGAGAGCGCGAAGCGGTGAGCCACCTCTCTCCGCGTCCTAAACTCCTGGTACAATCTGCTCGCTGCCGAGCCTCCGCAATCACAACACTCGACAATTAATGTTTATTAGGACTAACTTTTAGATTTGAAATAACATTCTTGTAACTGGCTTTGAGGAGGCACGTGTCCTCAGCCCTATTAAGCGTGCCATCGAAAAACTGTATATGGAGCATCTCCGAGAACCGTCTACGGAAAATAGACTGCTCTCTGTCAATTATTTTAATATTGTTAAAATCAAAACTATGACCAGTCTCCAACGCATGTACTGCAAGAGGGGAATTCAAATCCCTTTTCTCTATATACCTCTTATGTTCGTATTGCCTAGTTTTTAAAGGCCGATACGTTTCTCCGATATTTGTTGATTCGCAATCGGAGCAATCGATTTTATAAACCATGATCCGTGTGTCACCCACCGCAGTAGGGTCTTTACCAAGTTTTATAAATTTGTTAAATTTATTGGTAACATTATTAACTAACCTCACGTCATTATTTTTAAATACGGACCTTAATTTATCATTGAACCCTTCGTAGTAAGGGAACACACCATAGCCTTTCACCGAGTGTAAATTATTGTTACTATTGCAATTGGAAGTGTCAATATTGCTCGTGTCTGTGCCTCTCAATGCGGCCCTTGAGATGCCCAAATTACGTGCAATCCGCTTTTTGCTAAATTTCTCAATAAATTCGGGAGGATAATCATTAGTCATTAAGATTTTTTTCGCCTTATCAACGTTCTCACAGTGGAAACGAGGATCCGACAATAATATTGCCCTATCAAATAGATTGGATATTATTGCTATTTTTTGACTTTTTGGATGATGGGAGAAGAAATTAATATATCTGCAAGAAGCTGTGTTTTTTTGGTACCAATTAGTAAATATTTTGCCGCTAGAATCATGAAAAATAGAAATGTCAAGAAAGTTAATACTATTGTTTTCTTCAATTTCCGAAGTGAAAATAGCAATAATATCCAATCTATTTGATAGGGCAATATTATTGTCGGATCCTCGTTTCCACTGTGAGAACGTTGATAAGGCGAAAAAAATCTTAATGGCTAATGATTATCCTCCCGAATTTATTGAGAAATTTAGCAAAAAGCGGATTGCACGTAATTTGGGCATCTCAAGGGCCGCATTGAGAGGCACAGACACGAGCAATATTGACACTTCCAATTGCAATAGTAACAATAATTTACACTCGGGAAAAGGCTATGGTGTGTTCCCTTACTACGAAGTGTTCAATGATAAATTAAGGTCCGTATTTAAAAATAATGACGTGAGGTTAGTTAATAATGTTACCAATAAATTTAACAAATTTATAAAACTTGGTAAAGACCCTACTGCGGTGGGTGACACACGGAACGTGGTTTATAAAATCGATTGCTCCGATTGCGAATCAACATATATCGGAGAAACGTATCGGCCTTTAAAAACTAGGCAATACGAACATAAGAGGTATATAGAGAAAAGGGATTTGAATTCCCCTCTTGCAGTACATGCGTTGGAGACTGGTCATAGTTTTGATTTTAACAATATTAAAATAATTGACAGAGAGCAGTCTATTTTCCGTAGACGGTTCTCGGAGATGCTCCATATACAGTTTTTCGATGGCACGCTTAATAGGGCTGAGGACACGTGCCTCCTCAAAGCCAGTTACAAGAATGTTATTTCAAATCTAAAAGTTAGTCCTAATAAACATTAATTGTCGAGTGTTGTGATTGCGGAGGCTCGGCAGCGAGCAGATTGTACCAGGAGTTTAGGACGCGGAGAGAGGTGGCTCACCGCTTCGCGCTCTCTTCAGTTCAGCCAACACGTGTTCAATGGTGATTGGCTGGCGGGCCGGAGCGGCACATCCCAAGTGGGAGGTCGGAGAACCGGGTTGCCGGGGCAACGGCCTAGCCATACTGTACTATATAGTGATACAGTCATGGTAGGGGCGTTGCGTGCGGAGCAGCGCGGGCTCTCCGATCTACTACATGAATAACAGCTCGTGTCACCTCTGTTGTGCTATGTGTTCTGGATACACTTAGCGAGCTCTGCGGCTTTCGTGGCTACAATATTCGCCTTATTTTTGCATTTTATACACGTTTAATTGTATTAGAATCCAGTTTGACCGATGTATTGTAACATATATATAAGATCGATTTTAGCTGTAAACTTAGTTGACTTTTGTCCTTGGCCGGTG
The DNA here is from genome assembly GCA_018906965.1 of Philotrypesis tridentata. Taxonomy (NCBI): domain Eukaryota; kingdom Metazoa; phylum Arthropoda; class Insecta; order Hymenoptera; family Pteromalidae; genus Philotrypesis; species Philotrypesis tridentata. Next base: position 18,438 of record JACCIB010000841.1, read on the forward strand.
CCACATTACCATCGAGTGGCACCGGTCGCGTTTATTACTTTTGTTTAAAGTTTTTCGAGCGTCACTCTTTGTAAGTTGCTTAATTTTTTGTAGCGATTTTTGTAACGTTTAAATTCTTTTGTAATTTCTTTAAATTTGCGATTTGTAATTTTTAGCGCCGTCTGCGTTTTTACGTCGTCGATGTAGCGCACGACTCATTTTTTAAACTTGGTAATTTATATTTTTAGTTATTGTAAATTCTATTTGTAAAACTTAATAATAAAATTTAATATTTTGCTTAGCCACTGATGAGGGGGTAAAATTACCCCGAAACGTTTGGCGTAGTATAAACATTTTAGCTCGAAGAGACGCATTTTATTAACCTTTCAATCTACCATCATCGAGCGATAGAGTCAGTTTCAAATCAACTAATTATCCTCTGGAGGGGGGCGACGATCATATGAAACATTCGATATTATCACCGTAATGATGTTATTGGGTAAGTGGCCTAGTAGTAGTTCTTCCAATTGATTTAAAGAAACTTCCAGAATCGGTTGCTGCATTGTTTCCGGAAACATTCTCGAAAAATCCGCAGGAATCTTTCTAGTGATTGTTGCAGCAGCTTCTGGTAAGCTTGCGCGTAATAATTCTAATTAAGAGAGTTTCAACCTTACGATGTAATCTTTCGATAATCTTTCTACAAGCTTACATGCAATATTCGAACGTAACCTTTGCTCAAGTTTTTTTGGAATCTTGTTTCAACCATCCATATAGATGGCATTGAATACTTGATTGTATGTTTCATATGTAAGCTAGGGGAATTTCCATGCTCTTTGGGTTACGATGTAATCTTTCAGTGGGCTTACAGTAAACAATCTTCAAAGATAAAATTTAATCTTACGGGAAAGCGTAGTCAAAGCTTCTGGAATGGTTTTGTGAATCGCAGAACTCGAAACTATTTTTAGTACTTTCGGAAAGCATATGGAAGCTGACTTGACTGCTTCCCGGAAGCGAATTCCATTTGATTGAATGTTGCTTACGGAATAGCTGACGTTATGCTTTCGGGTAAAATTCTCGAAAGATCGGATTGAATCTTTCATTTAATCTTTACGAGAAGGCGTAGTGAAAGCTTCCGGAGTGTTTCTTTCAATCACAGGACAAGAAACTGTTTTTAATCGTTTCGGGAATGTTACTGGAAACCTTTTTTAATTATTTCGTAATTTTTAGGAGAGCTTCTGGGAGGCTTGTTGGTAAAAGTCCGAATGAAGATTTTCTCAACCTTACCATGTAATCTTTTAGTACGCTTACAGGCAACAGTCCCGAAAGAATAAATTCAATTTTACGGGAAAGCGTAGTGAAGGCTTTCGGAATGTTAATTTGAAACGCAGAATTCGAATCTCTTTTTAGTCTATTTGGGAAGCTTACAGAGACTAATTTGATTGCTTTCCGAAAGCCAGATACAAATGATTTAGTGAACCTTACGGAATTGAATGTATCATTCCTTCTGGAAAGATTTACGTATTATTGTGTATGAATCTTTGTAGTAATCTTCAGAAAAACTTCTGATCAGCTTGTTTGGAATAATCTAAAATAACATGTTTTCAAAATAAAACAAATGTAACAAATCTCATTCATTCTTATTAATTTTTAATACAATTTCACATCTTAATAACTGCAATAACTAAAAACAAAAAAAAAATTGCTGTTGATCGGAATTGAACCCGAGTGAACAAGATTACTGAGCATTCATCTAGGCCACTTACCTAACGACGACTTTACAATGATGATATCAAATGTTACATATGATCATCGCCCCCCTCCAGTGGATAAATTGTTTATTTATGTTTAAGTATGTTTAGAACGTATTTAGAGCATATAAGGATTTAGGTTATACATAAATATTTTACTTGTGTTTCATAATCTTTAGGACTTCTTCTGGAAGGCTTGTTGGTAAAATTCCGAAGGAAGATATTCACAACCTTACGATGTAGTCTTTCAGCATGCTTACAGGTAACAATCTCCAAAGATTAAATTCAATCTTGCGAGAAAGCATAGTGAAAGCTTCCGGAATGATTCTGTGAATCGAAGAACTAGAAATTTTTTTTAATATTTCCGAGAAGCTTACAGAAGCTGACTTGACTGCTTCCCGGAAGCGACTTCCAATAGATTGAATGAAGATTACGGAATAGGTATTCTTTCGGGTAAGATTTTCGAATGATCGGATTGAATTACAAGTAACCGTTCCCAAACAATAAATTTAATCTTACGGGAACGCGTAGTGAAAACTTCTGGAGTGTTTTTCTGAATCGCAGAACTGGAAACTTTTTTTAATCATTTCGGGAATCTTACAGAAGCTGTCTTGATTGCTTCCCGGAAACGACTTCCAATTGATTTAGCGAAGCCTACGAAATATGCTCCGGGAATCTTTCGAGTAAGATTCTCGGAAGATCGGATTGAATCGTTCTCGTAATCTTTATCAGAGCTTCCGGTAAGGTTGCCCGTAATATTCCTAATAACATTATTTGCAACCTTACTGTGTAATCTTTCGGTAATCTTTCTACAAGCTTTTATAAAATATTCCATCGTAATCTTTCATGAACTTTATTGGAATCTTTCTTGAAGCTTGCGCATAGCTTGCATTCCATGCTTGATTGTATGTTTCATTTGTAAGCTTGCGGAATATTCTATGCTGTGTGGGATGGCTCTGCATTGCCTGCACTTGTGAGTACTCAATTTCAGTGTATTGAGTCCACTATTTTTAAGTACTCGCGCAGAGCAATGGGGACCTACAGTTTTATGTACAGTGAAATATACACGATGCACACAGTGGAATCCGAACCACTGGAGCTCAGATGTATAGACAATTATGTAAACAAAGAGGTGTCCGCAAATTGTCGAGAGTCAGGCTTGAACCCAGGACCTCTGGATTACTAGCCCGACACTCTACCGATTAAGCCATCGTCGCTGTTCAACATGTATTCTTACAGTATTCTTACAGGTAATAATCCACAAAGATTACATCGAACCTTACAAGAAAGCGTAGTGAAAGCTTCTGAAATCTTTCTTTGAATCGGAGAACTCTAATCTTCTTTTAGTCTGTACGGGAAGATTACGGAATCTGACTTGGTAGTTTTCTGAAAGCAACTTCGAATCGCTTTAGAAAAGCTTACGGAATCGGTTGCAGTATTCTTTCGGGAAAGATTGTCGAAAGATTGGATTGAATCAATCACGTAAGCTTTAGGTTAGCTTCTCGAAAGCTTGTTGGCAACAGTTGAAATGAGCATTCTTTCGACCTTACTTTGTATTCTTTCAGTATCCTTACAGGTAATAATCCACAAAGATTATTACCTGTAATTCCACGCTCGCCACCGAGCCTCCGCAATCAGCCTCAGCCCTATTAAGTATACGTGCCGCCTCAAAGCGAGTTATAAAAATGTTATATCAAACCTAAAAAATAGTCCGAATAAATTTTAATTGTAAATAATGTGATTGCGGAGGCTCGGTGGCGAGCGGACTGTATCAGGATCTTAGCATACAGTGAGAGGTGGCATACCGCTTCGCGCTCTCTTCAACTCAGCCAACACATGTTCAGTGATTGGCTGGCGAGCCGGAGCGGAACAGCCCAGTCGGAGGTCGGAGAGACCGGGTTGCCGTGGCAACGCTCCGTCCATACTGTATACTATATAGTCATATAGTTATGGCAGGAGCGTTTCTTACGTTGCGGCGCGGGCCCCCCGTCCTGCTACTTGAGTATTAACGTGCCACCTCCAATGTGTTATTCGTTCTTGGTATATGGATGAAGCTCGAGGTATCCGTCGCTGATGCGGTTTGCATTATAATAACATTTCTAAGTATTAGTACATCTAATGTATGTATTGCGGAATATATATTGCCCGATTTTTGTAGAGACATTAGTTGACGTCTTGCCTCGACCGGTGCCGCATTACCACCTTGGCACCGGGGAATCGTTCTGTTAAATAAAATTCTTGAGTCCTAGGCCGTAAGTTATTATTTAAAAAATTTTGTAATAGTTCTTCTGTAAACTTTGGTTTAAAATTTAAATTTATATTTATAGCGCCATATGCGATTTATCCTTTTTCTGGTCCGTTCCTAATAATGTAAAAACACGGAAGTTGTTTTGCAAATTAGGTAACTATGTCTATATGTACAATTTTCAATTTCACTTATTTTAATATTATTATTGTAATAAAACCTTGTAATTTAACGTTATACAGCCACTGAAGAGGGGATAAAAATATCCCGAAACGTTTGGCATTTTTAAAATAAACAACTTGGCTCGAAGAGACGCATCAATTTTTATTCTATACTTATTTATTTATATATTATTAACACTGCATGTGTTATTGTATTGTAAAATAATATAGATACGTCTGCTCGTCTCGTCTGCACACATATATAAACTGTACATACACACATATATACATAACATACAATAATATACGTAGACTGACGTCACGATGACGTACTTCCGCGGAGAACAATTTCTCCGGGAGAAGAATTTTCGTATAAGAGAATTCGTGATCCCGAACTTTCACTTCGCAATAACTTTTGATAGAAGCAATTTCACAAAATATGACCCCGATGTCATTTTGTTAGTTTTGTCGCAAGCTTTCATCTGGGTACTCATATGCAACAAGCAAAGTTGTTAATGCGAAGATAACTGTATGTCGAGTTTTCAACAGGGCTAATTTAAAGTATATATAGGGTCTGGCTTGCGCCCGACGGCGGCGTACGTGCTGACGTACCTTATACTTGCCATCGTGGCGCTACCGCGCCCCTTGATATGTGTTTGAATGAATGTGTGTATTTGAGTATGCATTGTGTGTGCGTTTGAATGTGTGCATATGTGTATGCTTTTGAATGTGTGTGTTCGTATGTGCATGTGCATGCATGTGTGTATGTGTGTATGTGTATGTATGTGTGTGTGCATGCATGTGTGTATGTGTATCCATGTGTGTGGGTGTGTGTGTCTATCTGTGTGTGTATGTATGCATGTGTGGGTATGTTTGTGTTATACGAAAAGGATATACTTGGTAATATGCATATTTTTCATATTACTCGAACACATGTTTGTGTCAATATGTAAGCCAATTTAGGCCAAATTTAATTCAATTCCTGTATAATATGTATATCACCAAGCATATCGTTTCCGTATTACTCGTACACATGTTTATATCAATATATCAGCCAAATTAGACGAAATTTAATTCGATTCCTATATAATATGTATATCACTATGCGTATCCTATGCGTATCCTTTCCATATTTTCATATTACTCGTACACATGTGTATGTCAATATGTAAGCCAATTTAGGCCAAATTTAATTCAATTCCTGTATAATATGTATATCACCAAGCATATCGTTTCCGTATTACTCGTACACATGTTTATATCAATATATCAGCCAAATTAGACGAAATTTAATTCGATTCCTATATAATATGTATATCACTATGCGTACCCTATGCGTATCCTTTCCATATTTTCATATTACTCGTACACATGTGTATGTCAATATGTAAGCCAATTTAGTCCAAATTTAATTCAATTAATGTATAATATGTATATCACCAAGCATATCCTTTCCATATTACATGTACACATGTGTACGAGTAATATGAAAAAGATACGCTTGGTGAAAAAGAGAATTATATAGGAATTTAATTAAATATGTTTATCACCAAGCGTATCTTTTTCGTATTACTCGTACACATGTGTACAAGTAATATGGAAAGGATACGCATAGTGATATACATATTACATGGGAATCGAATTAAATTTGGCCTAAATTGGCTGATATAATGATGTACACATGTGTACGAGTAATATGAAAAAGATACGCTTGGTGAAAAAGAGAATTATATAGGAATTTAATTAAATATGTTTATCACCAAGCGTATCTTTTTCGTATTACTCGTACACATGTGTACAAGTAATATGGAAAGGATACGCATAGTGATATACATATTACATGGGAATCGAATTAAATTTGGCCTAAATTGGCTGATATAATGATATACACATGTGTACGAGTAATACGGAAAGGATATGCTTGGCGATATACATATTGTACAGGAATTGAATTAAATTTGGCCTAAATTGGCTGACATAGATAAGCAAGAAATTTTATCAAGGGGCGCGTTTGTTAATAATTATAAATCAGCGTTAAATATATTTAACCTAAATATATATTTTAAAACAGTGTTAAATTCTTTTGTACACAATCGAAAAGCAATCATAAACTAATAGTTTAGAATTAGATAAGTATTTAGTTTTATTTTGATTTATATAAATATACAATCCAAATAAAGGATTTGTGAACTGATTCTTTGTTAAAATGTTGTCTTTTATTTTTCAGGTTTTATTAGATTGGAAGGCATATACAACTATCAGGATACAAGGAAAGAATTTTCTTGTGATGACAAGCTATTGAAATGTAAAGTTTTAATGATTTTTCATGCAGGAAAGTTTCTATTTTTCCATGTGACAAGCTAGTGAAAGTGTTTTATTTTCATCGTTTAAGTATCGAAGAAAGTATTTACAGAATTTGCAGTCGATGTTTTCCTATTTCTATTGGGAGGTTACGCAACTGTCAGGTTATATACGATTGGAATTCCTGTGACAAGCTGGTGAAGTGAAAAGTATTTTTATCAAAGGAAAATTTATTATTAAGTTTAGAATAATAACTGGTTCAGAGTAAGCGTGTTCTTATTTTGATACAATGATTATGCTACCTACGCTACAAGATTTGATCATTATTAAGGTAACATGTTCGGTTCAATTAATCATAGGGATTAATTAATTTTAAATGCCTCATAACTTTAAAATGTTTATTCGTTAGACAAATGCCTGCTTAAAAAATGAAAAAGAGATTGCATTGGTAGTTTTAGTTTAACTGTCTATACTGAAATGTATAATTATAAATTTCAATATGAAAATCCAAATTATCAGTTTTTAGATATAGTTAATTGCACGTGTGTTTTTAAAATGTTAAAACTAATTTGTATAGCAAATTTCAGCCTTCTAGCTGTAATAGATTTTAAATGAGGCACAGACGATAATATTGAAAATGCTATCATAACTAGTGGACAGCTACTTATTTCACTTATATACTTATATACTCGTATTCCTCGCACTCATTTAATATCTATCATAGTTAGAGAGCTGAAATTTGGTATCCAAATTTGTTTTAATATGGATGTAATTACTTTTCATATATAGATAATTTTCATATAAATATACTTACTCCATCGATTTCATGGCTTTAGGATCTAAATTGTCAGGTGCATAACTATAAAAATTAAAACTATAAGTTCTTAGATCAAGTCAATTGCATGTATTGTTTTAGAATGTTAAAAAAAGTTTTTATACCAAATTTCAGCCTTCTAGCTATAACAGATTTTAAATCAGGCGAAGACCGAAATATTCAAAATGTAGCTATCGTAACTAGTGGATGATTACTTATTTCAATTATATTCTTCGCACTCATTTAATATCTATCATAGCTAGAGGGCTGAAATTTGGCACAAAAGTTGTTTTTAACATATTAAAACAATACATGCAATTAACTTTATCTCAGAACTTATAGTTCTGATTTTCATATTGTTACCTACCTGAAAATTTAGACACTAAAGGCATGAAGTCAACAGTGTAAGTATTTATATGAAAGTCAAAATTATAAGTTCGTAGACAAGGTTAATTGCATGTATTTCATGCAATTTATAATAATCTAGACATAGCTGGAACATTTATCACGTTTAAACCAACAACATTTATTATGATTATGTATGAATAAATTATTTATAAAAAATGCTGGAAGATCTCAATTGACATGAACAGTAAATCTATCCATTTAGTAATAGATCACTAAATATATGAACTTTAACAACTTTTATCCAGTGTAATCAAATTTTATGTTTAAAAAGTGTTTCTGTCATAAAATTTATTATGGTTACGTATTATAAAATTACAAAATTAAAAATTAAAAAATATTACAATCGCAAATGTTCGTACTACCTGTAGGACAATGTTTGATAATTATTAAGATTAGGCGTTTATAATAATCAGATTAAAGCTTTCAAAATTTTAAAATTCCACGGACACGATATTGAAAAGTGCGGACACGTCTTCGTAAAAGCGGACTTGATTAAATAAAGGCGGACTGCTGCTCTTGTGCCCTATTAGGATGTTGTGTGGACGAATTTAGTTCCGCAGACTTACCCTCCTTTAGTGCGGACGTGATTTGGAAAATGCGGACACAATCAAAAAGTGCGGACACGATATTCCAAAAGTGCGGACACGTCTTTAGAAGTGTGGACACGCTCTGCTAGTCTTCAAATTGGGAGTGGACTCTTGAGTTGTCCTTTATGCGTTCTTACTCTAGTTTAGGACTGAAGGGCTTGTTAGTGGGTAAAGGGCTTTTGTTAATTAAATAATCTTTTTCTCATCTAAACATCTATTTTCTTTTCTAATTGTTTTGTTTTATTAAGCCAGACAGATTTCCAAGGACGGTAAAGGGCCATTCATACTTTCGCATTCAAAGTTTATGCTAGTTATCTTACGTAGTTACTGATCTTGTACATTTGTTCTGTTATAATACTAAAGAAGCTAACTTACACTCGCTGTGGTTCGAAGTGTCCTTCTCCCTTAGGGCGAGTATGTGATCTTAAACTACACGAGCTAGTCGTGGCAGGTTATGTAGACTTATCTAAGGTGCGGCTTCACGCACTCACGCCAGATATGTTGGCGGTCCTTTCGTCGCAATGTATTGAAGTTGAGCAGTACTTTTGACCGGAGCAAATATGCCAGCTTGCCTGCAGAGTTCAGTGGATTTCTAGGCCCTCCGATAGCGTACAGGTAGTACCTTGACACCCTCTTACGATCTCTGGTAAAGTCTTCTTCAACAGCTCCAAGTAGTCAGCTAGTCTTCAGCGGCAAGTCGTAGTGACGGCAACAGCTTGCTTTACCGTATGCGAAGAGGTTAGACGCACACTGGTACCTGGTTTGGTCGTGAAAGGCCCCGCGCCGACCGGGCTCTGAGCTTATAAAGTCTCATCCCCGACCAGGGCGTTGGTCAGATGATTAATACGTGAGGACACCGAAGACCAATCAAAACTCGCCACTTAGAGAGAGGTTACAAAGATGTTTTGAACGCTGACATCAATAAAAACGCTAACTTGCTCTCTCAGATTGAAACTAACACATACCGTTGCTCAACCAGCTCGCGAAACTGGTATATTGCAAACATACATTGTCAGCACCCTCATTTATACACTCGAGGCGTACGCAACAACAATCACACCGTCAGCGCTCTCATTCACAGTCATACAGTATACTACACGAAAATCAACCACTCAGCAAACATTATCGATTAACAAATAATATAATCAATCAATCGTGGGATCTTACACCTCCCCCCTTAGAATATTGGCGCCCTCGCCAATGGAAGCTGGCGCAAAAGAAAAGATCCAACGATTGATTTACAATAATATTTATACCTTTTTAAATTTTTTTAATCCAGTAGATTTATTGTCCCTGAGTCTTCTTTTGATTTTGCAAATTCTATATTCATAAGGGATACGACCTACACACTCACTGTAGGCCCAATTGGTCCTACAGACGACACATAGCAGCCAATTCACCGAATTGTCCTTTCCCTGATACCAACAATCACCCCTGCAGTCAGCACAACTAGTAAATAATGCTGGTACCTGGCCAAGGGGCTTCTTGTCAGCTGCTATGTTCAGTCTGTCGAGGACCACCTTAGGGTAACGCGGCTTTGATGGTACTTTGGCTGCTTCAGCCAATTTCTTCTTCCGTGCTTCGGCCTTCCTTAACCGGTCTTTCTCTCGTCTCTTCTGAATTTTTTCTTCTTCGGACAATTATATTTTCTTAGTCTTCTTATCCGTTGTTGAGGATTTCCTTTTTTTCCTTTTTTTAATGGGAACCTCTGCTGTGTTTGCTCCCTGAATACCGCGTTGAGCTGGATACTTGCACCAAAATATTTTAATAAAATTCAAAATATCCAATGCAGTAGGTGTTGTCCAGTCCCGGTACACTAGCACAGCTTTCAATTCTTTCCATTTACATTTTAGCAGACCCGGCAGACTATCCACCTAATTAATCAAAAAAAAAAAAAAAACTACATTTCCGAACCTTGCAGCGGCAAAGGACGCGGAATAAAATAAGAATGAAAATTACCGGGTCTACGAACAAAATGCGACGGTTCGGACAGAAAGAGAATTTCACTCCCACTAGTCGACGATGGTAAGGTAGGGGCTGACGAAGAAAATCCAGTTGAGATGCCTTCTTCAAACTGCATCCGGGATTTCTCTGCTCTCTTGTCTTCCGGTTGATTCTTAGAACTTACCAAAAAATCTGCCTTCACTGATTTCCGTCTGCAGCATTGCAATATGTTACAACTACAGCACCTCCAAAACATAAATACGGCTAGTAGTAATATTGCCGGACCCACAGACGCACATCCCACATAAATTGAATGCATCGTCTTAGATCGTTTTATTACCGACAACTCTTTAAATTTCTTTTCTAGTCTTTTTAAAGTGACTGAATCTTCACCTTCCGCCCAACTTCGTAGTTCCTCTGAATCTGCTTCCTCTAAATGAACCAATTTATGATACTGAGCAACCTTGTAATTTTCAACCTCAAAAATCGTTAAATTAAAAGGCAACTTAGCCTCATAAAGATAAGTTTGATTTGTTCTAACTACAGTTATACCATACAAAATATTGGAACCAGTACGATCATGACATTGATCCCTGATTGCCAACAAACCTGTACCATCTAACTGCGGTTCAGCTTTCCGCTCACCATTGCAGATGATTCTCATCTTAATTGAAGAAGGCAAAGAATACAACCACTCATTAGTACTAGATAGTCGTGTCCAATAAGGAATTCTGTCCACCGAGACTGCAAATCTACACCTTTTGAGGACTTTCACAGAAGGCCGAGCAAGCAATGAATACTCACACGGACTATTCTCTTGGTCCAAGTAAAATGGCAAATCCGGTGGACAATGTAACTTGTTCGCATATTTTGTACAAGAGTCTAGGAATTCGGAATTTGCCAGTAGATACTGCTGCATATCATTCGATACTATTATATAGGTATAATCCGAAACAATTTTAATAAAAGACTCAGTCTTAAACAAAATTTCATTTCTCATTGGCAAGGAATGAATTCGGTAGTATGAAAATTTATTTTTCTCTGCTAAAGGAAATTCTAAAACCACTATTAATTTCCCATTTCTTGCGCTAACACTAGTTTTGGACATTGTATGCAGCATTTCAACTGTAACCTGATCATGACTCCATGGTAAAACATGCTCATTAATAGTTGAAAGAATCCCCTTTAACAGAACTCTATCAAATAATAATGGATGTAAATGTCCCAAGGATGCAGCCTCTAAAGCATCTAACAAAATTCTCAAAGACTTTATACTATCCTCTAAAGATTTATCGAACTGATTTAACCATAAACTCAACTTTTGCACGATTGCAGTTCTATGAATTTCATTGTCAAATATTTCCGTTCTATTCAATAAATCTACAAGAACTTTATGGTCTGCTGACAACAATGACTCGTCTGCTTTAAGCTTATCATGAATAGACTCTAGATTTGATCTTACAATATGAGTTTGTTCAGACAATAGGACAGACATATTCGAGGCCTGATCATATAATTTATCCACGTTTAAATGCAAATTTTCACGATCTTCAGAATCCATAGTACCAAAAAGAACTTTAAATCCCCATCCAATAAAGCCGAAAGGTGACCATCTTTTTACCAAAGAATGGGAATAAGGAGTCGCCAACCCGTCTGGCTTTATCTCAGATGAAAAGAAATTTTGCAATTTTAGTTGCAATGTTTCCAAAAAGTTCAATTGATTATTAGTTCTGGAAGACCGCAAAATCTCTTCACAAATGTTCTTTTCTATAACCTTATGACATACTAAAACTGCGTCCAAGAATATCCTACGCCTCACTTGAACTATGTCTTCCCATTTACTGAAATCCAACGTAATAGCTATTTTCCACTTGACCTTTTCAAAACGAATATCTGCTATATATTCGTAATATATACCAGGATTATTCGTAATAGGTGCCAGCTGGTAGGGTTATAGGGTAATACGTGATATTATTCACACGATTATCCTGCGCTAAAGCCCGTGGACCACCAAGAATAAAAGCGAGAAGAAAAGTCCGAACCCACGCCATGATCTTCTGTAAAAGAGAAAACAAAAAAAAACAATATTGTGGTTAACGATAAAATTTTTCCAGCTTATCTTTATGTTTAACTAATAACTTTCCATTAGAAGACTCAACCACCACGTTGTTGTTGTCTCTTATCTCTCTCACGATAAAATTACCATTGTAGTATTTATCCAGTTTTCCGTACCTTGGCTCTTTCAAAACTCTAACTTCTTCTCCCACCTATAATTTTAATGGTCTGGCTTTCTTGTCATAATATTCTTTATTTTTCAATTTTGATTTAACTAGATTATCTCTAGCTAAAGACTGAAGACTCCGAAGGCATTCGGTTAAATCTCGCACATACTCATTGTAGGTTTCAAGCTCTATTTCATCCGGCAACCTATTGGGTGCTCTAGCTGGTCTTCCATACACCAACTCAAAAGGAGTAAAACCCGTAGAAGCATGCACAGAGGTGTTATACTCATGCATAGCGAAAGGAACCACCTTGTCCCAATCTTGCTTACTAGCAGCCTTATTCCTCAAAAAGTCAGCCAAAACTGCATGGCTCCTCTCCAAAGATCCATTCGACTGTGGATGATAAGCAGTCGTAGTGTTCAATTTAAACTGAAATATTTCTGATAACTCTGAAAGTAATTTATTCTGGAAACTTCTCCCTCTATCACTCAAGATGATTTTTGGCACTCCATACTGAGCAATCAGATGTCTTGCCAATGCATCCGCTACCGTGATAGCCTTGATATTTGGTATTGGGACTGCTAAACAAAACTTTGAAAACAAACATTGCATAGTTAATATATGCATGTTTCCTTCTGTAGTCTTGCATAAAGGTCCTACAGTATCAATTGCTACCTTATAAAATACTTCACTCGGTGTATCAGTAATAACCACCGGCTCTCTAGTCTTTACTCTTACTAGCTTTTGTTCTTGACAGATTTCACAACGTCGAACAAAATCGTGAACATCATCTTTCATGCCTTTCCAATAGAATCTTTCTCGAATACGTCTATAGGTTTTACCCATACCTCTATGTCCACCAAACAAACTGTTGTGATAATCGTGCAAGATAGCTGATCTGTGTTCTGGCGACAAAGTTCTACAATTACCCAGACACACTGTTACAGAAATTTTCATATTACCAAAAACTGATTTTAATTGATTTAACAAAACTCCTCTAGGCAAACTATCTGTAATTTCTCCAGATCTTGCTATTCTAAAGGATTTCAAATTTTTCTCCTTAATCAATGTCTTCAGTTTACTAAAACATGTACGCAAAATACTAGGTTTTATTTCATCTTTAAAATTTTCTACTATTACCAAACTAAAAATGAATCTTTTCCTATTTTCTGTAACAATAACATCCCCTAATTTAGGATGATGTCCAATTAAATCTGACAAATGTAAGGCTTCAATATCCACCAGCAATTTATTAGTACCACTTATGATCTCTAAATCTTTAGAAATAAAGTGTACTATATTATCCTTCAGGTATGTTACACCTTCTCGAGTAGTGAGCATTTTCATATTATTCTTCAAATCATAAGGGTCTTCCAAACCCTCTGCAGACAAAGATACCGGCGACATTTTCAGGGACCTACCCAATAAATCCGTAACCCCAGAAATATTAGGATTATTACCAGACTTTTTAGCAGGCTCCTCTGCTTTAGCTGGTAAAGCCTCGACATTCCTGTCTACCCCTTTTGAAATATCAGATGCAACTTCAGGAACATCGGACTCCTCTTCACTGTCCACCTGTTCTATAGGTGACAAATTTCGCCAGTTTGTCTCATCTTCCAAATTTTCCACGTCTGGCCAAGCCGTGGAACTGGCTCTGTACCCTTTTATAGGCGATTTAGCTCTTATAGGATTCGCATTTCTTTCCGCATAATCCAACGCCCACTCTCTTAAAGTTTCATTAATCGTTTTGTCTCTTAAACTCTTCTCCTGTTCAGTGAGCTTAGTCTTATCAATACCGTCCGAAGGTAATGAAGACATAGATTTGGCATTTCTCAATGGAAAGTCTTGAATCCCATCTAACTCTTCGATACCTGGGCTTGTATCATCCTCAGATTCCTTATATTCCGGAACATAATTATCCCAAATAAGAGAATTGGGATTATCAATTCCCGACACCTCCAAGCTGGACTGGTCCTGGATACTACCAATAGCAGATCTTCGCATGGTAGACTGTAATGGTCCATTAATCAACTCCAAATCATCACTTGAAGAAGAAGAATCCTGGAACTGATTCTTTAATATACTCTTTATCGGAGGTTTGACCGTCCTCTTAAAAGTCTTTTTACTTCCTACTGACTCGGTAGCCATAACTTCTTCCACTTTACTCTCACCAGGACTTTTATCTTCCAAATTTCCCTGACTACCTGAAGCTTCCGAATCTGGAGAAACTAAATTTCTTGCAAGACTTGGTAATGCTGACTTATTCAAAGACGGTATAGGAGCATCCTCTCTAGGATCCACATTTCTGTCCTCACTTTCCTCACTTTCAGACGAGTTCTTGCTTTCCGATACTGTAGAAATGGGATCAGAAAATACTACCGTTTTTGGCATTTCCATCTTACGCTGTCTCAACCTTTTTCCTATAGTACTGGCATTTAGATCCGCTTGTCCTCCTTCCATGCCCTTAGGAACAGTAGGTAGCGGATCTTTATACCCAGGTTACTACCAGGTTTCTTCCTTGCAGGCTCAGGTGTTACATCTGATTTTTCATCCTCAGACAATTTAGCAAGGTTTTGTCTTGCCAAGGAAGTTTTGGTAGGCTTGGATACCAAAGGTAATAAAGACACCTCCCCCCTTATGTCTTTACCATCATTTTTACTACATTTCTTATCAGTAGACTTTACCACTGGATTTCGTGACAGAGCATCCGAATTAATATTCAGACGTCCAGGCTTGTACCTGAAAGTATAATAATAACCTTTCAACCGCAACCTCCAGCGATTAAGTCTACTCATTGGATCTTTGATTGAATCTATCCAAGTCAATGGCTCATGATCGCCATAAATAGTAAAATGTCGTCCATAAAGATAATGTCTAAAATACTCTACCGCTATAATCACTGCCAAACATTCTTTCTCGGTAGTGGAATAATTCCGCTCACTTTTATTCATACATCTGGACATATATGCTATTGGATGATCTTGTCCAGGTTCTCCTTGGGAAAGAACCGCGCCTACAGCAAAATCACTTGCATCCGTTGTCAAAATAAACGGCTTGTCCAAATCCACAGCTGCTAAAACAGGAGCTTCACAAAGAGCTTTCTTTAAGGCTTCAAAACTCTTTTGTTGTTCATCTTTCCACTCCCATTTTATACCTTTCTCTAACATTTTGTTCATAGGCCGTGATATAGAAGCAAAATTTTCAATGAATCTTCTATAGTAACCTGCTAAACCAAGAAACTGTCTTACATTAGTCTGAGTCTCTGGAGTTGGAAACTTAGACACAGCTTCCAATTTTTCTGGATCAGGTCTAACTCCCTCACCACTGATGATATGTCCCAGGTACTTAACTTCTGGAACTAAAAACTGACATTTATCAATTTGAAGCTTCAGACCTGCTTCAGACAGTCTGTCGAATAGATTACTTATTTTCCTTTCATGTTCCTCAAGACTATCTGAATAAATAACTATATCATCTAAAAATACATATAATTCTGAACCTTGCAAACCTGATAGAACCTTGTCCATTAACCTCTGGAACGTAGGGGGCGCATTGGAAAGGCCGAAGGGCATGCACTCATACTCAAAATGCCCATACTTGGTATTAAAAGCTGTCTTTTCAATGTCTTCTGGTTCAATCTCTATCTGATGCAACCCCATTGCAAGGTCAAAAACTGAGAAATACTTTGCACAACCGATCTGCTCTAATATTTCTGTTATATTGGGCAAAGGGTAAGCATCCTTAATAGTCTTTGCATTGAGCTTCCGATAATCTATCACCAAACGATACTTTTTCTTACCATCAGGTCCAGATTTCTTTGGCACAATCATTGCCGGACTACAATAAGGGCTCTTTGAAGATCTTATTACCTTTGCCTCAATCAACTTATGTAATTGACTATATAATTCCTCATCCAAACCTTGAGGTGCTCTTTCATATTTCACTCTCACTGGAACCTCATCAGTTGTCCTGATCTTATGTCTGGCATAGGAAGTTCTTGGGGGTGGATCCCCTGGCAAATAAAACAAATGAGAATACTTAATTATCAGTTCTTTTATCTGCTTAGCTTCTTGCCTGGAATGATGTTCCTTCAATAATTTTTCCTTTATTAATTCAAACCTCTGTTGCTCATCAGCAGGTGGATCTCCTTCCAACGGAAAATCCAGAAGATCATTATCGTCACTAAAATCAAAAGGCTCCAAATACTGTGGAGTAATCTCTATTTCCACTGGCTCTGGCAACAAATTCGCAGCCATAGCATAACAGAAACCCTGGTTATTAGTCACAACATTGTCTCCAAGATATACCCCTGGAATTGTCTTGATTTCCGGAAGATATGCATCACCTCGCTGTGAGTCCGCAGTGACCGGGATTTTTACTTGCACTCTTTGATACGGTGGTAATTTTAGACAAACTTTTGTCTCAGCTTTCTCCTGCAACACAACCACATTATCTTTTTCCTTATTTACCACCTGAAGACCAGAATACCCAACCTCTGAGTCCGTTTTCCTCAATAAATCCTGTGCCGGTCTTACAAACGGTATTGGACTTATTGGTTGACTACTCAAAATTACATTTTGATCTCCAAATCTTATATTTACCTTTTCTTCCGACAGGAAAGGCGATCCAAGTATTACTCCCTCAGGCAACATTACATTCTTTGGAATTACCTGAAATTCATGATCTATACCCTTTATAGTTAAAAATACTCGCCCCAGTGATTGTATACTATGAGGTGATATACCTTTAATACTATAAATAACATCATAATCTCTAGCTACACCATCTAGTAATGCTTCCTCTTTTACCACATTCAAAGAAGCACCCGTATCAATCATACAAGTCATAATTTCCTCCCCTAACTGTGGTATATGTAGTCTAATGGATGGACAATGTCCAATCATCGTATTGATTGTTGCTTCTAAATTTAGTCCAATTTGTGGATTACCGGACTGACGGGACGCGTCATCTGTGAAGAGCTTACTTCCGCGTCCTTTCGGCGAGCTCCTTGCCAGTTTAAATTCTTCTCTTGATGCGGAGAAGAAGATCTCTGTGCATTTGGATTATATAATCTGGCTTGGCTCTTGGATTGACTATTATTTTGACTATAACTTCTACTTTGATGTCCACTCTGATTATCATTCCAATTGGATTGTTGGGAATTATAACCATGTGAATAGCAAGGTCTGTTATAGTTCTTTTGAGGACCGCTACATTGTTGAGCCTGACAACCACATGATGTTACCGCGGATCTACCACAGCAATGATGATTCTGACTATTATGTCCACAACCATGATTTTGTTGGTTAGAACAAGTTGAACGTTGGCAACAGGAATTAGTACACTGTTGTACATTTGCTGGACTACTCGCTCTCTTCAGTATTCCAGTAGGTTGTGATGATTCCGCATTCGGATTTACATAGCTCAGCTGTGACGGTGCAACAATACGTCCTGATTCACTAACGTAAGTCCTCGGGAAATACGTATCGTTAGGATCATAATGATGTGGAATGTCCCTATTGAAAGTTTCCTCATCAAAGTTCACTCTTCTAACACTGAGCTGGCCACTATCACGACTTGTAGGACGCATTAATGCATTGCCTGCAAAAGAATAATGCCCAGCCTGCATTTCCACATTTTCGACTATAGTCCTCTCCAGTTCTAAAGCCACTTTTAAAGCTTCCTCAATAGTCTGAGGTCTCGCTGATCTTACTTCTCTCAATATTGCATGTGGCAAACCTTCCACAAAAACTCTCTTTGCCATAGCCTCTAGATATGGCTTTAAATTAGCGGAAGCTGGAAGTTCCGGAATTTGTTCATTTGCTGTAGTGACCACCTTATTGACTAAAGAAATAAGTCTGCCATAAAATTCACGGACAGTCTCATTCTTTCGCATGGAGGAATTCTGCAGCTCGTTCTGATACTGAATAAAAGACTTGGACGGCGCTAAATAATCCCTTAAAATCTTCTTCAAGACTACCAGCGTTTCCACTGTAGAACCATCTAAAGCTCGTCTTGCCTTCCCTCTAAGTTTTGATATTACATGTCTTAAAAGTAACGGTTCTTGCGATGGATCTAAAAGACTGTATCCATTATCCACATCCTGAAGAAAGTCCCTCAAACTCATATTCTCTCCATCATACATACTAACAAAACTCACCGCTCTATTTACACTCTGATCCAAATGAGCATCATGAAAATATGTAGACATATTTAATATGTTCTGGTCTCGTTCCGCTTGTCTGACATGATAAAAGTTAGCTGAAGCTTGGGCTCTCTCTCTAGTGTCTTGAATTTGGTTAATCTCATCCAAAGTCAGATTCGCCATCTTTAATTGGAATTTTTGTAAAATTATTGATTATTTGAAGTGATCGTGAAGACCAATCAAAACTCGCCACTTAGAGAGAGGTTACAAAGATGTTTTGAACGCTGACATCAATAAAAACGCTAACTTGCTCTCTCAGTTTGAAACTAACACATACCGTTGCTCAACCAGCTCGCGAAACTGGTATATTGCAAACCTACATTGTCAGCACCCTCATTCATACACTCGAGGCGTACGCAACAACAATCACACCGTCAGCGTTCTCATTCACAGTCATACAGTATACTACACGAAAATCAACCACTCAGCAAACATTATCGATTAACAAATAATATAATCAATCAATCGTGGGATCTTACACAACCATTAATGCACACTTAATCGAGTGACTTAACTATGTACTCAGTTGTTGAGTGCAGTTAGCAGAAGGTTTTTGTGTACTTGCCGATTCAATAAAGTTTCAATACGGGAGAGTAGGGGTGGCGACATGCCACATGCCACTTTTCTGTAAATCACCCATATATGAATGCATTAAATTACATTGAAGCTGTAATGTCTAAGGTTTAGAGTGGCTAGTTATTAAATATACACCCAGTGTTGCTTAAGGTATTTATTATAATTAATAATAATGGTATTATATTATAAAGTAGACTACAGTGGTCTTTAGTAGCACTCATAGACGGAGATGTGTACCGGTACGTGGTCAGTACGTAACTGCCGAAAATACCGAGCGCTAGTTCGACGTTGCCGCACACATACGTGCGACACGTTCCTCGAATCTGTGATACATACATCACAGAAGCAATTAATGACATATTTAAATACAACTATATACAAAAATCTCAATAAATATGGATCTAATAGTAAATAATTATTTCCAATGAATATATTTGTTAATATATACATTTTCTATTTATCTATATCTTTTACACCTAACCTAGTGATCCTACACGATCGCTCTAGCTGTACATTAATATTCTCGGCCTGTAATAGATTAGGGTAGAGAAAAGAAATTAGGGAAAAGAATGTTGAAAAATGTTGGTGGAGAGATTATAACCTATAATTCAATTGAAAATTCATAAGTTTGTTATTTATTTCATCGGAGAATATACCTTGTGAGTGTCACTATCTCGTTAAAGTTCTTTGTCAGTTGAAAGAAATTTGTCAAAAAAACCTGAGGTATCTCACAATTGATTCAGCTATCAGAAAATTAAAATTGAATCATGGGGAATATAAACGACCACATTGACTGCAGTCATAGAGACAAGAAGGTTTCTAAGATCAATGTTATTTTCAATTCATATTCTCCATAGTGCCTTCATAGTATTAAATATACTGAGTTATGGAGTTCTTGTAATAAATAAAGACTAGATTTTTCTCTCAGCCGTCAATATATATTGTTATGTCCTACCTACACTCTCACCTCATCGGTAGGATTATATTTGTGTGTATTTTGTAATAAGTGACAGGGTCGAATGGCTAGATAAATAGACTCGTTACCCCTAATAATGTATTTTTAAATATTTATTTTATATGACTTACCTTTGCTTTTCTTCTTCTGTTGTCTTGGTTTTGCTGATTCTGCTATCCTCGTCTTTTTCTTTCTACTGAATTGTAGTTTGGAAGGAACTAGGCTTTCCAAATGATTCACTCGTTTTGTGTTTAATGGAAAATGTATTTGTTTCTTAAATTCATAAGATAAGTACTTTATAGTACAGTGTAAAATTCTCCGCTAGTTAAGGGACCGCGTGGTACGAAGTTCTGACTTAAACTTGAGACTAATTAAAATGAGGCCAATTCGACTCTTTGAAAGCCTGAATTTGATGACTAATTCGCAAACTATGTCAGATCATGCTCAAATATGAACATTGTCTTAATTTTAAATATTTATTGTTCGAGCCCTGCTTCAGCACTTGCTCCGCAAGCGTCAGGCGGTCACTCCTGGCTCATGAATTGATTTTTCACTTGTATAATTTACCAATGTGTGTATGTATAATATTTACTTATAAATCTTACCTTCATATTTTGATAGAGTGTCTAGCTCCTTGATTAATACTTTCAATTTTATTTGGAATACTTATATTTAATGAATGGATCAGAATATGCTTTGATTGACTTGGATTTTCTGACTGTTGATTAAGTATTTATTGATTCCAACACTTGACGTATGTATAAATGTAATTGGTCCAATGATAATGATTACTTAACAGATAATCCGACAATGCTATTGTTAATCTATCTGATGCCACTTTGTTTAACTTTCACTAAATATTCTAATCTGGCTAGCTGTTCTGCTCTGGGCCAATGCTCGAGAGAGACTGACTCATTTTTGAAGTTCATTGTCGCCGATCGCCTCCTTCGGCCGACAATTAGCGCTGACGGCAGAGATTGCAACCTCCGCCCGCGCGTCCCTTGCCCTCTATACTCAGTATACTTGAAGCATATCGCACTGCGGCTCACGTTGCACATTCCTTAGGCCAAATGTCGACACCAAGGAAGTACACCGTCAGCTTGCGCGCAGTACGCTTTTCGTACAATGTACTATGTTTCGAATATTCTGGAGCAATTTCGATTGTTCTCGAACATAACAACTGTAACGCTTAATAATCAGTTTTAAAGTATGAAGATTGCCGAATAAGTAATACTGCTGAATTGTGTTACAAAATCACGCATTAAAAATTTAATCTTTCGAAATTTATATTTAATTCTCTTCATGTTTTAAATTTTGAAAAGCTAGTATTTCAATTTACTATTTATATGTTTGAAAATAAATAGTATCGTAGGACGTTACAGTATGTATCATACATCAACTAGGATAGTAATTGTTTTATTTATAGATAAAATATAAATATATTGCATTGTTCAGATTGGACCATCATAGCACATCTGATGTTTTCTCATAAACTTTTAAAACTGCAGGGAAATTATAAATAAATTTATTACATTTAGTAACAAATATTCATAATATTTTTTAACATTACAGGATATTAACGTTCATTTTGACATAACAAAATTAAAATTTTCTGCATTTGGTGAAGGCGCAAAAGGATTGAATGTTTACGAATTCACCGTGAATTTTTATTCTGCTGTTATTCCTGATGTAAGAATTTTATCTTTCAAAAATATTTATCTATTATAATAGAATTTATAATAGAATTGAAATTACAGTTTCTGTTATATTTATTTTTTTTACAGGAAAGCAATTATAAAATTATGCCTCGCCAAATTGAGCTTACATTAATTAAAACATCAAATAGTTGGTGGCCAAGATTAACTTGTCAGCCTCAGAAACCGCAATGGCTTAAAGTAGATTTTGATAAATGGCGAAATGAAGAAACGGATAATATTAATGACGTACGAGACGTTCATGAAGACTATCCTGATATGTACGATCGTTTACATAAAGAAGAGTTTGGCTACAGAAAAGGTTATTAATCTTTCTTTCTTATTTATAATCAGCTGGTTAAGTGTATACTGATAAATTATTTTTCATTCTAGAGGATTACAAGAAAGTTTACCTAATATTTTATAATTTGTTCCAATGTATTGGATATATTTACATTTTATCTGTAATGGGAATTAGATACTACCGAGATGGTGCAGGTTTGTAATTTCATAAAAAATTTTGATATTTTTTTATCAGATGTATTATAATTTTATCTTTCATGGGGATAAGATAAAGTTGAGAGAGTGCAATAACATGATCAAAAGTTAAAAGCTAACATTTTTTATGCTTGATTTTTTTAGATGTCTTTCGTATATAGTACTATTCTCTGTTACTTTTTCACTACTTCTTCTTGGTTTCTTCAATCCCATATTTTCTATGGAGAACCAAGGTACTAGTTCCCATAATACGGCAAAAAAGTATTTTGGTACCTTCTTTTTTGGATCAGAGCAGAACAAAGATGATTCCCCCTTGTAACGTCGCAAATTTTGCCGTGTCTGTTGTATTTCGATCATTCAAATCTGGCGGCTATCGAATTCAACGAATAAGTATGCGAAGTTTTTTATGCGCATGCGCAGCGTGCGACGAAGCATCACTAGTCTTAGTAAGTTGTGACGCGCGATTGTAGGGTCGTCGACAGTGTTTGCTTGGAAGGATATCTTTGGAAGGATATCTTTGGAAGGCAACAGGTTCCTGGATGCCTACCTTCAATGGAGGTATTGAGGTTTTGCGATTGTGCCGTGGAGGAAACCGAAATAAAAACACAATAATTTTTTTTTTAGTAAATTATCTAGTCAAGCTTATACCTTTATTACAATTCCAGCTTAATAAAAGATTTTAATACAATTGAATTCGAAACCTTCAAAAACTCTAGCGGCTTGAGGGCCAAGAGACAACTGAACGGAACTGTCTGACGATCTCGTCGCGACAGCTCCGGCCCGCTCGTTAGCCGTCAGGAGTGGAGGAAGAGCGAGACGCAGCTCAGCTCGAAGCTGCTCGCTTCAGCTCAACAGGAGGAAAAGGTCAGTTGGTTGTATTTCGTTGTCTTAACTTTCGGTTAATTTTGCAGTGTGCGCAGCTGCACTCGTTATCTCGCGTATAAACTCCTTTGTTAGAGATTGAATATACGCGCGTGCATAGATTTTCTAAGCTACCTATTCGACTTTCTTAGTTAACTTGTAGAATCAGTGTGAAACGCCACCGCCAACGCGCAACGGGGAGAGAAAAGAGGCGAGAGATTCAAAAGAAAATTTACTGAAAAAATTTTTTACATAAAAACATAGCCTCATACATGACTATATACGTATATATACGCTATAGACTTTTCGCTGTTATTTCGCGTTCCGTCGGATTCCCTTTCAGAAACTCAATGCTCCGCATTCAGAGCTTTTCGGAGCGCCAGCGCTTCCCTGTATGCATCTGCTAACTAGAGACTTATTGCTCCTTCTAGCTCCAGCTTCAGTGGAAGAATGAATTCTCTTCCCGAAATCACGCGCTCTTTTATACAGATGAGCGGAACTGCTCCGATGCTGAAGCAGCGAGTTACCCCCTCCACTCGTCCGAACGCAAGTATCGCTATAGATATACTGTTATATGTGGAAACTTAATTTACGTGTTTTGTCGCTATAAATAATTAATTTTCGCAAAAATAAAAACATACGAATGTTCATCGATGCTTAACTAATAAAGGATAATGGTTTGTTGTTAATGATAAGCTCAGGGAAACAAAATAACTCGTATACACATACGCTGGTCGGACTTTAACGCTTTTGTTGCTATTTTTACAATGTTAATTATCGATTTATCGTAAAAGCTATATATAAGTGAAATGTCTATTTCGTACATATTTGAGAAGTTTGTCGAAAAAATGAAATATCTCATCTCCACTCCGGCGGTAAGTTTAGCCGTAGCTGTTGACTCGTTTCTCGCGCGCACGCTATTTTTTCTTAATCTTACAACGATGTTATTGGAATTAAATTAACGTATTGCAATCGGGGTTTTTGCGTTTTACATCAATATTCAATCAGAGGATCTGATACGGGCATTTATTTTGTTGAAATAACACTTTTAATCTAAAATATCTATGTTACACGTTGAAATTTTTATTCATATATCTAATACGGACGCGCAGCATGCCAACTTGTAACCTTGCAACTTGTAACCTGAATAAAAAATATAAATAAATTAATAAATCGTAAAATAATGTTATATATATATGACTATATGCATGTTAAATCCCTGCATATATCTTTATTTAATTGAAAAATATTTAAAAAGAGGTTTTAAGTTAGGAGGACAAGTGTGTGAGTGGCCTTGAGACACGCGGCAGTGAGGATATCGTGTGTCTCTAAGGAAATCGCGAATACCTAATTATTGCGACCTGGTTACCTTCTGTGTTATATATAATATCATCCGGTCAATTTCCTGTACTGTGCAGCTACACAGCCGGTCGTATACATTAAGTGGTGAGAGCGCCCAAGCCCCAAGCAATATATAGCGTTCATAAACATCTGCGTGCCGATCCCTTCTTAACTAAGAGGAATTTTCTCCTCGAAAACTATAAATCCTTCACGTGAGAAGAAATTTCTTTCCCTCCGCGCACATTTTACAATAGATTTCCATTTATACAGCCAGTCGAAATGACGAGTGAAACGTCAATAAACGACTGGGTACGATGTACATAGAGAGAGGCATCGAAGAGCCAGCGACAGCGCTGTAGCCGCCACCACCGTTTATCCCTATGAAAAATGAACTGCCTCCCTTTTACCAACGTCCGACATGCGAAGAGTTAAGAAACGCGATACAAAGATTGCACTCTACCGAAGCAATCGTGATTGCATCACGCATGAGAAGTCCAACAAATAGCATACCAATTTTGGCAGTCGATCGACCACAATCTTCGACCGGCGCAGTACAACAGCTGATTCAAATAGGCGTTTAGCTTTCAGTCAAGCTAACTTGTGCTATCTTTCAAGTAATACGGACTATTTTTTGCGAGTTTCACTTAATTTTCCTACAGCTCGGGAGAGGTTATCTGCGAACAATGAACGCGAATGCACACAGTTTCCAAACACTACACCAAGGTTACCTTTATATTACGAACGGGACAATTACACTTCACAAAACAATCCAAGCAGAATATATACATTTAACGAGTGACATAATAATTTCGAAGGGCTGCCAAATACACAAATAAGCGCATCTACACCAATGCCCGCGAATCGCACACGAGCCGTAGAAAATAACGGAGGTTATCTACACAATGAATTTAAATGGGTCTGATAGCCACTAACGATCCATGACTAACCACACGATAGAAAACTGCTTAGATCGAATAAGTGAACCACGCAAATTCAAGAGATAGTTTCCCTGCGTCTTGGCAGCATCTATCAATATGCAAAGTTTGAAATCAAAATATTCAGGTATCGAAAAGAATGACTGGAACGAAAAACAGTAGACGTAACCTAACTAACCAGTGTCAGCTGACGGGTAAATGATTTTTGTTCCGATCGTTCATGTCGATGCATGAATATTTTAATTTTAAACTTTGCGTATTGATAGATGATACCGAGACGCAGAGCAAGTATTTCTTGATTTTTGAAGAAACACTCGAGCAATTTGACAAATTTTTAAGTAATTTATCAGTGTGTCAAAGAGATTTTCATTTAAGTTCTGCAAATTATTTAAGTAGTGTGTAACGTGGAATTTTTCCGCCCGCACGAGGATTTCAGCCAGTGTACAATTAATTTATTTGTGCGCGCCTGACTCCTTTTCTCGGCTCGTAGAGTTCCTGAAAAGGCGGAAAGCAGGAATGTGGTAGCAATCAGGTCAAAAAATGCTAACTCAAATAATTAAAATAAACAATTCAAGAATATATTATGCTGAATTCCATAACAACAATTAACGGTGGGCAGACAGAAATGAATTATTCCACATAAAATCATGGATTAGCGGCCATATAACTATTTCTAGTTGGATAGATTGAACTCCGCTAAATTAAAAGGACCGCGAATAATCCTCTACGGTTGATTTTAAGAGAAACACTCAACAGGAAAACCGCCATGTCCTCTGAAACGCAAAGACGTCCAATACAAATTCAAGACGAATCTCGACCTCTACCTATGTATTTCCTCATGCCAAACATAAATAAACACCAACTACTTCACGAAATGTCGATTAAACTCTAAAAATCCTACAATCATTCTCCTGCAAAACTTCAGCGATGAAAATCAGCGTCACTGCTAAGTCCTCCAGAAAACTTCCAACGGAAAAAGCCTTCAAAACCTCACTTGCAAAACTGCTTAATAAAACTAGATAAGCTGCTGCTGCTAGTGCAATCGGGAACGGAATGGCTGAGGCCAACGCTCCGCATGAGGAAGGATGCCGTGATTTCCCCCCAAACCTCCTTCTTCACGGAAGCGTCGTCTCGGTTGCCAAATTTGCTAATTGGCCTTCTACCTGAAATAAATCCTCTATTGGTCTATTGGAAAACTACCACTAATTTATTCCTCTATCCGTGATTTTCCCGAGCGCCTCTTTATCAATCCTGATTATATCAATGGTCGAGAAAGTAATTGCCGCCCTTTATATCCTCTAATTGATATGCTAATCCGTGCCCCCTTATCAATAATGATAAATTAATCAATGTCGATATCGCCCGGACAGTACTCTTACAAGTAATTCGCTCACTCTCTCTCTCTCTCTCTCTCTCTCTCTCTCTTTCGCACTCACGCGTTCAACCAAGCACTCGTTCCCTCTCTCTGACTCTCTCGCGGCACCGTTCGCCTCGCCAGTCCCCTCTTATGCTCACTCATACGTTCTATTACTCTCTCTCTAACACGTAGTCACGTGCATGTGACCGCACGCGCGCTGTTATCTCGTTTCCTGCTGTGCTCTCTCCCGAGCGCCACCGAGCACTGGCTCCGCTCCAGAAGCTGTCAGTCCTATGTGAGCAAGTCAGCTGCCGGAATAAATAATCACGGCGCAGCAATATTTATTGCTACGTCTGAATACCCCCCACAAAACCTTGGATATACTTGGATATCCAAGTTTTCCTCCATAACCTCCATAACCTCTATAAGAATCTGAAAAGAAAAATCCACTATAACTAAACCTTTAACATCAAAATAGATTCCTCCATTTCCACCACAAAATCCGCTAGATAGATAGATTCAGGCCGATAAAGTAACAAAACAAACCACCATTATCATAGAAAAACTATTTATTAAAAACCAACCCTAACGAGGCCATGGGGCCAGGGCCGCGAACAGCAGGTCTCGCACCTCAGGAGGTGGCCCTGTTGGTGGTTGCCACCTCTCTTCTGGGTCGATCTTCCATCTGCCGCATACGCGCTGCCTCCTCATAAGAGGGCGGTGGCCCATACCGCTCCTCCTCCTCAACACGGACCCGTCGTGGGTACGAGGGGTTGCGAACATCCTCTGTTCGCCTCTGGCCAGCTTGTTCCGCCATATACTGGCGATGGGCCTCATCACACCTCGGGAACTCGACCAAATCGGTCCCTCAATTCAACCTCCCACAATTGAAACAACACCTATTACGGTCTTTAGGGCACCTATCCCGGCGGTGACCCCTCCCCCTGTAATTGAAACTACCCATATGGGGGGGGGGGAGGTCTAATTCCGGGTCGGTTGGAGTCACCGTAATTCCGAATATTGCGTCGGGGGCTCTGTGCGGCCCCCCAATAGCTCAATAGGTCCAATAGGCCTGTTCTCCGTGGGGCGTCCCGAGGATTCAGCCTCAACTACTGGGACCCATCGCGAGTAATGCGTCCTAGAGCTCCGAGAAATAGCCCCGGTTCCATTACCGGACGTTCGGGGTGCTTCTACTATCTTCACCTCCACTCGGCGCGACTGATCAACTGAAAAAACAAGAAAAAAATCCACAACAAAAATTACCGCTATCCTCAATCTCGAGCTCCACTACATAATTGATTAATTAACCAGTCCACGCGGGATATTTCCGCGGACGGTTATTTTCCGCCTCCCTACGATCCCGTGACTCCGCCGGGTTGAAAAAGAGAATCGACAGCCCCGGCCCAAACCGGATATGAACATGAACTCCCCTAATCGGGACTCCTGTGGGAGAGGGAGAGATCTATCTATCTATCCGTCTATTAATCTATCTATATATCTATCTACCTCCATATGGGCCGCTGAAGCGGCGCCTTCCTCTACCCCTACCAAAGCCTCCAACTCCGCCACCGCTTCCCGAGACTCTACCGCCTCCGCACTCTCTCTAGGCACGCTCCCAGTCTCCTCATGGAGATACAACATTCGCACCGGGGCCACCTCAACCGGAAACGGTTAAGGGTTTAAAGAGTGCAAAATTTTTGGGGTGCTCGGCGGAGGACCCAATGACCATCTCTTGTCGGCTTCCTTTGATAGCCGAAGCTCCTTCATACGCCTCGCCCAAATCTCGGCGGTCACAGTCATGTCCGAGGCTGGACGGCTACGGCGCCGCTGCTCCCGAATTTCCTCGAGCTCTCTTTGACGGAGGATCTTTGCCTCCAATTCATCGGATCATCAAGGTGTGTAGACCAGTATATTAATTCTCTATATCTACTACACAAAGAAAAACATAGAAATTATATTCATCAGAATTTCTACATTCCCTCTCCCTAAATGAAACTTCACAGACGAAAAACAAAACCACTACTTACTGACACAAAACAGTACATACCACCCACCTTTAGCTAAAATAAAATCCGCTAAGTGCCTCCATCCGCCATACCCATATATTTCTTTAACTCATGCACGTAAGCCTTTTACGTTTATCCGCAGTCTCTAATATGTATACCAGAGGTGACCTATTCTCGAGAATTGTGTATGGACCATCCTATTTTCCACTAAGCTTTGAAGAAATCCTTTCTACACATTTTGATAGTGTGCGTAATTTCCTCCATACCAAATCCCCAACGTTGAATTCAGCTGGTTTCCTACCTCTATTGTAATAACCAGCTTGTTTTACCCGAGCTTCCTCTATATGTTTTCCCACTAAGTCCCGTAAAGCATCCAATCTCATTATTCGATCCTTCTACAATTCTGGATCTAATGCCACTATATTTCCTTTATCCTCTACACCTCTCCTCCATGATTTAAATAACCAAGGTTGTCTTCCATAATTCAAAAACGCTGGAGACACTCTTGTCGTTGCTTGAATTCCTGTATTAAAAGCATGCCTCAATTCCCCTAAATGCTCATCCCATAACCAATGATTCTGACCAACGTACGAGAAAATCATGGTCTTTAGTGTTCTATAACTTCTCTCTACAGGATTTGCCTGTGGATGATACGGTGGTGTTGTGACATGTTTCACCCTAAATTCCTCTAAAGCCTCCGCCAGCGTATTATGAATAAATTCCTTATCATTATCCGTTAATAAATAATCCGGTGTTTCCCATCGCAGTAGAATTAACTCCTCAAATGCCTTTGCCACCACTTTTGCCGGTGCTTTTCGCACCGGTTTAATTTCTATCCATCTAGTAATCAAATCCTAGAATACAATAGGTACTTATTCCGACTTTTACTTAAAGGAAATTCCATCAAATCTGCCGCCACCACCGCCCACGGACATTCCACAATTCTGTTACCCATAAGACCCATGGATCCTGATTGAACCGACTTCTATTTTTGACAAATTTCGCATTCGCATCGCAAATCGTCTTATCTCATACCACATTCCTGGCCAACAATACTTTCTGGCCACTCTATCATAAGTCTTCTCAAAACCCAAATGGTCAGACGTAAAATCGCAATGTGCCTCTATTAAAATATCTTGCTTCAAATCAAAAGGTACCACTAACTTCCATCCTTTCTCGGGAAAACTAATTGGATCTAACAATGGATCTTTCCTATATTTATATAAGAGACCATTATCCGCACCTTCCCAGTAGAGAATTTGAGGGGATTATCCTCTACCTCTTTAAATCTCTGAATATACCATTCATCCTTCACATCCTCTATAACCAGTTTCATTTCCTCAATATGAAAACCTCTAGACAAAGTATCCGGAACATGATGAAGAGCTTCTTTCTTATGTATTACCTCAAAATCCCATTGTTGCAATCCCAAAGCCCACCTGGTTAATCTACCAGTTGCATCTTCCAAATTTTATAACCACCTCAAAGCGCTATGACCTGTTACTACTTTAAATGAATAACCCTCTACATATGAACTCAATTTCTTAATCGCCCATGTCATAGACAAGCATTCCTTTTCGGTAGTGGTATAATTTCTTTCTATAGCTCTCAACACACGACTAAGATACATAATTGGCAATATAACGGTTGGCGTCGTCTCAGTGATAAGTCATCAACATGGCGGCCTAGTCAATGCAAGTTATTCAGACTTTATACAGACAATGTCAGTTTTTGTACGTTTATAAATTAACTCTGCCACTAAAATGAAGCTACAACTGTCCGAAATATGCAGATTTGCGGATTGCACCGTTTCAAATAGAAATTTATAGAAGGAGAAAAAGTTATAAACTCCACATGCTTTAATGTATGGTAAATCACCCAGAACCTCCGAAAATGTAAAAATCATCGCTTACTCCTTACAAAGATCAGATTTAAAATGTACACCACACGAAATTAATAGTAAAATCAGTGTTTCCAATGGTCGTGTAAAGACGGATTAAGCCAAAAATGCATGCACATTCTGGTAGTATTATTACATTGTACAAGGTAACTAATTTCTTATATTACATTATTTTTATTGGATTGATTTCTTTTTAAAATAGCATATTTTGAAATGAATTATAATTTGATTTTGATTTGATTTTGATGACCTTGACATTTTATCCTGTACTGACAAAAAATGCACATGGAACAACTCTCAGAATAAAACACTGTTGCAGTACGACGCTACCACAGTGGGATCTCACGAATTTTACATTAAGCTTTACAAGAGAAATAGTATTCAATTATCTGGTTAACAGATACAAAAACTTAAACAACTGTTTGTGGAGAGGATTAGGCGATAATGCTTTGTCAAAGTATATGTAAGCTTTAAGAATTGAATATTTTGAATTTTGTACATAATTGATTAATTAATATTCTTGATTTTTACATTTTTTTAAATATCAGCAATCATGTTAATTGGTATCTTTTATATATTTTATATATACCTGAACTATTGTTGTTTTTTATTTTTCACTATTAATGAAAAAATCTGATAGATATAAATAAGAATTATAAGGTTAGATGCGACGATATAGAAATAATTAAATCAATAGTTTATAATGAAGAATCAGATGTTATGAAAAATTTCGCTAATATTAAAGTGAACACGATGCAAGACTGTTGTTGCGGGAAGGTTGTTAACTTTTATGAAGAGGATATTTTACAAGCAAAAATGCTACTGTGTGCTCTTTACACTTTTGTGATAATGATTATTTACTACCAATTAAGTAAAAAGATCTTATGAAGTATTGAATGTATAATTTGTATGTATTTATCTTAATAACACTTATGCAGACAAAACCAAAGTTTTATTAACATTCATACAGACAAAATAAAAATTCTTAGAGCTTACTCTAAAATTCAACTTTAATTTTCAAACTTCGACAACTCTTATGTAGTCGAAATTATAAATGCTGTATTCTATACAGTTATTTAATTATGGAAATTAAAGATCTTGATAACACTTATATAGACAAAATACTAGTAGCTTTACTGCATACTCTTAAGACGTGTTGATATTATAATCGTCAGATCAACAAATAATATATCTTCTTTCCTCTTGTGAATAAGTGATCGAACACAAATACTGGAAGAATATGTGATACTTATAGATCAAGTTGGAAAACAAATAATTATGTTAGGATGAATGTCTTCTTTTACCTATTCAATGAGTTAATCACAATCACTCAAATCATGATGCTTATACATCAAGCTAAAAAATCCGAAACTCTCATGTATGAAAATATGAACGTGTAACCATCTTCGCGTTAAGGGTCTGTTGGACAGATTACCATTTCTTTAGTGTCACTTCTCCTTCGATTATCTATACCTTCGATTTGACATAAATTCTCATTTTAATTTTAAGAAAAGAAAGTTATGATATCAATAAATAAATTGGCAAGTTTTTTGTTATAAAAAGTAATTGTTTTCAAATAAGTAAATAACCGATTAAATTGAGGAAGGATTATAAATATATGTGTTCATATAAACACTCAATCAAATTGCAGCATGTGAAAAGGTGGATAGCCTGTGAAAAGGTACAGTCGGGTACAATTAAAACTTTGAATAATTGCGACTGCTGCCACGTTCTGTACATGTAATAGAATGGTATGATAGAATAAAATGACTCTATCGCTCTACTCGAGTAAAATTGATTTTAGAATACAGGCTCTGCACTGCATATTCTCACACTGGAGATCTGTATGCAGGCAGGCCTCAAAAAAATAGAAAAGAGAGAAATATAAATTTCTCTCTGTTGGCGTTTCGTCCAGCTGTCAGAGTGGACTCCTCAGTAAGGCTCTGACAGCTTCCTTAGACGCCCGCCACTTCGAAGAGAAGCGGCATTTATGTGGTCTCGGCCTGCGTTTTCCTCTTGCAAGAGAGAACTCTAGCATAGAGAAAAAGGCAGGTCGCCACCTAGCGGACACTTATAAGAGCCAGTGTCAAAGTTTAGATGGTATGCGAATCTATCACTCGAAAGTGTAGTACATAGAATAAAATGACTCTATCGCTCTACTCGAGTAAAATTGATTTTAGAATACAAGCTCTGCACTGCATATTCTCACACTGGAGATCTGTATGCAGGCAGGCCTCAAAAAAATAGAAAAGAGAGAAATATAAATTTCTCTCTGTTGGCGTTTCGTCCAGCTGTCAGAGTGGACTCCTCAGTAAGGCTCTGACAGCTTCCTTAGACGCCCGCCACTTCGAAGAGAAGCGGCATTTATGTGGTCTCGGCCTGCGTTTTCCTCTTGCAAGAGAGAACTCTAGCATAGAGAAAAAGGCAGGTCGCCACCTAGCGGACACTTATAAGAGCCAGTGTCAAAGTTTAGATGGTATGCGACTCTATCACTCGAAAGTATAGTACATAGAATAAAATGACTCTATCGCTCTACTCGAGTAAAATTGATTTTAGAATACAGGCTCTGCACTGCATATTCTCACACTGGAGATCTGTATGCAGGCAGGCCTCAAAAAAATAGAAAAGAGAGAAATATAAATTTCTCTCTGTTGGCGTTTCGTCCAGCTGTCAGAGTGGACTCCTCAGTAAGGCTCTGACAGCTTCCTTAGACGCCCGCCACTTCGAAGAGAAGCGGCATTTATGTGGTCTCGGCCTGCGTTTTCCTCTTGCAAGAGAGAACTCTAGCATAGAGAAAAAGGCAGGTCGCCACCTAGCGGATACTTATAAGAGCCAGTGTCAAAGTTTAGATGGTATGCGACTCTATCACTCGAAAGTATAGTACATAGAATAAAATGACTCTATCGCTCTACTCGAGTAAAATTGATTTTAGAATACAGGCTCTGCACTGCATATTCTCACACTGGAGATCTGTATGCAGGCAGGCCTCAAAAAAATAGAAAAGAGAGAAATATAAATTTCTCTCTGTTGGCGTTTCGTCCAGCTGTCAGAGTGGACTCCTCAGTAAGGCTCTGACAGCTTCCTTAGACGCCCGCCACTTCGAAGAGAAGCGGCATTTATGTGGTCACGGCCTGCGTTTTCCTCTTGCAAGAGAGAACTCTAGCATAGAGAAAAAGGCAGGTCGCCACCTAGCGGACACTTATAAGAGCCAGTGTCAAAGTTTAGATGGTATGCGACTCTATCACTCGAAAGTATAGTACATAGAATAAAATGACTCTATCGCTCTACTCGAGTAAAATTGATTTTAGAATACAGGCTCTGCACTGCATATTCTCACACTGGAGATCTGTATGCAGGCAGGCCTCAAAAAAATAGAAAAGGGAGAAATATAAATTTCTCTCTGTTGGCGTTTCGTCCAGCTGTCAGAGTGGACTCCTCAGTAAGGCTCTGACAGCTTCCTTAGACGCCCGCCATTTCGAAGAGAAGCGGCATTTAGGCCTGCCTGCATACAGATCTCCAGTGTGAGAATATGCAGTGCAGAGCCTGTATTCTAAAATCAATTTTACTCGAGTAGAGCGATAGAGTCATTTTATTCTATGTACTATACTTTCGAGTGATAGAGTCGCATACCATCTAAACTTTGACACTGGCTCTTATAAGTGTCCGCTAGGTGGCGACCTGCCTTTTTCTCTATGCTAGAGTTCTCTCTTGCAAGAGGAAAACGCAGGCCGAGACCACATAAATGCCGCTTCTCTTCGAAGTGGCGGGCGTCTAAGGAAGCTGTCAGAGCCTTACTGAGGAGTCCACTCTGACAGCTGGACGAAACGCCAACAGAGAGAAATTTATATTTCTCTCTTTTCTATTTTTTTGAGGCCTGCCTGCATACAGATCTCCAGTGTGAGAATATGCAGTGCAGAGCCTGTATTCTAAAATCAATTTTACTCGAGTAGAGCGATAGAGTCATTTTATTCTATGTACTATACTTTCGAGTGATAGAGTCGCATACCATCTAAACTTTGACACTGGCTCTTATAAGTGTCCGCTAGGTGGCGACCTGCCTTTTTCTCTATGCTAGAGTTCTCTCTTGCAAGAGGAAAACGCAGGCCGAGACCACATAAATGCCGCTTCTCTTCGAAGTGGCGGGCGTCTAAGGAAGCTGTCAGAGCCTTACTGAGGAGTCCACTCTGACAGCTGGACGAAACGCCAACAGAGAGAAATTTATATTTCTCTCTTTTCTATTTTTTTGAGGCCTGCCTGCATACAGATCTCCAGTGTGAGAATATGCAGTGCAGAGCCTGTATTCTAAAATCAATTTTACTCGAGTAGAGCGATAGAGTCATTTTATTCTATGTACTATACTTTCGAGTGATAGAGTCGCATACCATCTAAGAATGGTATGATGTTCTTACATGACATTATCACATGACAAATGTGCCCATAATATGTAGTAATATCATGTTTGTCTAAAATTATTATGTAATTTAACAAGATTGTTTCGCATCATGAAAACTTTTTCATTTATTTATGGAAGCTACGAGCGGATGTACAATCTACTCTACTTAGTAATTCAGTAAATGTATTGCTATCCTTATTTCATTCAAAATCTATGTCCAGGACGATTATATACAATTATATATGAGATTTAAATTCTGTTGATTTACATACATTTAAAAAAAAACAGGAACAAATTCTATCATGTAGAACGCAATTTTTTGACGGAAAAACTTGCCGCCCCGTCCTATCATAGATAACGATGTATACCATCTTCAAATTATGCAAGGTTAACCAAATTAACTTGTTAATGAAACACCGTTAAAAAATCTCTGAATCGATTTTTCATTCTATATGTATTTATTACTGTCCTTGAACAATTTTTGAAGAATTCAAACTTAATCTTGCAATCATTCTAAGCTCATTTTTGGTTATTTGTATGTATGTTTTACAAACCTCTGTTAGTATTATCGGAAGATTGCAGGAAGTTGATTAAAAATAATTGTGACTATTATTACATATTAAAAAAATGTTATAAAATAAATTTCTATGACTCTAGTTGGAAAATAAATCAAGTTTAAAAATTTTAAATTAATATTTATGTAGTTTACAGCTTTTAGTTTCAAATCTTTACTTAATTAAAATCTTTACTTAATTAAAAAATTCCATTGTTTATTATTATTTGAGGCCATTGGTCTCACAGTTTAATATAATGATTTGAGTATTACGCATTATAGGATAATAGGACGATAAATTATGATATTCTTAATTACACTGACATTTAGTGGTTCATCGATTATCTATGATAGGACGGGGCGGCAAGTTTTTCCGTCAAAAATTGCGTTCTACATGATAGAATTTGTTCCTGCTTTTTTTTAAATGTATGTAAATCAACAGAATTTAAATCTCATATATAATTGTATATAATCGTCCTGGACATAGATTTTGAATGAAATAAGGATAGCAATACATTTACTGAATTACTAAGTAGAGTAGATTGTACATCCGCTCGTAGCTTCCATAAATAAATGAAAAAGTTTTCATGATGCGAAACAATCTTGTTAAATTACATAATAATTTTAGACAAACATGATATTACTACATATTATGGGCACATTTGTCATGTGATAATGTCATGTAAGAACATCATACCATTCTATTACATGTACAGAACGTGGCAGCAGTCGCAATTATTCAAAGTTTTAATTGTACCCGACTGTACCTTTTCACAGGCTATCCACCTTTTCACATGCTGCAATTTGATTGAGTGTTTATATGAACACATATATTTATAATCCTTCCTCAATTTAATCGGTTATTTATTTATTTGAAAACAATTACTTTTTATAACAAAAAACTTGCCAATTTATTTATTGATATCATAACTTTCTTTTCTTAAAATTAAAATGAGAATTTATGTCAAATCGAAGGTATAGATAATCGAAGGAGAAGTGACACTAAAGAAATGGTAATCTGTCCAACAGACCCTTAACGCGAAGATGGTTACACGTTCATATTTTCATACATGAGAGTTTCGGATTTTTTAGCTTGATGTATAAGCATCATGATTTGAGTGATTGTGATTAACTCATTGAATAGGTAAAAGAAGACATTCATCCTAACATAATTATTTGTTTTCCAACTTGATCTATAAGTATCACATATTCTTCCAGTATTTGTGTTCGATCACTTATTCACAAGAGGAAAGAAGATATATTATTTGTTGATCTGACGATTATAATATCAACACGTCTTAAGAGTATGCAGTAAAGCTACTAGTATTTTGTCTATATAAGTGTTATCAAGATCTTTAATTTCCATAATTAAATAACTGTATAGAATACAGCATTTATAATTTCGACTACATAAGAGTTGTCGAAGTTTGAAAATTAAAGTTGAATTTTAGAGTAAGCTCTAAGAATTTTTATTTTGTCTGTATGAATGTTAATAAAACTTTGGTTTTGTCTGCATAAGTGTTATTAAGATAAATACATACAAATTATACATTCAATACTTCATAAGATCTTTTTACTTAATTGGTAGTAAATAATCATTATCACAAAAGTGTAAAGAGCACACAGTAGCATTTTTGCTTGTAAAATATCCTCTTCATAAAAGTTAACAACCTTCCCGCAGCAACAGTCTTGCATCGTGTTCACTTTAATATTAGCGAAATTTTTCATAACATCTGATTCTTCATTATAAACTATATAATAAAACTTTGGTTTTGTCTGCATAAGTGTTATTAAGAGTTTTTTTTACATTAAGGTTATCAAGAGTTGTAAGATTAATCTTTAATTTTTACATGAAGAAACGACCTTATACTTGCCAGCCTTTTACCTTGAAAAGGTTTGTTTGGCGGCGGGGGGGGGGGGGGAGAGATTTCACTACTTTTAAAAGGTATATAATATGTAAATTACAAAAGAATAGTTAACATCAACTAAATAAGTAATAAATTTAAAATATTAATGTACATTTGCTCATGGATTATTGTATTAATAATAATAATTATTTTTTAGACATTATCTGTAGAGTAAATAGTTTTTTTAGATCATTATTATTTACTAAGAGATCTATCTTTTCCACACCACCCTCGAGGTAAATAGAATAGCGCGTTTTTTTCCTTTATTGACACTAAATTTTATGTTAACTTCCATAATGATTTGTTTGGCAAATATACATCAAAGAAATCTGTACGTCTAAAATTATTGCTAATTACTTAACTGATAACTGCTTTCTTGAAAGCATTTGTACGTTACGTATACTATTGTCATGCAGACCATGAGTGATATATATAGCATTTTAATATTTATACAAGTTTATATCGTATCCTTCACAATTGTTCAATCTATATTATGGAATAATGAAAATAATATTTAGAATAAAAAGAAGTATATGTAAGTTAATTTCCAATATCCCTATGATTCTTTATGATAGATGTATTATCATTTTTAATGCAGCCCACCTAATTCGGTAAACGTTTAGAAAACTGTAATCGAATTCAAACTTTATGAAAACCTGTAAAAAATAGTGTCAGTAAAGTTGTGGTATCCCCTGTATGACTTTCACATAAATACTTACACGGTTGACATCATAAATTTAGTGTCAATATTGAATAGTGTCATTTAGCAAACAAGTTATAGTTTATTAAATATATTCTAAATTGAGTTCTATTGAGTTCTATTGAGTTCTATTCTAAATTGAATTGAGTCATTTAGCAAACAAGTTATAGTTTATTAAATATATTCTAAATTTATAGCTTTTAAGGTAAGATGTATTTAAAGCAATCAGCTACTAACGTAGTGTTTATTTATGAACTGCAATATATACACTAGAGTGACCTAACCAGGCATGGCCAAAAAATTCCATTCCGTTATGATCTGTTGAATGTATATAGATAATATAAATTGTCAAGCCAGTCACTTAGAGGGATAATCTAAGAATTTTCCAGTTGATACGGCTCAGCAGTTTTGAATTATTGAATTTTGAAATTTCTAATCTCTGATTATCTCAATACTGCTAAACTATACCATCTTCAAAATTCTTATACTATCCCTCTAAGTAGTGGGCTTGAAAACTTGTATGATCTTTTTACCTTTTAGGAAAAGAGACGCTCAACCCACATTCTGGAATTTGCCTGAACTCTGGGCATTCTGAAAATTAAAAATAACTATTTTTGAATTGAGCAAATCAATCAGAGGGATAGCATATGAAATTTAAAGTTAATCGTCTAGACCAATTTTTAGCTCTTCAATTTTGAATGCCTTATATGATGATTATTTTGAAATTGGTCTATATGGTAAACTTCAAATTTCTCATGATATACCTCTGATTGGTATGTTTAACGAAAACTTAGTTATTTTTAATTTTCAGAGTGACCAAAATGCTTCTGAGTGATTCTACGTATAAACCTTTTAAGCCTTAAAAACAAGTGTTCAGCTTGATCGATCATCAATATCGAAGACACAAACATTTGAAAAGATAGCTTAACTCATTATAAAAGAACCTGTGAAAGTCCCAGAATATCACAGGTCTTGGTTTCTCTGTGAGAAATAAATATAACAGCTCATTTATTACAAAGCACAAGTTTATTAAAAATGACTTGTTAAAAAAATGTAGGTAAAACAGTGAAATATTAGCGTAATCCAGAGAAATTTTGTTGCACGACATTATAAAAATACTATAGAATATCCCTATACATTCAGTTTTAACATTTATAATAATTAAAATAAACTAATCAAGATTTTATACTTTGAAAAGCGCACCCGGGTGCCATATACTCCATATGTAATAGTTTCAAGGTTATTTGACTTATATAAAATTCTATAAACCATTAATTATAATCAATACATCCATGCTCATTAATCATTTTTATTTAGTTTCATTTAAAAATAAATTTTAAAAAATATTTTTGAAGACAGAGCAAATTAAGCTCTAGCAGAAGGAACTATCTTTCCATCTCTCTCTAATAAATGCATAAATGTACCAAAATTAGACTTTGGAACAATTTAAAAAATTTTTAGGAAATATTGACGGTAATTTAAAAACAAAATAAAACACTTTCTCTAGCTATTCATAAGAATCCCTTTCGACGAACAGCCTGAGAGTCTACCTCCCAGGAGACGATAGGAAAAGTTATAAACTATTCATATACACTTAAACAACTTAGAAACTTTCATGCATGAGCGATGCATATTCTTGACACTTCACTAGCTTCTCACAATAGAAAATAATTTTTTCCTTATATAAACTGAATATTCTCTGAACCAAGAAAATAAAACACTTTTACTATCTATTCATAAGAATTCTTTTTGACGTACAGCCTCAGAGTCTATCTCCCAGGAGACGTTAGGAAAAGTTAACATAAGCACTTCCACAATTGTAGAAACTTTCTTGCGTGGAAGATTGAATATAATCGTAACACTCAACCAACTTGTCACATCACAAGAAAATTATATAAACAGGAAATTCTGTATAAATTTTCTTTGATTCTTGAACCATAAAAATACAACACTTTCACTAGCTTCTCATCAGGATCCCTTTCGACGAATAGCCTGAGAGTCTACCTCCCAGGAGACGATAGGAAAAGTTATGAATTATTCATATACACTTAAACAACTTAGAAACTTTCATGCATGAGCGATGCATATTCTTGACACTTCACTAGCTTCTCACAATACAAGACAATTTTTTCCTTATATAAACTGAATATTCTCTGAACCAAGAAAATAAAACACTTTTACTATCTATTCATAAGAATTCTTTTCGACGTACAGCCTCAGAGTCTATCTCCCAGGAGACGATAGGAAAAGTTAACATAAGCATTTCCACAATTGTAGAAACTTTCTTGCGTGGAGGATTGAATATAATCGTAACAATCAACCAACTTGTCACATCACAAGAAAATTATATTTTCTTTGATTCTTGGACGATGAAAATACAACACTTTCACTAGCTTCTCATCAGGATCCCTTTCGACGAATAGCCTAAGAGTCTACCTCCCGGGAGACGATAGGAAAAGTTATGAATTATTCATATACACTTAAACAACTTAGAAACTTTCATGCATGAGCGATGCATATTCTTGACACTTCACTAGCTTCTCACAATACAAGACAATTTTTTCCTTATACTGAATATTCTCTATGTTAAAACTTTCTTCGATTCTTGAACCAAGAAAATAAAACACACTAGCTATTTGTAAGGATCCCTTTCGATGTATAGCCTGAGAGTCTATCTCCCAGGAGACGATAGGAAAATTTAATAATTGTTCATAAGCACTTCCACAATTGTAGAAACTTTCTTGCGTGGAAGATTGAATATAATCCTAACACTTAACCAACTTGTCACATCACAAGAAAATTATATAAACTGGAAATTCTGTATAAATTTTCTTTGATTCTTGGATGATGAAAATACAACACTTTCACTAGCTTCTCATCAGGATCCCTTTCGACGAATAGCCTGAGAGTCTACCTCCCAGGAGACGATGGAAAAAATTACACATCCACTTCAAGAATGTAGAAACTTGCTTGAAAGGTGAACCCAGGAGACGATAGAAAAAGTTACATATTCACTTCAACAACGTAAACTTTCTTGAAAGATGAATCATTAAATACTTTACACTTCACTAGCTTGTCACATCACAAGAAAATGCATCCTGATAGTTGTATGCCTTTCAATCCAATAAAACCTGAAAAATAAAAGAGAACATTTTAACAAAGAATCAGTTCACAAAATCTTTCATTATATTATGTAAGATTTATAAAAAAAGTAAAACTAAATACGTATCTAATTCTAGCCTATTAGTCATGTCTTAATTAATATCCGTATTGTTTTCAAAATAATAAATCACTTCACTAGTTATTTATTGTAACATCATAAAACATATCAAGTATATATATTCTTTAACACTACATGTGTATTGTTTAAAAATAAAATCTTAAATTATTAAAATGTAAATACACTTAGTGTCTGCTTGTCTGCACACATAAACTGTATATGCAATTACAATTACTTGATTCCGATTGCTGGTCTAAACTTAATTGATATGCCAGCTATTTACTAGTCTGGTAATAAATAGAATCAGTGAGGCCGATAGAATATTTCAATATATTCACACACAGAAATCTTTTTGTTTTGCAATATCTTACTTAATGACTCTAATTATATTGCGATAAGAAATTATGCAAAAATAAAAAACTTATGCTTACTCTATTCCAATTGCTGGTCTAAATTTAATAGATATGCCAGCTATTTTCCTAGTTTGTTAATAAACACAAACAATGAGGCTGATAAAAACAGGAACTTTTTTGTTTTCCAGTATTTGCTCCAAGCATATAACCTCACATGAACCAATATGGTAAATAATAACTTATAAAAATCTGAAAAAATAAAAAAACATTTAAACAAAGAATAAGTTCATAAAATTCTATATATATATATAATATATTTAAATGTGATATAAAACTAATACTTATCTGATTGTGTTCTCGTAATTCATTTTTTCCATAACCGTGTAAAAACAAAAATATTAATTATATTTGACACTTTTTTAAAATCTATATTTATGTTATTATTTAACAATATTTAGCAATATATATATATACAGAAACAGCAAAAGAAAATTCATGTTGATAAAAAATAACACTGTGTATGAAAACATCGTCTGTCGTCTGCGGAAAAATAACGTATACTGAAGTATATCTATATAGCCCAGAATGACGTAGATACTACGTCACCGGATATCCGTCGAATAATTGTTCTCCCGTGAGGAGAATTGAGGAGTCCGAACTTTCACTTTACAATATCATTCGATAGAAGCAATTTCACAAAATATGGCCCTGATGTGATTTTATTACTTTCGTCGCAAGCTTTCATTTAAGCGCTCGTACGTAAGAAACGAAGCAGTCAATACGAAGAAAACCGTACGTCAAGGTTCCAACAGGGCAAGTTCAAAGTATAATAGGGTCTGGCTAGCGCCCGACGGCGGCGTACGTACTAAAGTACCTTATACTTGCCA
The DNA here is from genome assembly GCA_018906965.1 of Philotrypesis tridentata. Taxonomy (NCBI): domain Eukaryota; kingdom Metazoa; phylum Arthropoda; class Insecta; order Hymenoptera; family Pteromalidae; genus Philotrypesis; species Philotrypesis tridentata. The sequence continues at coordinate 61,188 of JACCIB010000841.1, forward strand.
TCGTGGCGCTGCCGCGCCCCTTGATTTTTATTTTATGTATAATTTATAGTTGCTCCGTCTGCTGCAAGACGCTTGAAAACAACTGCTGTTCCCTCACGGAACAGCTGAAAATCTTCTGAAAAAGATTGAAAAAGGAGCAAAAGCTTTGAAGGGAAAGACAAGGTATTTGGAAAGGTGCAGATGAAAGTTAAAATTTGAAGAAAGTAGTGTACATGACAATAACGACAAGACAAACTGTGGAAATAATCAAAATGACATTGTTGAGGAAAATGAAAGTGATGGTACTGTTGGTGACGCTCCTACTGTTGAACCACCACTTCAACCATCCATTAAACATGTGGCGGTTCAAGTGAACACAGATTTTTTTTCTCAGATGACAAAATCTGAGCTTGTATGAACTCAGAAAACTCTGTTGTTGAATGGTTACAGCTCAGAAAGTATCGTATTACTGGTTTAAGGATACATAAGATTTACACTTACAGTTCTAACAAAAATCCAGATTGAGAAAAAAAATCGGAAAGTTATTTTTTCAAACATCTTTTCAAAACAAGTTTACAAAATATGCCATCCTTAATGAGCCAGTTGCCATTGCAGCATATGAAAAAAGAAGGAAAACAGTGATAAAATGTGGAGCTGTTATTTCACAGTCCAATGCACGGATATCGTACAGTTCAGATGGAAAACCATGGAAGATGGGAAACCGATGATCTTAGTTTAAGTCAAATGTCCATTTGCTGGAAAAGAAAGCAATACTGATGCTGTTTTGAGAAGTCTAAAATTCATAAAAATTCAGGATGAAACAGTAACACTGAACAAAAAACATGAATACTATTGCAAAGTACAATTGGGGGATGGCGTTGTTAAACATATAGACAACGCACCTCATCATATTTTCTTCTTTTGATTGTTCATATAAACTGTTGACTATATTAATTGATAAGAAGTATATAATGAATGTGTTTACAACTGTAAAAAAAAACTTATTTAAATATTATGTTACATTATCTTTGTAAAATGGAAAATAATATATAACAAAATTATAAAATATTTTTTATAATTCCTTATTAAATCTTTTAAATACTTTGATGGGTTGATTGGATCTTTCAATATGAACCCGTCCCTTAGCTATACTAGCATTTAATACTACTTCATCTCTGGTAAAATGCTTATTTTTTAAAAAGGTGGCCTTATTAATTTTACATCATTTAATAGACATATTTAATCTATTAAAAAGCCTTTATCTGTCATAAGGGCATCACCCTTATCAAATCATTGAATAAATCTTTCCAGGTAACCTTTACTGATGGACGTAATCAAACCTCCTGGGGAAACTGCTGTCATGAATTTTACTGTATTCGTACCCTTGTATGAGGAGTACCATGACACTCTGCAGCATTTTGTTGGTTGCTGGATAAAAATTTCGATGCCACCTATAACAGCTCTTACATCTTGAAAATTTGTAAAGCATTCTGGCATATTTTTTAATATTTCCTCCTTCGATGGCCAAGATCATTCTTAATATCACTTTTCTGCAATTTTTTTCGGAACATATTTTGAACATTGCACTTAACATGCTGTAACTAAGAAACAAAATCATAAGTCGAGTTTCGAACAGTGCCTATGAGATGTATAATAGGATCTGACTAGCACCCGACGGCGGCGTACGTACTGATGTACCTTATACTTGCCATCGTGGCGCAGCTACCACGCCCCTTGATTCTGCTTCAACTTCATGAGCGTCATTATAATTTTGTCTATTAAAGACATCTTTATAATGACAACAGTTGCATAGGAATATTGAACAATCTCAACTGCATTTTTGATGATATTCAATGTTTCAAAGTTGGGACTCTTTCTCAGATTTTGTCATCTGAGAAAAAAAATCTGTGTTCACTTGAACCGCCACATGTTTAATGGATGGTTGAAGTGGTGGTTCAACAGTAGGAGCGTCACCAACAGTACCATCACTTTCATTTTCCTCAACAATGTCATTTTGATTATTTCCACAGTTTGTCTTGTCGTTATTGTCATGTACACTACTTTCTTCAAATTTTAACTTTCATCTGCACCTTTCCAAATACCTTGTCTTTCCCTTCAAAGCTTTTGCTCCTTTTTCAATCTTTTTCAGAAGATTTTCAGCTATTCCGTGAGAGAACAGCAGTTGTTTTCAAGCGTCTTGCAGCAGATGGAGCACCTATAAATTATACATAAAATAAAAATAAATACATACAAATTATACATTCAATACTTCATAAGATCTTTTTACTTAATTGGTAGTAAATAATCATTATCACAAAAGTGTAAAGAGCACACAGTAGCATTTTTGCTAATATTTTTGTGCAACTTTAGAACTTTGTTCCAGTGGCAACGTTGATCAACTTCTTCTTCGTTGTTAAATATATTTTTCAGTTTTATTTTTCTTTCCCAAACTTTTGGAAGCCTGTGAAAACGTACTGTAGGATGTACTTTAGCACAGCTTTTACACCCAAATACGCAACAACGTACTCTACTTGTTGTACTATGGGGTGAAAATATAACTTCCTTATCGTCTGTGCTATTGTTTACACTCATGTTACTTTTAATTATCTTCTTATTTAATTAATTATCTTAATTATTAATTATTTTAATTATTAATTATTAATTATCTTAATTATTTATTCAATTATCTTTTTGTTTAATTGTTGCCGTGCCATATATCACCTGATGAGCATTGACTAGGCTGCCATGTTGATGACGTATTACTGAGCAGACGCAAACGATTATATTGCCAATAGGATGCTCTCCATCCTCCAATGCTTGAGTTAAAACGGCTCCTATAGCGAAATTGGAGGCATCACATTGGATTGTAAATGGCTTCGAGAAATCCGGACAAACGAACACAGGAGCATTTGTTACTGCCAGTTTTAGCTCCTCAAATGCCTGTTGCTACTCCTCTCCCCAAATCCTTACCTTAAAATTTTTTACATTCTTCAAAAGTGGCACCTTCATTTCCGCATCATGTTCCACGACTGTATCATCCAATAATCTCTAAAAATCTTTTAAGTTGACTCTCATCTTTTGGAGGCGGATAATTTATTATGGGAGCAATACTTTCCGGGTCTGGTCTCAGACCATCTCTATCCAACAAGTAACCCAAATATACAACTCTGGAATGACGGAATTTACATTTCTTCCTATTAACCATCAGACCAGCATCCGTAATCTTTTTTAATACTAATTCTAGCCACTTAAGATGTTCCTCAAAATCATCCGCTACCACCATAATATCATACAAATATCCAAAAATATGTGGCTCAAATTCCGGCCCAAAATAAGAAGTCAACCAAACGTTGGAACATGGCACTTGTATTAGAAAGCCCAAAGGGTAATCAGATAAATTGCCACAATCCACTACCAGGCATTGCAAAAACCGTATAATGTTTATTACTCGCCTCCATTGGAATTTTAAAATATGCTGTTTTCAAGTCAATTTTCGAGATGTACCTAGCATGCTTCAACTTATCCAGGATCCCGTCAATTAATGGTAACGGATAAATCTTTCTTAGTCAGCTTATTAACATCTCTGTAATCCATGCAGAATCTGGCATCATCATTTCCTTTAAACACAATAACCGAAGCACTACTAAAATCGCTATTCGATTCCTCTATAACCCCTGTCCGCAACATTTCCTCTATCTGCTTCATACCTGCTTTCCACCTCCTTGGAGACCATCTCCTGAATTCATGTTTAACAGGAGAATCCCCCAGGTACACAATTTTGTGCTCCGCTAAATTCGTAGCATTCAAACGGATCGGTGGGTTCTCAGGTAAAAATTGCATCACTTATTCTACAATCTTCTCATGCTCCTCCATCTTCAATTCAGTCAAACCTGCACATTCCGCTATCAACTTCAGTTTGCCGTAATCATAATTTTCTTTAAAAGAATACCAAACGCTATTATTCATTCTCCATAAATTTTGCCTGAAATTAATATCCATATCCCAATCTCTGCAATTATCAACGTCAAGAATTAAATAATGGCCTGGATTATCCATTAGAATACATTCTAAAATATTAGATTTTCCATCTATATCCAAAGTAATTTTCATGCTGTCTATAACTGGCGTAACTTGTCCTGTCATTCCACTAATAAACTTATTGCAAGGAAATATCTTGGTAGGAAACCTCTCCGCTATCTCTGACTTAATGAACAATATTATTGCTCCACTATCCACTAATGCGACATACTCTTTCTCTCAAAAATTCACCACTAGGAAATTTCTATTTTCTGTGGTGGTTATTGCAGCGCCTTGAGTTATAAGATGAGATGTACCTCCTGGGTTCTCCAACCTGCCTTTCCTTTCGCCTCAATAAATTTATCTACTCGTTTGGTGACATCACGAATAGAAGTAATCAATGGCTCCGAATCACTATGCTGATAACCCTCTGCTTTATATTTATTTCTCATACCAGCGTTGTAATCCAAATTCCATTCAGAACTCCCTCCATTTAACGCTAGTTTCCGTAATTTTCATCGAGACTCAAAATTAGGCTCCTCCACATTTCTACGTTTCTACCGTGGAACAATACTCTTGTCCCTCGGGATAGCCTCTTTTGAGACATTTTTTGCAGCTTCCAAATAGGACTTTTCCAGTGACACACCCGTTGACTTATTCGTCTTATTACCACCATTAAGATCAATAGGTTTAATCACTCCACTTTTGTCCTCTATATTTTTATTTCCTCCAGATAAATCTTATGCCTTCCTCAGAAAATCGGATGCATTCATCGGAGTTTTAATTACTATCTTCGAATGAGCAAATATAACTCTGTAGATGGCGGATCACTGAGCAACAACAAATCCATCCTATCTTTATAGGTCGTAATATTCACTTTATTACTACCGTTTTTCCTACTTAATTTCTTCTTCCTCTTCTCAATATTCTTTCCACTACCACCACTGCTGCCATCATTTCCACTATTTCCGCTATACATTGAAGGCTCATCACTTTTCCTCAACATTCGCTGAAGTTTCGCTTGATCCCTGCCAACAGTGGGTCTTCTTAACTGCATCTCTTCGCCAATAGTAATATCATGTGTAATATTAACTATTGAATCTCCGACTGCATCCGGAGAAACTACTTGTTTGCTTGTTGCTCAAGTATTTACTCCAATTGGCAATTAGGGATTCATATGGTTTCGCGGAGGACAGGGAATTGAACTGATCCCCCGCTCTGCCATTTCCCAATCTATTCAAAATGTCACATTCTGGACACCCTCTGGCCGTGACATTAGATTTGTCACACAACTTGCAGAAAACATTCGATTTAGCCTGAGCTGTGAACGGTTTGCCCTATCAACCATCTGCCACATTTGAAGCATCTACTATCAGTACACTATTGACAAAATGTCCTTCTTTTCTACAAGAATGGCATTTCCTCGGACCTTGCTGCGTATTCCATCGCTGACCGTGAAAATTTCCTCTATCCTCCAAAGATCCTCCATTTTGCCCTCTATTACCCTGATTCATCACATTACCCCAACCCGATGATAGCTGTTGCGGCTGCTGCTGCTGTTGTTGTTGTTGTTGTTGTTGTTGTTCCCGTTGATTATTCTGATTCAGCTGATTTAAATTATTCAAATTTTGGTTCATCGCCACCTTCATTTTAGCTTGCTCATTTACTAAAGATCCACTACTAACATCATTCAAAGGTAGAGTTTCATCAGATACCAATTGCTTTTGACTCTTGTTCTTAGTTGGCTTTGAAAAAACTTCCTCCACTGCCACTTCTCTATTGCAGATGGAGGCTCCCAATACTCGTTTATTTCTTTATGTCACTCATATTGTCGGCCATACCTCTCAAAATCTTCTAAAGACGCAATTCTCAAATTTACCAAGAAATCATGATATTCAGATCTTATTCTATCATAGGCCATGCCTATCAATTCTCCACGCTCCGGAGGATTATCCAAATGATTGACAATATACTTAAAACAATTCATAAATGCCGTGATTGGCTCCGCTACCCCGTGCGTTCTTCTTAGCAGGTCGTTGTAAATATCCCTTTGACTAATCTCGCCAATGAATCTATTCCTGAAAGCTAGAAGTAATTGCTTCCATGATACGACTTCTTTCCATTTCACTCTATACCAGTTTGCCGCCACTCTCACAAACAAACAAGCCACAGCCGTTAACATTTTATCATTCGGAATACCTTTGCTGACTTTACAATCTTCCATCTGTGCCAAAAAAATTTCCGTCGCCACTCTGTCTTCTGTCCTATTTCCACTATCTGTAAAATCCCTTATGCCGACATTCGAGCCATCATGAACATTTCTAAAATCTTCCATTTCTCGATCATTTCCAATATAACCAGCCCGATTATCTCCAGTTCTACCAGAGATTGCTGCTGTATAATTGTATTCCCAGTATTCGTTGCCGTTGACATGTGCGCTATCCCAATTACCCCCCTCCCTGCTCCAAAAGAACACACTGGCGTCTGTGGTATCATCGTATTTCCACTGTTTTTGCCTGAATTATTTCCTCAATCCTCTTGCGTCACAACATACTGATGCCTCTCCAATAGCGTAATTTTCTTCCTTGAGTCTTCAGATTTTGACTTCGGGAGTGTTCCGTTGTTTGACGCGGACGAAGTCCATAACGTTGTCAGAGGTTCTGTGAAAATAATTCTATCTTTCGCCGTCATTTCCTATATTGGTTTTGCTAACTGCTCGTTAGGTGACAAAGTAGCCTTTTCATCTATTTCCTAATACCAGGATACATGTTAGTACACTTCTATCAGCAGTTGTGCTCGAAATAACCTTTCCGCCAACTCTCTATTTACCTCTACCTCAATTCCTCAGTAACTTCCTCCACACCACGAGCAACTATTTTTCGCATCCGTGCCCGAAGATCCCTCTTTGGCAACAGCCTCTGAATGCAGCGCCTGTAACTTTTCTTCATTGTCGACAGCTTTAAAAAACTACAATTGCCCCACAATTACCGCCCCAAATAAAAATAAATAAATAAACGCCAGAAATAACGAAAATAGGGGACCCTACCTACACACACACATACACTCACACTAAAATTACAGGGAATCTCAAAACGCTGTTTGCTTGTGGAAAATAAAAACAAAGAAATTTTTACGCAGAATATTCTAACACCTGTGAAGGGAGAAAGAAAAAAAAATCCTATACGGTTAAAAGAAGAGAAAATATTCACAAAATATTCTCTATACTTTTCCTGAAATTTAAATTTCCACTAAACAGATCAGCAAGCTTCCTGAGTTTAAAAAAAAATCCTCTAGAATTGTGCCTGAAAAATGTCCCACACGGGTTAATAATCTTCCTGTAAAGAAAAATTTTCCTTTACAAAAACATGCCAAAAATAAATAATATGAAATAATATGAAATATTATAAAATAATAAATATTCATATACATCAATTATAAATTAAAATTCAACTAACATGTGTGCGTGCGTGCGTGCGTGCGCGTGCAACTGTGCAATGTGCTAGCAATCAGGTCAATAAATGCTAACGCAAATAATGAAAATAAACAATTCAAGAATATATTGAAAATAAAATTCCTCAGTCTGTAATGAAATAAACAAATTTTATCACCGAATGAAACATCAAACAAGCAAACAACAACAAAGTCATAAGGAAAATCACAACTATTGCGCACTAGCCGAAAAACTCGAAGAAACCTCGAGAATAGGAATTGCCCTTAATGCAGTACGCAATACGGCAGGTAATACGCAGATACGGAAGGCCGACGCCTTGAGGAAATCGAAAGTGGAAGATCGAGGAAAAGCGAACGCAGGTGTCATCACCTATGGAGAAACATCAAGAAAACCTTCAACGATCACGCAATTAGGCGTGGCAGCAAAAGGGAAGGGACTTATCGTCCCAAAATCATCCACTTGCTTAAATAGAGAAGATCAACGGCGGCGCGGTCACTAAGTAAACAGATCGAGAACTGATCAATGTGTCGGTGTTGTCGCGAATAAGTAGTTTCTCTAAAATACGTAAAAGTTAATGATACATATTTAACTAAAGGTGTATCATTCCTAACACGCGCAAAAATCATAGAGAACTAGTGCGTTAATTTTTCGTACTTGAGTGAGAAGAAAATAAGTCATTTGAAAATCTCGAAGCATAAGAGAAACGAGAGAGAGAGAGAGAGAGAGAGAGAGAGAGAGAGAGAGAGAGAGAGAGAGAGAGAAAGGAAACATCGAACGGTCCGGCCGAATACCTGCATAGAGGTCCAGACATAGCGGCGCCGTTTACTCTCTCTCGGCGGACGAACCCAACGCAGCAGGAGACTACGGGGCAGCCGCTTCGCCCGAAACGAATATATATAGATATACACAAACATACACACATAGTCACCGAAACTAATAGAAAAGGTACATTTTCTTCTTACTATCATATACGATTTTTCACATGTAAACGATCTAGTATTTTCCGACCCCTCACCCGGTAATGCGATCGTACAACGATCACAAAGCAAGGGGCAATTACTGTAAATTCATGTTTAGTAAATGAATGATTAAATATATATATATATATATATATATATATATATATATACACTTTTCACATAACGTATACCAGTCTTTTATTTCTGTCCCTTGGAACCATCAGCAATCATTATAAATTGTATGTATGTGTTCGGACGTAACATATATATATAATTTTAAATTGGTGCATCGGCAAATGGAATAGGGAAATACAAGATCATTAGCGATGGTTCCCAATAATGTCAGAGGTGAACGCGTTTAGCAATTGGCGCGGACCGGAGATTTCAAACGAAGACTCAACGATAGTCAATAAATTCAGACAAACTAGAGAAAATATAAACACAGTTGACGAAAACGATAGTTTAGCCGTACAAAGATTAATCGGAGACGCAAACGGACTCGCGAAAGAAATTACGGAAACTTGCGAAAAGTACACGATCGAAGAACCGAAAGACTTTGATAATTTCCCAAAATCACAAGAACAATTCTACAAATACAGAGACAAAAAGAACGAGACCGACGACGACAGCGATAGTGACAAAGATGCAAAGACCACAAAGCAATTACGATTGAAAAGAGAATGTTTCCGAAAGAGCAAAGAGATTTTTGACAAGAAATTCGAAAATAGAAAACTTGACGCGAGCACACCGATAGTAAATAGAGGCGAAAATCAAGTGAAATTAACTTCATATTTGCAAAATACGCAAATAGAGGAGTCAATAATATGCGAAAAGAGAGAAATTGAAAATATAAAAAGCAGATTGAGTGAGTTTGTGGGGAAAGAAAAAGTCGAAGAATATTTCTCGAAACCCGAAAACATAGAAGAAGTGAATAATACTCTTAGAAAAAATCCAGGGTACGGGGGAATAGAATTTATTACAGGAGTTGTTGACCGAATAACTGAATTTTTCAAATATCCATCAACCACACAAAACTTACGTAAAATCGAGTCATCCTCAACGTCAAATCCTACATTAGAAAATAGTAATATACTCTATTATACCACGAACGAGTGTAAAGGTGAAAATTTAGAAATTACCGATAATGAAATGACGACCGACGGAATGAGAGGAATGTCAATTTCGAATATTCTAGATATTATTCCACGGTGTAACGGACAAAATATCTCACTAAATGTATTTCTTGACGGTTGTAGAGAAGCGAAAGAGATGGTTCCGGCGGGGCGCGAAACGGAATTGGTTAAATTCATACGAATGCGTTTATACGGAGACGCACTTACGAGTAGCCGCGGTCAAAGTTTCAAATCGATAACAGAAGTAATAAATTTTTTCGAAAAAATATACGGTTCGGCAAAAACGTATCATGAATGGACGGGAGAATTAGCAAAGAAACGTCAAAAAAGAGGAGAGTCGGTAATTACATTTTTCAATAAAATCAAAGAAATCCAAAAAGAAATACTATCAACCGCTTTACGGGAAGAGAGATATGACGCGGAGAACTGACGTTTTCGAGCTGAAATAGTGAGAGACTGCATTAAATTCTTTAAACGCGGCGTGAAATGGGAAATTCGGACGGGCGACTACGAGACGCTAGACGAAGCGCGTGAACAAGCGATAGAGATAGAGAGGGAATACGCGGGTTGCGGCAACGAAGACGAAAGTCTCTCGGACGACGAAAAAGGGAAAGTACCGGAAACGCGTAAAGTACATGCAATCGAGCCTTACACTATAATAGTATGTAACTTTTGTGGAAAGACGGGTCACGTCATGATGAATTGTCGAAAAATGATGCAACAACAAGCGCAATCGAGCGGAAGGCCTTATAACAATCCGAATTATTATAACAAAAATAATCGAAATTTCGGCGGTTGGAACGCCGAAAACAGGCGTCGGGTGGAGTTTTTGCCGAATAATAGCAACAATGACAATAATAATATTAACAATGGTAACAACAAAAATAATAGAAGCAATAATTCATATGGACCCAGGGGGGTACTCTAATATAAGATTATATATTATATTATATAGCCCAACCTAATATAAGATTATCCCATAATAAATTAAATAAAGATTGCTATTATTGCGGAAAAACGGGCCACATGCAAAGAGATTGTTATAAGCGCCAACGCGAAGCTCGCGCTAACAATCAAGGGCAGGGAAACGAGAGTACTCTTTCGCGGGAGGGCGCCCCGAGGGAGTGAAATACAGGTGGACGCCCGGGAGTGTTGCGACAGGGGGGCCCACCCATTGCCGGATCGAGTCAATAAATCTCAGTAGAGTAAGTGTCTCCCCGACGATTAAGATCGATGCGGGAGGTTTTTGAAGGCCACTGGTATTCATGTTGGATACCGACACGGCAAATAACCTAGTGCGTGAGTCGGAGGTAGCGCCCTATGTTAAAATTGACAAGCGAGAGTTCATAAAGTTGAAAGGGATAACCGAGGGATACATCGGTACACTCGGCAAAATAACAATTGATTTTAATGACATTATTACAGAGTTCCATTTGGTGGAAGATAATTTTCCAATAATTGAAGCAGGTATTTTGGGTAATGAATTTTTTCGCAAAGGTAATGCGAAAATAAATTTCAATGAAGAGTACATTGAAATAAATGGACAAATAATTCCGTTCATGAAAAATCGAGCAGCCATCGAGTCTACAGAACAACGGGACGCCGTGAGCTCGAGCGCGATGACTGGGGGGGCACCGAAAAGAGAAAGGTCTCCGAGCGGAACCCCGCGGAGGGGGAACCGAGGACGGACAATGACGAGACAGACCGAAGAGCGGGAGTATACTTGAATCGGGAGAAGCATTCGATAAGCCGGCCGCACGAATTGATTAAATATGAGCAAAATGAAATTACGGGAAATAATAATTCGGGAATGTGCCCGATAAATGAAAATTTTGAAAACGCGAAAGAAACGGTTCGCGAAGAATTTGAGAAAATTGATCAAGTAAATGATGTTTTGAATACGAGAAAGTCGACAAATGAAAGCACGCGTGCATTTAAGAACGAAATGATAATTAATGATAGAGTCATGACTAATAATGAAATTGCAATAAATACGGAAATTGCAATGAAGAATAATATTGAAATTGATGATGAAATTAAGGATGAAAATGAAACCTACAATGATGAAACAAATGAAAGGGCCATTGTAGTAAATGTTGCAATTGATATTGAAATTGATAATGAAAATGAAGACTACGATGATGAAATAAATGAAATGGCCATTGTAGCAAATTATGAAATTGATAATGATAATTAAATTTGTGAAAATAAATCCGAAGATGAGATTCCGGATAAAGATAGAGAAATTGATGAGCTCATAATTGACGATACGATTTAAGGACACGAGACGAACGACATTACGGAGAAACATTTTTATGGGGATCGTAAAGATGATAAAGCTGATAATTGTTATTTTATTAAAAATTATATTGAAAAAAGTCATATGGATAACATTTGCTTCAATTACATGGAAATTTCAGGGAAAGATTATTATTCTGCCGAGATGCCACTGGGGATGGACATGTCTATTTTTAAGATTGAATTATGCAACAACCCCGAAAACCATGAGAGTACTCGAATTGAGAAATTAAAATCATTATTGAAATTAGATCATTTGGTGAAAGAAACTCGAGAACCGATTGAAAAATTAATTGAGGAATACGCCGATTGTTTTCATTTAAAAGGCCAACGATTGGGAACGGCCAAAGTCCCGAGTCACCGCATTGTAACAACGGATGATAAACCTATATACGAGAAACCGTACCGGCCGGCGCATCTATCAAAGGAGGAGCTCGAGCGGCAGGTAACCGAGCTACTTGAAAGCGATATAATACGCCCCTCGAACCCGCCCTTTTCGTCCCCAGCATTTTTAGTCGCAAAGACGCCCGAGAGTATAGGGAATAAGAGATATCGATTCGTGGTCGATTACCGAAAATTGAATGACAAAACCGTTAAAGATAAATATCCTCTACCGAATATTTTGGATATACATAGAATAAAATGACTCTATCGCTCTACTCGAGTAAAATTTATTTTAGAATACAGGCTCTGCACTGCATATTCTCACACTGGAGATCTGTATGCAGGCAGGCCTCAAAAAAATATAAAAGAGAGAAATTTATATTTCTCCCTTTTATATTTTTTTGAGGCCGAGACCACATAAATGCCGCTTCTCTTTGAAGTGGTGGGCGTCTAAGGAAGCTGTCAGAGCCTTACTGAGGAGTCCACTCTGACAGCTGGGACGAAACGCCAATTTCTCTCTTTTATATTTTTTTGAGGCCTGCCTGCATACAGATCTCCAGTGTGAGAATATGTAGTGCAGAGCCTGTATTCTAAAATCAATTTTACTCGAGTAGAGCGATAGAGTCATTTTATTCTATGTACTATACTTTCGAGTGATAGAGTCGCATACCATCTATTTTGGATATAATTGATCAGTTGGAGGGAGCACGATATTTTTCGGTATTTGATTTGGCGCAGGGATTTTTTCAAATACCCTTACATGAACCGGACCGGTATAAAACAGCGTTTACCACTCCGCAAGGGTTATTTGAATTTAACAAACTCCCAATGGGCCTTTGCAATAGCCCTGCCACGTTCCAGAGAGCCGTTGAGCTAGTGTTCAAAGGATTACAAGGTCGTGAAATATTCCTATTCCTAGATGACGCCGTGATCTATAGAAAAACAATCGAAGAGCACAATGAAAAATTTGAAAAATTTTTAAAAAGGTTGCGAGACGCTAATCTTAAAATGCAACCTGACAAGTGCAAATTTTTGCAAACCGAAGTGATTTATTTGGGGCACCTGCTGACACCAGAAGGAGTTCGCCCAGATCCGAGAAAAATTGAAGCGGTAATAAATTTTCCGCGACCCAAAACGCAGAAAAATATACGCTAATTTTTGGGATTAGCGGGTTATTATAGGCGATTTATCGAAGGCTTTTCGAACATCGCAAGACCCTTAAGCAATCACGAAATCCGGTCACCGACAACAAACCCGAGGAGGAGGAAATCCACGAGCAGCTAGTATTGGCAGTGCAAACCCGTACGAGAGCCGGAAAAATACCAGTTCCTAATTATAGGGACAAAAGACCGAAAAAGGCAAATCGATCACAAGAAGAAATAAACCAAGAAAAATTAATAAAAACAGATGAGGTGAATCAATTGCCACCGTTACCCGAAGCAACTATAGAGCAAGAAAATGACAATGAACATGTTGACGAGAACGAAAGTCCACCACTATCAGGCGAAACGAGAGGTGAACCTGTACTCGAGGACACCTTTTGCAACGAAGACGAAATAAGAGAGCAAAGTGATCACGAAGTACGAAGAGAAGAGAAATTTGTGGAATGCAGAGAACAATTATACATGCGAAAAGACAACTACATATATTTCATCGACACAAAAGGTAATCCGTGCGACACAGGAGCAGAACAATTGTTATCGAGAAAATTTTTACCGAAATTTGCAAACCTGGAGCCAGGTGAAATTAAATTCACTACAAGAAATAATCGACAGCTTTTCGCAGCAGTTATCAAGGACGTACAATCCGCAAGTACTACAGAAATTCGGAAAAATTTGATTGATACTTTTGAAGTATTGAAAGCATTCGCAATGAAGAAGAGCATACGCTCTATCAGCATAGCAAAAAGCAATAATATTGAAAACGTAGAATGGAGAGAAATATTGCAACTAATGCGCAAGGCTTTAGAGAGTGTGCAAATAAAAGTCATAATTTGCTTGGGGATAATTAAATACGTTGAAGAAATTGATCGAAGCAAAATCATTGAAGAAATACATGGCACCGCTATAGGAGGACATCGAGGAGTCACGAAAACATATCGACGAATTAAACAACGATATTTTTGGGGAAATCTCAAAGAAGATGTGCAAAATTTCATACGCACATGTGTCACGTGTCAAGTGAAGAAATTGGTAAGGGTTAAAACAAAACAACCCATGTAAATCACAGATACTCCACACTCACCTATGGAGAAAGTAAGTCTTGATATTGTTGGATCATTTCCGGTGACAGAAAATGGCCATAACAATATATTAACAACACAATGTAATTTTTCAAAATATTGTATGGCAATACCTTTGAACGATGCAACAGCAACATCAGTAGCCGATGCATTTGTCAGAAGATTCATATGCATTTTTGGAGCCCCAGTGACAATTCTAACCGATCAATTTTATGTCAAAACTACTACAAAGAGTGGCAAAAAGATTCAAGATCAAACAAGTAAAAACCACCGCCTATCATCCACAAGCAAATGGTTCGCTAGAACTCTCACATCATGCACTAGCGGAATATTTGAAAACAATTATGACCAACGAATCGTGGGATGAATTATTGGAACTTGCAACTTTATGCTACAACACAGTTCCACACGAAGGTCATTCTTTCACTCCGTACGAGTTAGTATTCGGGAAAATGGCCCGATTACCCTCTAGTGATCCGCTAGAAAAGGAGGATCGACCTCCAACATACAACGATTACGTCACAAGTCTTAATCAAAAGTTATACGATTTGCAACGGATTGCAAGAGAGAAATTAATTAATTCAAAAATCAAGTCCAAATATTATTATGATCGCAAGGTCAATCCACAAGAATTTAAAATAGGAGACAATGTGTGGCTGTTGAAAGGAGGCAAACAATACAAATTGGGAGATCAATACGAAGGGTCATACACCGTGCTGGACGTTTTGTTAAAAACAGTCAACGCCAATAGACTCCGAATTTCGCATATCGAACCATCGCAAAATTAGGAATTTATCACCTATAAATTTTCCTATAACTAATAATAAATTTCTATATATATTGCCATAGGTATTAAAGGAAAATAATATGAAGAGCCACCAATTCATCGATCCACTAGTACGCCGCTTCCATGACATATATTGGATAACAAAAGGACGAAAAGACTCCGAATGCAGTCGAAGAGAGGTGAAGAACTGTTCACCGAAAATATCGATACAATGGTGGACAGAGCAAGAAACACGAAGATACGTGGCGGACATGGTTGAGACGAAGGCCTTTTGGCGAAAGCATGACCGAGAAATACTTAATAGAGTAGTGAACGACGCATACTGGGACATTAATCATAATACCGACTTATGGGATGACCAGGATCTTTTGGAGTTGAACCGACTATTTTTCGAGAATGATGGAGATATCTGGCAATGTTATAACCAAGAACATACCACCGACATATTCGATTTGAATGTATTATTTCGTAATTTCTCCATAAGACCAGCAGAATGTTTCAATTGTTGCAAAGAACAATGGGGAGAGTTCAAAGACGATTATGACCTTTGCCGAATGTGTGATTGTTGCAGATATTTAGAAGAAATTTACGAAACACAAAAAGAAGAGGAAGCAAGGAGGCGAACAGAAGACAAAAATTTAAACACCATGATGAGCTATTGTTTAAAATTAAAGCAAAACGAGAGTTGCAGGCCTAACAACAATATTGAACAAATAGCTTCTATCATATACAATAACAGCGGATATTTCAAACAGACAATAGATGAACTATATTTCCGGATCCAACTGGGAAATCGCAAAATACTGGAAGAATGAAGAAACAACAAAAAAGCTTAGAAGCAGATGCAACATAGAGAAATAGGAGAAGAGAGGTGCGTACCGAGACCCTGGATTAATCATATAAGACATACGTTTCGTCTACAACTCATAAGAGAGATGTCATATTTAAAAGTCGGCTGGAGAGTGAACTATGGCTCAGTACTGGAGCTATCAAGGGAAGGATATTTTTACACCGGAACGCGCGATATAATATGCTGTTTCGCGTGCCAATCCATAATAAGAGCGGAAGGATCATCGCCAACGACACGTTTAGCCACGAGAAGAACCAATTATGTTCGTTTCTGGCAGGACTTCCGAGTAGCAACGTTACTCGAATATTGGATCTCACAAGGATGAACGACTTAACTATAGGAATAAGAAAGGCCATTCATAACTTACCAAGAGCCCGACTTTTGGAAGGAGAACCGGAGGAAGTATACGGGGTGGAAATGGATAGACCAAGAGATAACGAGGAAGGACACGTTTGTATCAACAATTTGGAACTACCTTTCGGAGGAAAAGGTTTCGCAAACAAGAAAACATAAGGAACATGCGACACATGCAAAAAGGGAATCAAGGTGGCTCGAACGTGCAAACTCTGTAATAATGTAGAGAGAGAACTCTTCAAAAAACACTCATATACCATATGTATGGCATGCCCTAACGAAAGGCACCAAAGGAGCCTATTTTTTAGAACAGAGTGTTATAAATGCGAATACAAAGAAGGCGGCGGAACAATGATCCTCTCTTTTATGATTATGAATACCGAACCATCTTTAATGAACTTACATACGACGAGAACGAATACGAAAGCACAGAAAATGAAAGTGACGATTGAGTAGAATTATTAGGAACCTCTGCAATAACTATTTAAGAAAAATAATAACCAACAATAGAGGTATAATCAACAATTATTCAATTCTCTTTTTCAGAAAAGAGCGAAAAACAAGATGAAATTACAAATCATATGCCTATTTTTCTGGAGCATCGCACAGCAAACCGGAGCCTATCAATTATATGATCCGGAGGATTACACGGAGCATGCCGGTATAATCTTTGAAAAGAAACAAACTATAGTATTCACGGAAGGGTACAGAGAAGTAATGATCAAAATTACCTTACCAATTAATATTAAGGGGTTATGACAGTGTTAAAACCTGAAAAAAACGAAAAATTGTTAGTGTTGTAAAAAATTAATAGATATATAGGTGCTCTAAAAACTATATTTTTGCTTTCAAATACAAGTATTATACATCAATTTTATGCATAAATAATATGCAAAAAGTGAGTGTAACATTTAAAAACAATTAAAGGAATTGCTTACCAAAAATAATGATTTTCATCACTTTTATTTGCTTGCCGCATGGTTCTGATGGAACCGTACCATCAATTCTGATGAATCAAAGTGCCAAATCTTCCTTATGAGTCTGGTCTCAGACTAAGTGGAACAGATTCCTGAACACAAAATTAATATAATTAATTAAACATATATTGACAATATTAATAATTATAGTGAATGTTACATATGTAAACATACGTAACATTGACTTTGAACTTATTTTTGCCAATTCTGCTCCACTCAGTTTGTGACCGTACTCATAAGGAAGGTTTTCCACTTTGGTTCATCAGGATTGATGTTACGGTTCCTTCAGAAAGCTGCGGCAAGTACATGAAAACCATGAAAAAACTAAATTTGAGTAAAAGGCATTTAAAGTTTATAATGTAAATCATACAAATGAACTCAGCTATATACTTACAGAAACTATGTGACATACCTTGATTTGCTTTTGGTACTTAAATATACATACAATAAAGTATATTTGGTGGTATGCGCATATCATGCTGTGTGATAATAGCATTTAGAAGCTGGAAATAAAATAAAAATCATCGTTAGCTATTCATAATTAAGTTATGTTTATGAATTACAATTACATGCAATACTTACCATTATGAAATATACTTCAAGTTGTTAAAAAGTATGCAAAATAATACTCCAGACAG
>JACCIB010000842.1:0-79048 GCA_018906965.1 Philotrypesis tridentata
ACCAAAAAGGCAGTTTCTAAGTCTTCAGTGTGCTGTAAACTATCGTCTTGGATAGTTGTACTCAACTTTGCTTGTGGAATTGTAAATCTCTTTTTTTTTATTTGATTTTGTAGTTCAACATAATCACCTGAAATATATTTGAAAGGAAAAAAATATTAACATGTAGTCACAATATATATATATATATTGTGACGGGGATCCCGTCGATGGCTGCTCGCCTGGACACCACCCAGTTGAGATAACAGATTCTTATACTCGGTGGTGCTTTCAGCAGCAAGCGAGCAGTCAGCTGTAGAGCCAGGAGGACAGCGCGGCGCCGAGAGCAGCCGCCGCCGAGCAGCAACAGCACGAGGCGAGAGCGGGAGAGAGGGGGAAGCACAGCGCGTAGCAGCGCGCGGCAGCCAAGGCGAGAGAGAGAGAGAGAGAGGGACGAACGGCGCAGCGCTGGAGCAACGAGAGCGAGAGAGACACAAGATACGAGGCATGCGAGCCACGAGGCGTACGCGCGCGAGCGGCGGCCGCCATGTTGGCGAGCAACTGACTGTAGTATGAGTGCGAGAAGGATGGATAGCGAGCGGATGAATGCGTTAGAGACAGACAAAAGAGAGAGTGGAGGCAACGCGTATGCGCTGTATGCTATTGGGAAAAGGTGGAGGGCTACGGCTCAATCCACAGCGCGCGTGCGAGCGGGGAATAAAATGTAAGCGTGCCGAAGTATGTAACCGTGCGAAAATGTGTAGATGTGATTGATAGAGCCAGACATGCGTGTAAGCGTGTTTCAAAAATCGCGCGCAATTATGAGAGTTGAAACAGAGTTTATTCAACCGAGTGCGTCGACGAGTATACAATATTCCGAGCATGTTAAACATTTATTGACTGAAGCTGCGAATAAGTCATTACCGAGTAATAAATGGTATGTAAGCCAGCACACGTCAACTCTGCTGCACTCCTCACCAGGAAAAAAGCAGATACCTGTAAGCGACTCATTCGCCAAGAATTTTCCAGAAATTGAAGCAATTGCCAGTGATACAGGAACGAAAAAGAAATCGAAAAATACAGATGAGAAGCTACAGGTTAGCCCAAACTCGAGCGAAGAGTCAGAGCATGAAGATTCACTCGAGGCACAGAGAAGACAACTGGAAAAGACAATCCATGAAATACAAATTACATCGACAGAAGCAGAAACCGACAGCACCATAAGAACTAAAGTCAGTCATAAATACAAGCGCGACTCCAGACCGAAGTCAACACCGAAGATTGGCAAATCGAGAACAGAAAACAGAAGTAAACCACACAAGAAGTCAAGATCGCCATCTTCAAGTAGCAGCTCTTCAGAAGAATCGTCCGACACTTCGTCAGACAGCAGTTCTTCAGAAGAGGACACGTCGTATAAAAACAGACATAGACGACAGAGAAGGGAAAGAAGTAGTAGCCGCAACCGTATCTCTGCTAAAGACCATGTCAGTCATTTACAACTAATCAAGAATCTAAAGATAGAGTATTCAGGCTCACCTAAAGATGACCCAGAAGATTACAACAGGAAATTGACAGGCATTAAAGACAGTCTAGAGATACCGGGAAAAGCCATGCTAAAGCTAGTACCATATACTTTGACAGGAAGAGCACAAATGTGGTATCAAACAGAAAAAACAGACATCCACTCTTGGAAAGACTTTTTATCAGCATTCAAAGAGCAATTCTATACATCTGCCAACACGAACGATGTAATGGACGAATTGTTACGACGAACACAAGGCAACGGCGAAAAGATATCGACATACATTATGAATTTTAGACATATCGCCGATCATCTGCAAAAACCAATGTAAGTGAAAAAACAATTAAGTCTACTCATCGACAGATTAAGGCCAGTCTACAGAAAAGCTCTA
This sequence comes from Philotrypesis tridentata, assembly GCA_018906965.1. Classification (NCBI taxonomy): domain Eukaryota; kingdom Metazoa; phylum Arthropoda; class Insecta; order Hymenoptera; family Pteromalidae; genus Philotrypesis; species Philotrypesis tridentata. The sequence continues at coordinate 1,890 of JACCIB010000842.1, forward strand.
AAGCACAAGAAGATTAAATCATTCCATGACGTAAAAAAGTACTGTAAAGAACTCGAAGACGAGCTAGAACATGATGCCAGATATGCTCCGCCACCACTTGCAGAAAAGTCCAAGTTCCCAGCGGCAGCATGGTCGGCTACACCAAAACCAAAGGTAGCTGCGACAGACGAGATAGCAGAAACAAACGAAGTTGCAACGAAAGCAAAGAAGAAGAAAAATAAAAAGAAAAAGGCTGAAACTACCGAGACCACTCTTAATCAGCAAGAAACTACGACACAGGAAGCTTGTGCAGCCAATCAGCAAGTGCAAGCCCCGCAACAGCAATCAGCGCAAGCGCAGAAGAAACCTCAGCAACCTTTCATACCAGCACTGAGCCAACAACTGAATCAAACGCAACCACAAGTTCAATATTATGGACCGTGCCACGTTTGCGAGACAGTGGGACATAGGGCAGCGAATTGTCCGAAAACGCAATGTTATAATTGCAGGCAATTCGGTCACAGGAAGAACGCCTGCCCTTACCAGATAAAATTGTCCGGAAAATGTCAGTGGTGTGGCCAAGTTGGAGCACAATTCAAAAACTGCAACAACTGTGCGAAAGCAAGAGAACTTCTCCAAACGTTGCAGCCGAAGACTGAGCCTGACACTGCATGTCAGGTATGCGGACAAAAAGGCACGACGCTGCGAGACTGCACAAACTGTGTTCACGTCAGAAAGCTTCTGGGAAACGACTCGACGGAGGCCGCCAAGCGCCAGCCGACCTCCGTGTTCACGCCTTGGGCCCTCAACTAGCGAACAAAATTGACAATCATACCCCCGCAGTTCGCAGGAGTATGTCAATTTTGGGAGGGGGAGAAAGTGGCAGCAAGCCACGAGAAATTGTGCGAAGTCAAGAAGTAGCAGCCAAAGCTGTAAGTAACAGCCAGACCAGCTATCTAAAGACAGGCGCACAACAAGAAGAGACAAGAGAGATAAACAGAAATTCGAAGCCTGAAAGAAACGCTGACGTAATCCGTGGGCAAACGCTGCAGGCCAAGAAGGAAGCAAACGCGAATGTGAAAAGAGGAGACGCCATTGCAACACAACGGCCAGACTCTGTCACAGAGAAGAAGACACTAGTGAATTCAGGGGCAAACAGAGGAAATCAAGTTAGAGCCAGTATCGCTAGAGACACGGAATCTAAGCCAGACGGGACGCCGGCTGCGCCAATGGAGAGTAGTGACGATGATACGAGCTTGAACGAAGAAATCCAGCTGTGCAAAAAGCGAGGCTTTAGAGTAGAGAAAGACATGATTCAAGGTCGAGGACTAGAAGATATCGTGGAATTTTCGAAAAAGAGCCTGGCAAAGGTAAAAGAGTTAGCAGAATTCAGGAAAGCTGAAAAAATCATGAGAGCTGAAGCCAACTTAAACTTGGAGCCGAAATCCACTGTAGAGCCAGATAATAACGGCGAGCAGAGGAAGTCAGCTCAGAGGTTAGCACAGGCTTTAGATTTCGGAGAAACTCGAGTAACCGCCCTGGAGAGAGACAATAAGTGGGAAGAAATTGAGGAAATTGACAAAGAGGGAACTACAGAGGATGATGAAGATAGCATGAGTGAAGAGGAAATAGTGCTGATTGAGGCAAATGAATTATTAGAGGAAGAATTAGAAGAAGACCAAAGAATAAGGACGAAAGTGAAAGATTTGCTCGAGGAAGAAGAACAGATTACGTGAAGTTAAGAAAAATCGAGGCAGCTGTGGACACTCTAATCAACGAAACGATGTCAGACCCTAGCACCCCTACACAATTAGAGGAAGCCGGAGTCGACAGAGATTCCAAAGAAACGGAGGTGCACGCAGCCACGACCACGGTAGACAATAGAGACTACATTAAAGTCAGTCTAGGAGGAAAAGAGTACAGAGCCTTGTTCGATCCTGGAGCCATGATAACCATCGTAGGCCCAGAGATCGCTCGGAGATACAAGACTCGACTTAAAGCTAGTGAAGCTCTGATACGAACGGTGACAGGAGGAACGTCGCCCGTATTAGGATTTCTACCAATCCGAATAGACTTAGACGGAATAGACAAGACGATTATGGCAAGAGCAGTCGCGGAAGTAACACACGAACTGATTTTGGGCAAAGATTTCTGCAAGACGTTCAAAGTGGATACAAGTCACAAAGGCCTATGGCGAGCCAATCTGGGAGAGTGGAGAGAGTTCGACCGGCCAGAAGCTAGGTCTCCAGCAATCATCATCGCAGAGAGCGCGGGTATCTCCGAGCTCAGCGACGAGGAGAGACGGGAAATCGAGGAACTGGTGGCCGAGATACTACCAAACAATCCCGGAGAGGAATTGGGGTACACGGACTTAACTGAGCACCACATCGTAGTGACAGACCCAACCCCGATACGCTGTAAAGCCAGAAGACGTTCACCGAAGAAGATAGAGGAAATACAAAAGGCAGCTATAGAACTTAGAAGACTAGGGGTAATCGAGAGATCCGCAAGCGCTTATTGTAGCCAGCCATTACTAGTGCCAAAGCCCGATGGGACAGAGAGATTTTGCGTCAACTATATTGAATTAAATAAAGTGACGAAAAAGGATAGCTACCCTCTGCCCCAAATGGACATGATAATAGACAGGCTACGCGCAGCCAGGTACTTGAGCAAGATCGATCTCAAGCAAGCTTACTTTCAAGTAAAAATGGAGGAAAGCAGCAAGAAATACACCGCTTTTGCAGTACCTGGATACGGTTTATGGCAATTTAAGCGCATGGCTTTCGGCCTTTGCAACGCGCCCAGTACGCTGCAGAGAATGGTTGACATTTTGTTTGGCCCTGAGGACTCCCCAAATGTGTTCGGATACCTAGACGACATCGTCATAGCTACCGACACGTTCGAGGAACACAAACATAGAGTCAGACACGTGTTAACCAAATTGACGTCAGCCGGACTCACGATTAACCCGAAGAAATGTGAATTTTGTGTCAGCGAGATAAAGTACCTGGGATTCATTCTGGATCGACACGGCTTACGAACCGACCCCGCAAAAATAGAGCCAGTGATGAACTGCCCGACTCCAAAGGACTTGACAGGCTTACGACGAGTCCTGGGCATGTTTGGGTGGTACTTCTAGATTCTTGGAAAACGAGTCGGAGATAAAGATCCCTCTAGTCAGAATGCTTAAAGACCAGAAAAACTGGAATTGGGGACCGGAGCAAGATGAAGCGTTCAGCAAGTTGAAGCAGGCGTTGACCAACGCTCCTGTTCTAGCCAGACCGGATTTTACGAAACCGTTCACGATCCAGTGCGACGCAAGTAATTTCGCTATTGGTGCAGTGCTCACGCAAGAATTTGACGACGGAGAACACCCGATCGTCTACGTCAGCCGAGTATTGTCAGCACCAGAGATAAATTACACCACCACCGAAAAGGAGTGCTTGGCATTAGTTTGGTCTATCAACAAGCTCAGGCCGTACGTCGAGGGTTACCACTTCACGGTTATCACTGACCACAGTGCTCTGAAGTGGCTCCGCTCGCTGAAGGATCCGAAAGGTAGACTAGCCCGATGGTCGATAGAAATTCAACAATGGGACTTTGACATAATACATCGTAGGGGTACCCAGCATGTAGTGCCAGACGCGCTATCCAGAATGATGGACCCAGAAATCTCAGCAATAGGTGAGATCGAGGACAGATAGTATTTACGAAGACGCGACGAAGTCGAAGAGAACCCAACGAAATTCCCCGAGTGGAGAGTCGAGAACGGAAAGTTGTACAGGCACAAGGAAGATCCAATGTTAGATCCGATCACTCACCCAGACGAAGGATGGAAACTTGTAGTGCCGGAGGAATTGCGTGAAAGAGTATTGACAACAGCGCACGCAGAAATCTCAGCAGGACACCTAGGAATTGAGAAAACGTACGATAGAATAGCACGGGAATATTTCTGGCCCGGACTATTCCATGATGTCTGCCGATTCATAAAAACCTGTCAGACTTGCCAGGCATACAAGATTTCCCAGCAGGCTCCTCAAGGGCTGATCGGGAAACGAATCGTCGAGAAACCATGGTCCGTCGTGGCAGCAGACGTCATGGAGTTCCCAAAAAGCTCCAGCCAGAATAAATATCTCGTAGTATTCCAAGATTTATTCTCTCGTTGGGTGGAAATACATCCATTACGACAGGCTAACGGGAAATCTATAGCCAGAGCTTTCGAAGAACTGATATTGTTCAGGTGGGAGACGCCAGAATATTTATTGACAGACAACGGAACGGAGTTTATCAACAAACATCTGGCAGAAACACTAGAGCAATACGGCGTAAAACATGTGACTACACCACCTTACCACCCGCAAGCAAATCCGGTAGAGAGAAGCAATCGCACCCTGAAAACAATGATTTCCGCATTCGCGAAAAATCACAGTGATTGGGATAAGCATTTGCACGAGTTACGACACGCGATAAATACAGCTAAGCAAGCGACGCTAAAAACATCGCCAGCTTTCTTGAATTACGGCAGACACCCTACCCCGGTGAAAAGCTTACGTGTGGAATGGGAGGGGGTGACGAAAAAGACTAAACTAGAGCCTGAAGTTTGGAAGGACAGACAGAAAAGACTAGACGCACTACGAGACTTGGTAGCGAAATATGTAGACGACGAACGAACGAGACAAGGTAAGCGATACAACAAAGGCCGCAGAGTCGTAGAATTCCAAGTGGGAGACTTAGTAATGAGAAAATCTCACCCCTTGTCTAAAGGAACTGAGAAATTCTCGGCCAAGTTAGCCCCCAAGTATGATGGTCCGTTTAAAGTCATCGAGAAAAGATCGCCAGTCGTATACATACTAGAGCCAGTCGAAGGGAAGAGTAGGAACGTGGCTAAGGTCCACGTAAGCGACCTCAAACGATACGTATCCCCTAGAAACAATCCTACTAACAAACCTTCTTCCCAACCTGTAGTAGTGTCCGACAGTGGTGCATGTGGTTACATTGCGACGCTCCCAAAGTCAGCAGTAAGTAACCAGGTGGCGGGTGTGCCCCGTCAATACACCATGAAACATATGTCTAATTCATTAAAAATTTCAGACTTGAGTTCAAACGACGGACAGAAGGTAGAGTCAGCAAGAATGAATGGGGCAGACGAGGAACCAGAGGTGGTCAACGATCTGGTGGAGCTCACTTCCTTCGAGTTGGAGCTTAAAGGCCCGTAGAGAGCAGGAAGCTCAAACAGCAACACCCTGCCCGGAACAGGCCACCTCGCCCGGAATCTCTCACCCGAAAATTTTTTTTTTCTCTCTTGATTTTTCTCACTTTCCCGACCTTGTCCTATCCTGCACTGAAGGGTGTGTCCATGCGAGCACAATTCGCCTTCTTAAACCTCTTCATAGTACTATGAAAGGTTTGGGAGGGGGAATGTGACGGGGATCCCGTCGATGGCTGCTCGCCTGGACACCACCCAGTTGAGATAACAGATTCTTATACTCGGTGGTGCTTTCAGCAGCAAGCGAGCAGTCAGCTGTAGAGCCAGGAGGACAGCGCGGCGCCGAGAGCAGCCGCCGCCGAGCAGCAACAGCACGAGGCGAGAGCGAGAGAGAGGGGGAAGCACAGCGCGTAGCAGCGCGCGGCAGCCAAGGCGAGAGAGAGAGAGAGAGAGGGACGAACGGCGCAGCGCTGGAGCAACGAGAGCGAGAGAGACAAGAGATACGAGGCATGCGAGCCACGAGGCGTACGCGCGCGAGCGGCGGCCGCCATGTTGGCGAGCAACTGACTGTAGTATGAGTGCGAGAAGGATGGATAGCGAGCGGATGAATGCGTTAGAGACAGACAAAAGAGAGAGTGGAGGCAACGCGTATGCGCTGTATGCTATTGGGAAAAGGTGGAGGGCTACGGCTCAATCCACAGCGCGCGTGCGAGCCAGACATGCGTGTAAGCGTGTTTCAAAAATCGCGCGCAATTATGAGAGTTGAAAAAGAGGGCGCGAGAGTGCGATATTGCATATATGGTGCGTAAGCGTGGAAAAATGTGATAGGCGCGAGAAAGCGATCTAGGGGAAATGCGTGAGTGCGAGTGAGAGAGTGAGAGACGCCGCGAACCGGCGTAGTTGCCGAACGCGTGAGGCGAATCAGTATGTATCGAGTACCGTGAGGACCGAGACACAACAAGAGAGAACGAGTATTTTCCAAGGCGACAACCAGAGCGACCCGAGCATTTACCCTCCGTGTGCATCTTTCCGAGCGAACATTAGTTTTTTCGCGTGCGCTTCCACAGGGAACGAGGCACCACCAGAACGCGAGGAAGCTGAGCAAAAGGATTAGAGACAGGTAGGAGTGTTGTGTTATACCTCCCCGCCGCGAGTCCATTACTTAAAGCCAGCCCGCGCTATAGACGGTGAGCTCGCCCGAGGACAAGCACGCGTCCGCGAGAGACTTAATATTGACTTGATTTCTTTATTATTAATAAATTACAAAGTGTTTAAATTTTATAAAGTCGCGTGTCTTATTTTGCGTATCATTCTCCCTGCACCTCTCCCCCGTGACCTAGAGTGTAAGAGAGTCTCAAGCCGGCAGACAAGTGTTGTAGATCGCGAGTTCGGGCGTCCAACAATAATTATTAAATACGGGCTCGCGATAAACCTGCATAGGTGTCATTACGTTGTGCTAAGCCTCCCCAGGGACGGAAAAAGCATAACGTCACAATGTATATACCTATGTGTCTTTACTTATGCAGACAAATGCGAACAAAATCGTGTATGCGCATAATTTAATGACAATTGCTTTAGATATGTGCTTATGCGGACATATATAAAATTTTTCATTTATGAACCGGGCGCATCCACACATAAACAATTCATGTGTACACACACACATTACATGATCTAAGACCGCTCTAGGCAGCGCAAGCCAATTGGATCAGTGGCGCATTTGTAAAAAAACCGTAGCTTATGGTAGAACAGTAATGCACTTGGGTCGAAAATATGCGCGTAAAAAACCGAAGTACTCCGTGCGAGCGAGAAAGAGAGGGAAATCTACAGGAAATAGGGAGTGAAGCTCGCGCGATTCAAAGCCTATTACCTCAACGGTGGTAAAATGAAAGAAAGAGATAGGTGCAGCGAGTCCACACACAAAGAAAGAGATCGCCCGCGCGGCAGCGATATATGTACGAAAGCGAGCTAAGCTGGTTAGCTATATAGCAGGCTATTGCGCGCGCCCCATCAATAATCTTCATTTTCCACGTTTAAGTAACCGCGATCTTATTTCACACATCTATACGATACGAATATTATCACTAATATCAATGTACGCGGTTGAACCATATAAAAAAACTTACCGTTTTTTATTGATTTAGATGGCTTAGTGAGTGAACACTTCTCATTACATTCATTATTGTGCAATAAGTTACATGAAGCGATGATTAATAAGGTTTTTTGTTTATTTAAATTTATCTTTATATTAACCGGGTAATTACATTTTAAACTCTTTTTAGGATTTGGGATGTTATCCCCGCGCGGTTTGTAGGTTCCTGCACAAACACACTCGTAGATTGAGGATGTAAAGCATAATTTTTCATTTCCATGAAAACGACGCGTATGCACTTTGCAAAGTTTTTTATTTTCATTTGTTGAATAGTTTGCAATAAATTCATGTAAGTTTGCGTATGACGTAAAAGTCATCTCAGGGGCTGGAACCTCGGCTGAAACGGACATGATTTGCCTTGTCTTGAATGCACTGCTACACTTATCAAATTACTAATTGAAATTCTCCATCTTCTCACTGCCGCGATACTTTTCTTCACTTTATTGTTTTTTGAAAAAAACTGAAAACAAATCTCTCGGCGCTAACAGATATGCATCGCGTGCGTGTACGCCTTGACTCTCTCTACACGGTTCATAGCATACTGACAACAAGCGCATCGCGAAGATTCGCACGCAAGGTGACTCTTGGTTCCCCCGCCCCTTTTCGGATACCTATCTTACTTTTGAGAAAAACTAAAAACACGGCTCTCGGCGCTAACAGATATGTCGCTTGCGTGTACAACTTGCGACTCTCTACACGGTTCACAGCATACTAACAAGGCTGACAATCACAAGCGCATCGCGAGGATTGGTCCACGAGGTGAATTCTTGGTTCTCCCACCCCTCTTCTCTTTACTGGCGCTAACAGTTGAGAAGCGTATAAAGAACTTAAGTAATGCTACACAGTTGAAAGTTGCAAGTACTAGCAAGTTCGTCTCCATCAATCTTTTTGTTGTCGTGCGGGGAATATCAATGGCTTTGTTTAAGGAAGACAGTAAAGTATAGTATTAAGTCGGCTTTGTAAAAGATTATATATTAAGTGCGTTTAGAAATGGAAAATTTAGTGAGCGAAAATAGTATACAGCTACATGAAAAATTAGAAAATTATGAAGATTTGAAAAACTGTCTTACAAAATATGAAAATACAAAAAAAATATTATTTGTCATAAGGAACTTATTATTCCAATTGAATCATCCTATTGAAAATGCCAACAAAGAGTGCATTTATCAATACGTCAAATTGAAATGTAAATACGGGGTTAAACTTCATAAATATTATGAAAAAAATCAAAGATGAACAAGGTAACTTATATAATAAATCTTAGTCAATAAATTCTTACTTAATTATGTGCTAGCAGTTGATTTTCGCGTACGTTACATTGATGCGAATTCTAGTCCTCTTTTAAAAAAGTAATGGCCTTTCTTGTGAAGCATTTAATCCGTGATTCTGATTGTTTGCTAAGTAAACATGGTTATGGTTACCATCATATTTATAGTTCATCACTGCTATAAAGGTACTTATAAAACCCGAAGCGCGCGCTGAGTTCCTTGTATTTGCTAAATATTTGATTTCTAATGGTTAAAAGTTTGAAATAATATTTTGTATTTCTAGAACGATAAAAAATTATTGTGAGGCGTGTATTCATCTAAATTTAACAAAAGATGGCCAACGACTAATTATAAAACAAATTAATTTGAAACATACAAACCACGAAGGTTCAGTGGTAAATTTACAATAAAAATTAAAATTTATTATAAATATTTGAAAAACTGTATATTTAAAATATGTTCTTTTTTCTAGTTTTTTTATGAGCATCTGCCGGAGAAAAGAAAACTGATCGAGCAAGAAGATAAAGATTTAGCAAAAAAATTGCTGTCCTTAGATTGTCCAAAACCACGCATTCAGGATAAAATATTAAACAAAAAAGGAATACATATCACAGCCAAAGATATTGCGAACTTTAATCAAAAATTAAAATCCAAAGCTGATGACAACTTAAAGGAATTAGTTACAGAATTAAGAACTACATATGGTAAATAACTGAAGGGGAAAAAAGTTTCAAATAATGAATACTTAAATAATTAATAACTTTTGTACTGTTAGAATACAAGTTTACCTTAGTTTTATAGGTATAAGTCCTCTGGAAACCTCTTTGATTCCTTCGAAGGCCACCGAACACTGTTCAAACACTTTTTTCTTGTATTGGCATTCAAAAAGATGAAGGGGACTAAAGAGAACTTAGACCCCTCAAATTACAGGTTTTTTTTGTAGATTAATCTTATTAAAGAATGTAGTCCATATATGGATAGAAACTGTATAAATATTTTTATAATATATACTAATTAATTGTTTTAGATGCTGCAGTAGATATATTCTACGAACCAAGAAATGTTCTTGGAAAGGATGAAAAAATATTTTAAAGATTATTATTTTCTACACCACAAATGAGGCAAGCTCTTAATGCTTGGCCAGAAATTGTTTTTGTTGATACCACCTACAATCTTTTGAAGAGAAAATTCCCGGTTTTAATTATGTTTGTTCGTGATACCATCGGAAAGACACATATAGTCAGCGTCGGCTTGCTAGCCAATGAAGAAGCTAGTACTTTGAGAGTTTTTTTTAAGTGTTTTCAAAATGCCAATCCAGAATCTTGGAAGAAAATTGAATGTTTCATGACGGACAAAGACATGATGGAAAGTTTTGAAAGAATTATTTCCAAACACAAAACTTTATTTATGTGAATTTCACGTACTTTTTTGATTTGAATTTGACGTAGCTCTTGATTTATTAGAAAAACTTACAAAAAGTAACTGAAGGGAAGAGTATGATCATGTATATGAAAAATTTTGTTAAATGGTTCCAGAAACGGTTATTCTTTATTTCAATAAAAATTGGAATAATATCACTGATGAATGGGTCAGATATTCGCTTAGTAAAAGTAATTATAGGAACTTTACAAACAATGCTGTTGAGTCGACAAATGCACGACTTAAAAATGAAATGACTCCACACAGTACATCAGTAAAATTTGTTCATGGATTCTTCAGGTATTACAAACGTAGAAATGAGTCTATAAAAACGCGATCGGCTAATGACATTTATAAACGTCCGATTCAAGGATATTCCAAAGGTACACCAGAATATTTATTTCGACAACACCTTACACCAGCTGGTTTTCAAAAAATATTGAAAATTTTATAGTTGAATTTGAAAGAAGAAAACCCATGACTTTCACTGAAAAAAATTATACTCTGCAACTGTGTTGGATTCAGTGTGGGTATTCTGTTTTAAAAGTTAGTGCAGATGCATGCGAATGTAGCTCATACTTAACATCTAAATTAACATGCAGACATTTATTTTCCATGCAGGAGCATTTCAAACTACCCCTCTTTCATTTGAGTTTGTGTCCTAAAAGATGGACTATGGAATACAACATTGAACACCAACAGTACTTCAGTCATCGCCAAATATTCAAAGTCTTAATACACCTACATTTATAAGTCACAAAATACAAGCAAAAAAGCCAGTCGAATTCTCAACTCGATTAAAGCTCATGAAAGAAGTTGCAGGTAGTGTTGCAACACTTGGAAGTGATGCAGCTGGTCAAGAATTTGAAGATAACTTAAATTTTATGCGAAAAGTTGAACTGGCATGGCGTCAAAAGAAAAAAATAAAGCTATTAGTTGAAAGCTAAAATTGACAAAGAAAATCTTAGTCAAGATGAAACCGATAAAGTCAATGATTCTACCAGCAGTATAACTTTACCTACACCAGTCAAAATGTCTGGTAGACCATCAAAAACAACAAAGAACCACACTAAAATTAATCTAAAAAATAAATAAAACAACAAAATATATTAAATGTACATTGAAAAGATCATGGTAATGATACCCTACCTCACTCACATGGTACTTTATGTTTTAAAATACGCAGTAGTAGAGACAAGAAAAAAGTATATATAATAATGTTATAGTTAGTGTACTGGTCAGTAAGAGAACTTGATCACATAATTATATCCGTATATCTCTATTACAACGAAAATACTTGAATTGTTTTGTACCGTAAATTTATTGTAGTGATCATTTTTTTGTAAAAATAAGCAGCTTTGCTTTCGTATTTAATACACTGTGGATGGAAAAGGTCTTCAATCTTACATGAACAGTAAGAATTGAAATTTAAATATTTGTATATCTAATTTTTTAAGTTAAATATTTTTATAATATTTGTATATGAACCTTTTTGTAGTTTAATAAATCTATTAAGTAACCAACAAAAATAAATTCAAATTGTATTCGCTTGTCAGGTGGTCACGTCGCGTACGTAATAGTAAATAGTTTTTGACGGTCAATTTAGTAATCTATACGAGTAATTGAAAAATTAATGCTTTGCAAACATTCACGTACGCTGTTGTTTTGTTGTTTGACTGTCGCGTATGCTATTGTTGTTTTCGCATACGCTATTTTAACCTTCGCGTACACTTCCGAGGCCGCGTAGACAGACTCTGTTATCCTATTTCTATTGGGAAGTTACGAAACTGTCACGTTATAAAGGGAAGGAATTCCTGTTAGAAGCTAGTGAGTTAAAAAATGTTTTTTCAAGATTTATAATTATTATATAAGTTCAGAAGACAAGTAGTTTAGAAGTTTTTCCTAAATTTGAGAGAGCAAGTACACACAGTTTCCAGACGTAACGAGACTTTTCCCAAGGGAAAAGCATGTTTTATTTTGTATAAGATAATGAGAACTGATAAGTTGTCGAGTCAGCCACTCAGAGGAATAGTATATGAATTTTCAAGTTGATACAGCCGAGTAAAAATTGAATTTTTTAATTTTGAAATTTCTAATCTCTGATTATCTCAATACTACTCAACTGTACCATCTTAAAAGTTCTTATACTATCCCTCTAAGCTGTGGGCTTAACAACTACTTGCATGGTTTTTTTGCTTTTTAGAAAGCAGAACATGCATTTCCCTTCGGAAAAGAGACGATCAACCCATATTCTGGAAACGGACTATATTTTGGGCACTCTGAAAATTGATAATAACTAAGTTTTCATTAAATATACCAATCAGAGGGATATCATGAGAAATTTGAAGTTTACCATATAGACCAATTTCAAAATAATTATCATATAAGGCATTCAAAATTGAACTCTGATTGATTTGCTTAATTAAAAAATAGAAATTTAATTAAAAAATAAAAAATAAAATATTTTCAGAATGCTCAGAGTTGAGCGTCTCTTTTCCGAATGGAAATGTATATTCTGCTTTCTAAAAGGTAAAAAGATCATACAAGTTTTCAAGCCCACTGCTTAGAGGGATAGTATAAGAATTTTGAAGATGGTGTAATTGAGCAGTATTGAGATAATCAGAGATTAGAAATTTCAAAATTGAATAATTCAAAACTGCTGAGCCGTATCAACTTGAAAATTGTTATATTATCCCTCTAAGTGACTGGCTTGACAACTTATATCATCTACATACATTGATCAGATCATAACAGAACGGAATTTTTTTGCCATGCCTGGTTAGGTCACTCTAGTGGATCTAATGCTGTAACAGCTATGAATTTAGAATATATTTAATAAACTATAACTTGCATTCCTTGAAAAAGTATTGAAATCTCTCCCCCCCCCCCCTCCCAAAAAAACCTTTTCAAGGTAAAAGGTCGGCAAGTATAAGGTTGTTTCTTCGCTTAAATTATAGAATAATTTTCAAACCCTCCACAACCCTTATGTAGCCAAAATTCAAAGTGTTTGTTCTATCATCCAAATTAAAGATTTTCAAACTCTCCATAGCCCTTCTAACCCCTTGACAAGACTTTATATGTTTATACACATCAACTTGGAAAATCTAAATCTCTCATCAATAAAATATATGTATGTACGTAAACCGCTTCGTATTAAGGGTCCATATTGAACAGACAACTATTCTTTTAGTATCACTTCACTACCTTTGATTTTATGAAAATTCTAGTTTTAATTTTCAGAAAAGAAAGTTGTGATATCAATAAATAAATTGGCAAGTTTCTTTTATAAAAAATCATTCGTGTTGAAATAAATAAATAAATGAGCGTATAAATACGAAAATTAATATGTAGAATAAAAATTATTTAATATACTATACCGATAGCATTTTGCAGCAAGAAGTTGTAAGGTCTTCGATGTGTAGGCTTTGGAATAAATTGTTATTTTTATCCCTATAAAGCAATTACATTGAAGAATCAACATACAATAATGCTAATGTAGTTTATAACATTAAATGCAGTCACCATCGAATAGACCTTTCTTTTAGGGTTGCCTTCCACTTCGTGGATAAGTAAATCGCAAAAGATTAAATAAAATGATGCAGTGAGACCGTGTTGAAATCGATGAATTACTAAATGTCATTGTAATCAACGATATGCTATAAAATATCAAAATATAAGTCAACTGACCTTTCTATTTTCCTGTATAAATGTACAACTTTAAATACATGTTAAACTGTGAGAATAGTGGTCTCAAATGATAATAGGAATTTTTTTTAAGTAAGTATAGAACTAAAACTAATCCTGTGAACTCTGACTATTTCTCAACGTCATTGATTTCTCAAAAATTAAACTTACAATTATCACGAAATTTTCTATTTTTGAATTCAGAAATTGGTTACTTACTTTGATTAAGCAGAGGTGTCATTTGAAAATGTATCCATCGTTACATATAATAGGACGGGACGGCAAGTTTTTCCATAAAAAAATTTCAACACGGTCTCACTGCATCATGTTGTTTAATCTTTTGCGATTTACTTATCCACTAAGTGGAAAGTAACCCTAAAAAATGGTCTATTTGATGGTGACTGCATTTAATATTATAAACTACATTAGAATTATTGTATGTTGATTCTTCACTGTAATTGCTTTATAGGGATAAAAATAACAATTTCTTCAAAAGCCTATACATCGTAGTCCTTACAACTTCTTGCTGCAAAATGCTATCGGTATAGTATTTTTATTCTACATATTAATTTTCGTATGTATATGCTCATTTATTTATTTATTTTAACACGATTGGTTTTTTATAAAAGAAACTTGCCAATTTATTTATTGATATCACAACTTTCTTTTCTGAAAAATAAAATTAGAATTTTCTTAAAATCAAAGGTAGTGAAGTGATACTAAAAGAATGGTTGTCTGTTCAATGGACCCGTAATACGAAGTGATTTACGTACATACATATATTTTATTGATGAGAGATTTAGATTTTCCAAGTTGATGTGTATAAACATATAAAGTCTTGTCAAGGAGTTAGAAGGGCTATGGTTGCAATATTGTTGAAATATTACTGGTATATTTCCTATGGAAGAAATTTTTGTATAAAACCCGAAAAAGAATTTCCAGAATATATTAATATTCTTAGAAGACTATGCAACCTTACCACAATATTACTAGAATGTAATCAGTGGTCAGATGTTTCGCATCAGCCAACTTTTAAATATTCCGGCAATGTTGTGGTACCATTTCGCAATGTTACTGCAATGTTACTGTAATATTACAAAATACCGATGTTTTTTACCTAAAAAACCGAAAAAAAGTTTAATATATTAATGTTCTGAGAAGGTTTAGTAAGCTTACTACAATATTACTGTAGTATTACTTTTCACGGGTCGGAATGGAATATCGATCGAAGCGGTGTAATATTAAAACGGACATTCCACTTCGCAGCAATGTTGCCTGACTGTGTCCTGCTGGTTACGTAACTTTCCAGCACTATAATTTATCCTACTTTACTTACCAAAGTAACCTTCCAGCAATATTCTTGGAGCATTGTGTGCTATATGGGATATTGAAGCAGTCTTCCCCTGCAGTTTTTCTACTTTTTAGATATCTTTTCGGATAAATATGTACCAATTAAATTCAAATTGACTTTGGAATTTTAAAAACCATGATGAGTTTCAAATTTTATGGGAGGCGATTTTCCTTCAATACTGACGGTGTAGTTCCTGTCGTGACAAAACGCAGCATATCTACTAGTTGAGACAAATTTCGTTCTTCAATATCATACAGAATCACTTGAATCTACACATACATAGCTATAGCCACAGCTAACGTACTTATTATTTAAATTGTTCAACAAATAAATGCAATAAAACTTACTCTTCTGCATTTTGTTCGCCTTTTAATCTGGGTTTTTCATTCAGTAAACCTCTGTATGAACATTGCGTTGGAAGAACGCTGAAAAAAAATTTATTAATGATTTTTTTCTTCATGTATGTTCAAGGTTATTGTGCAAATATATTATGATGTGTACATATCACATAAATAAAGTGTAGCGAACTTCATCTTTGTAAAAGTCCACTGTATGGCGTAAACACAAAATTTATTAATTCGGACTGGGCAAGTTCTTTATGAAATATTTATTATTTAATATTCTTTTGTTGACTTATATCGATCTCTCCGAGGCTGTGGTTATGAAAGGGTTTAATAAAACAAAATCCCTTTCTTAAAAAACGACGTTCAGCGATCATTGTCGCCCTCATCAGGAAACTGTCAAATTTTATTAGATAACAATAAACATACAAATTTCAGAAGAACAGAATAGTACATACAAATGCGATATTTTTGAAGCTTACATATTGGAGCAGATATGATCTGTGTACATCTCGATAATCCTTTCCCCCGGCTAGTTAACAGCGAGGGAAGGGAGAGGCCGAGTGACACAGCTATTGTTTATACGGCTTTGTCAGCTACTGTCTCGGAAGTGAGGAAGTAGTCGGCCGCCGTCGCTTATATATTGCGAAAAGTCTATCGCGCGGTTTGTTTACGTATGACGTCACTCATCACCTCATCTTTTCGATGTACACAGAATCGATTTTAATTCTTAAGCTGGTATATTAAATGTGTGTACACGTTATTGAGTTTCAGGGTATCCTCCTTCTTATTGATACCATTATCTTGCAAATGTATATGCATCATTTCCGAGATTAATCTTTTATTTAAATTATTTTCTTTGTCCTTTATACTAAATTCTTCAAAATTAAATTTATGATTGTATTTTTTAATATATTCGGGGATGACACTGTCCTTAGACTTCCTATGTTCCTCAATACGTGTACACACATTTCTTTTTGGTTGGCTTACATATGTAGCCGTGCAATCATTAGGTGTTTCTTTTTTTTATCCTTTCCTTTCACAATAATATTGCCCATATTGCTGTGTATTTTTGGAATGGTTGTAATGTTGTTTTTCTTAAACGAATGATGTACTCGCTCATAAAAACCATTGACGTACGGTATACCAATGTGATTGTTATCTACATTATTCTTCGTACGTTGCTCCGGTTGTCTTGTCATTTTGATTGCAGATAACCGTTTTTTGACGTACTTATCTATGAAATCAGAGGGGTAATCATTATCAAACAATAGATCTTTTATAATGCCAATGTTTTTCTGGTGATAACATTTATCTGATAACTTTACAGCTCTGTCAACTAGATTATACACCATGGCAATTTTTTGACTAATCGGATGTTGAGATTTAAAATGCAAAAATCTACCAGAGAAAGTTGGTTGTTGTTGGTATGGAGTTGGTTGAAAGTTGGCACCAAAAGAACCATTTTCATTCCACATATTTGTTAGTTTCTTAACATTCGATTGCAATTTTGATATTGGATTTTTCTTAATTATACTGTATGTGCTTTTTTAGTAAAAAATATAAGAAACAGTTTTTTACACAAAATGACACATGTTTACAAAAAGCGTATGGTTTACCAAAAATCCACAAGAGAGACTATCCTCTAAGGCCTATTATTTCAACAATAGGCTAGCCTACAAATTTTTTATCAAAGTATTCATTTAAAATTTACAAAGTAGTATTAATAAACCTCGTTCATACATAAAAAATAGTTACGATTTTATAGAAAGAATAAAAAATGTAAAAATTCGGAATGACCACTGTATTGTTAGCTTAGATGTAAAATCGTGATATACAAATATTGATAAAGCATTAGTCGTGCAGAGTATCGAAAAAAAATAAATACAAATAGCGAGAACGTTTGAAATTCCACGACGAGATTTTGGACGCTTGTAGTCTGCTTATGAATTATACTTACTTCCAAGTTAATGGTAAATTTTAGAAACACCTTTTTGGTACACCCATGGGCTCTCCGACTTCGGGATTATTCGCTGACATTGTTATGGATGATCTTGTGTTCTTTTTCTGTTATGTCGACGATATCATTGCTTGCATTCCAAAAGGAAAGGTAGGTGAAACGTTGAAAATATTTAATTCATATAATAGTAGACTCCAATTTACGCATGAAATAGAGGTAAACAAATCCATAAGTTTTTTAGACGTATTAGTGATTAATGAAGCAGATGGAATAAAAACTGATTGGTACACGAAACCAACTTTCTCTTGTAGATTTTTACACTTTAAATCTCAACATCCTATTAGTCAAAAAATTGCCATGGTGTATAATCTAGTTGACAGAGCTGTAAAGTTATCAGATAAATGTTATCACCAGAAAAACATTGGTATTATAAAAGATCTATTGTTCGATAATGATTACCCCTCTGATTTCATAGATAAGTACGTCAACAAACGATTATCTGCAATCAAAATGACAAGACAACCGGAGCAACGTACGAAGAATAATGTATATAACAATCACATAAGTATACCGTACGTCAATGGTTTTTATGAGCGAGTACATCATTTGTTTAAGAAAAACAACATTACAACCATTCCAAAAATACACAGTAATATGGGCAATATTATTGTGAAAGGAAAGGATAAAAAAGAGAAACACCTAGAGAAAAATGTTTTTTACAAACTTGGATGTAATGATTGCACGGCTACATATGTAAGCCAACCAAAAAGAAATGTGTGTACACTAGGGTGATACAAAAATGCACGTGAGTGCCGAATCCCGTTTCCCATAAGCCTAACCGATAGTCTAGAAGCCGACGAGGCCGACCGAGTTTTTATTTTTTCGATTGAACAATTTTTCATGCTGTCGCGAGCCTTGCAAAGTTGACTAAATTTTTGTGACCTAGTGTAGTAAAGTGACTAAAAAATTAATGAGGGGATAAACAGAACAATACGCAGTATTAGTACGATTTATGGTAGGGTATGCGGGGCTCTCTAGGTATCTCCGACATCTGGCTCGACCGAGGGTTCGAATTTTCCTCCGCAGATGCCGTATATTTTATTGCTACAACTTTCTCTTTCCTTTCCTTCCAAACAAAATTCCTTCTTCTTGTAAACACTCCAGCTAAAGTTTTATTCGCTCAAAATCTGATAGTTTTCTATGGACAATGTATCGTGTAGTTTTTCGACGTATATACTATGACATAATTTTTATTTACAAAACTATTAACTGTATATTACATGACCTAGGTAAATCGCATGAGCCAGTGGTGCTAATAGTTGTTATTATCAATAAATAAACACAATATGGATTTTAGCGTTAAAAGTTCTTCACGGTGAACTTGGATTTACAATCCTACCATAGAGCCACGAAGTGAAGATATAATTTCGACGCAAGTAAACGAAGGAGATTTATTACTCTGTGCATAGCAAATTTGTGCTGTATATTCTGGATTCTCTTCCTCCCTCACTCCCTCCTACCGTCTCTCTCTATCTCTCTCTCGCTCTCTCTCTCTCTCCGTCCATCGGTCTTTACCTTTGCCTATTCTGCAGCAGCAGCGCGCAGGTATACGACAGAGGTAAGACTCTGTACCATGAATTTGCGCATGCTATTTTGTATACTACGGGATTTTCTCTCACCCTCGCTCTCGCTAATTCTCTCCATCTTTGTCTCTGTCTATGATCTTTCTATAGCAGAAGAGCGCACGTCATTTTCGACGCAGGTAAATAACAGGGCTACGTTGACCAAGGCATGGACTGAAATGTCATTTCACTTTCGACAGCCAAGCAGTGTATTTCGTAGATCTGAAGTGTCATACTCGTGGAATAAGTAGTGAACAGTTTCTGATAGATGAACGTTAAACATGCCTGATTCACGAAGCAGAACGGAAGTTAAATTGATCGGGCATCTGCAAGAACATCTTAGAGGTTCGAAGCTTCCACCGATTCGTAAAGTTTATCAGTGCTTTTTCTTTCAATTAAGAAACCTTAAGAAAAGCCAACGGAAAGCTGCAACTGAGACTATCAGAAAAGTGGCTATTTTTTGGGAAAGCGCAGGTATTCCTATACAAAAAGAATGCCACTGTATAAAAAAATTAGAAGACTTGTATACGAAATACAGAACATTAACAAAAAGTCTTCATCGGGAAAATACAGCGCAATCGGTCAAACAGATAAACTTTTCCTGCGATTTAGACAAACTGTTTGACATCGCACATAAAACACATTGTGAAAATTTATGTGATGCCGAAGCTCTCGCTTTTTTGAACGACCAGAGAAACAATAGGGCTGGAAATCTCAAACTTATCATCGACACGGCTACATTCGACAAATCTCAAAAAAACAAAGAATGTAAGTATTTAAGTAACATATATTATTTTGCATAAAAACTTAGTCCGAAAAGTAGTCCGAAACGTGCACTCTTTTGCCTCTTGTTTTAGCAAAAGCGCAAGAGATATTGTAGTAGTCTAAACGCATATAGTAGCAAGAATATCTCCTAAATTGTTTAAACTTTTTCCGTAAAAGCAGATTCTTGTTTTAACGAAAATACGGGCTTGGCAACAAGCGTCATTTTTAAAATATACTCTGCGCGCGCCAACGTTGTGCCGCAGAGAGCTGGTCCGAAACGTGCACTCTTTTGGCTCTTGATTTAGCAAAAGCGCAAGAGATATTGTAATAGTCTAAACGCATATAGTAGCAAGAATATCTCCTAAATTTTTTAAACTTTTTCCGTAAAAGTAGATTCTTGTTTTAACGAAAATACGGGCTTGGCAACAAGCGTCATTTTTAAAATATACTCGGCACGCGCTAACGTTGTGCTGCGGAGAGCTAGTGCAAAAAGTGCACTCTTTTAGCTCTTGTTTTAGCAAAAGCGCAAGAGATATTGTAATAGTCTAAACGCGTATAGTAGCAAGAATATCTCCTAAATTGTTTAAACTTTTTCCGTAAAAGTAGATTCTTGTTTTAACGAAAATACGGGATTGGCAACAAGCGTCATTTTTAAAATATACTCGGCGCGCGCTAACGTTGTGCTGCGGAGAGCTAGTCCAAAAAGTGCACTCTTTTAGCTCTTGTTTTAGCAAAAGCGCAAGAGATATTGTAATAGTCTAAAAAGAGTGCACGTTTTGGACTACCTTAGTGCTGCATAAAGTTGGTGCGCGTCGACTATATTTTAAAAATGACGCGTTTTTTTCAAACCCGTATTTTCTTTAAAACAAAAATCTGAAAAATCTGCTTTTGCGGAAAAAGCTTAAACAATTTAGGAAATATTTATGCTATTATACGCATTCAGACGATTATAATATCTCTTGCGCTTCTGCTATGCACTGCTGAAGCTTTTTGAAACTTGCCCTTTTTTAGTACTCGTTTTAATAATTAAATGAAAGGTATTATAATACTCTTAATACGTATAAAAGCTTGATTAATACATAAGCTATTGGAACACTTCTATTACAAAAACGCGTTGTTTTAGTGAAGAAAGAAGCGGTAAATATGTTCAGTTTCTTGTTAACTTTACTCGTGACGAGAACATTCGAAATAGAATCGGTTTTGCATTCGCATAATGTAATTTTCAACATTTATGATAATCGTACTAATTTATTTCAACTATTGATATTTTGAATGATCAGCCCGAGACGCAGTCAGATTTATATAGTAATTTAATGGATTTTATGCTGCCTAGGGAAGACTTGGAAAGTTTGAATGCTGCATTTGAAGAAAGCGACAATGAGGATGACGGCGATTTTTTAGTTTAAGAGGCCTCTTCGGTAGTTAAAAAGAGGAAAATTATAACTACCGACTTGGCAGCTGTCCTGGATCGTTCCAAAACAAGCGATCGAGACGCAGCTCGTATTTTGGCAGCATTTGCGCAAAGTTGGGGTATCGACATCGATGACATACACCTAAGCAGGGAATCTATTCGTCGTTCGCGTATACAGCTTAGGAGCAAATTGGCTCAAAATATCAAAGATCATTTTGCAGAAGATCATCCATCGCGGCTATTTGTGCACTGGGATGGAAAACAGTTCCAAGATCCAGATGACAAATATGCCAATATCGAAAGACTTCCCGTTCTAGTTAGTAGTTGCCATACTACACAGCTGCTTGGAGTTGCGAGAATTCCTCGAGGAACTGGCGAGGAACAAGCAAGAGCTGTAATCGCATTACTAAAAGAATGGGAAGTTTCTGATGACATTTGCGGAATGATTTTTGATACTACAGCTTCGAATACTGGAGCGACGAATGGAGCCTGTACCCTTATTGAAAAGGAGTTGGACCGCAACTTGCTGTATTTTGCATGTAGACACCATGTCTACGAAATAATTCTTCGAGCCGCATTCGAAGTAATCTTGGGCGGTACATCAGGCCCAAATGTACAAAATTTTAGACGCTTCCAAGAGCAATGGAAGGAAATAGATCAGGAGAAATTTGTACCAGGCGTAAAAGACGACTATGTTTTTCAACATGTAAAAAGCAGTATTGAAAACGTTCTTGTCAATACAAAGCAGCAATTACAGGTAATACATAGATTTCTTTATAAAATATATGGTCAATTTGAAACTGTAGATAATAACTAATGATTACATTTTTTAAAACTTTTTAGAGTTCGATCATCAGAGATGATTATCAAGAGTTTCTTGAACTGATAACGCTATTTCTAGGAGGAGAAATAGATGGTGTAACAAAGTTTAAAGCGCTTGGTCCAATCCATCATGCAAGATGGATGGCCAAAGCCATTTATTCGTTAAAAATATTTTTGTTTCACGATCAGTTTCATTTAACGGTTCATGAGGCAAAAGGACTTAGGGACATTTGCCTTTGTATAGTATTAGTTTATTATAAACTCTGGTTTCTCTCCAGTATTCCGCAGATAGCGCCTGCAATTTATTTAGAGTTTTTGAAAAATGTATGTAGCTTTAAGATTATTAACCAAAATATTTCACAGGCAGTTCTAAATAAAATGAAAGAACATTTATGATATTTGGGTGAGGAACTAATTGCATTAGCACTTTTCGATGAGTCATTATCGAAAGAAAGCAAGGTGTTAATTTGCAATGCAATTAATTCAGACATCCAAGGTACCATTAAATGTTCGAAAAAGGCAAAATTAAATTCACTCGAAAATCTGCACAATCTTTCCCTAGATAATTTTGCTAGCAGTGGAACATTAGCATTTTTTCATAAATTAAAATTGAATGCAGATTTCTTAAAAATTGATCCGGAATTGTGGGAAAAGAGGAAAGATTTTATGGAGGCGAAGCAAGTCGTTCTCGCTTTAAAAGTTGTGAATGATCACGCCGAAAGAGCGGTACAACTTGCTTCACAGTACAACAATATTTTAAGCAAAAATGAGCAAACAAAGCAAAATATAATGCAAATAATACAGAAGCATCGAGAAAATTTTATAGATTGTAATAAAACAACATTAAAACAAGCAATAGAACATTTTATTTATTCAAATAATTAAATTTAAAATTATTTCATAACCTACTCTCAATTAACTCTATGCTTTGATCATTTTAGTTTAAATATTTAAAAATTCTTGCATTTTTTATCATCGTTCCGTGTTCAATTTTTTTTTTATATAATAATTAACTTTTATTCTAACCTGTGAAATATTTTACGTTAATATAATACGTATAAAAATGTTATCTTTATTTTGTAGTATGTAATATTATCGTACTGTATTGTATCGTAATGTATGTAAATGTATGTAATATATAATTATTTTTAATTAGTATTAAATTTAAATATTCTCGATTTTTCGGAAGTATATTTAAGTTATACTGTAAATAGTTTGTGTGAGAGAGGGAGGGAGAGAGAGAGAGAGAGGAGAGACCGCGCGAGCTCCCACTACTCACAGGCCCAAAGAGAAGTCCGTAAAAAGACAAATTTTCGTCACTGCGCACTTGGGGCGCTCAACTTAATCCTTTCGGAAATACAGAAATCAAGCGGCGGAAGAGAGAAAGAGAGCTGCAGCACCGCTAGTTGAGTTCCACTGAGTAAGAGCAGGTAAGAGAATATCCTTAACCAGCATCTGTAGGACTATGCGAGTATACATGCAGCCACGATCCACGGCCGTCCAACATGTGTCGCGTCTCTGCGCTGCAGGCAGCAAGGGTCACTAAAAGTATCATGTCAGTTTATCCCCTAAAAAAATTTACTACTTTCACCTATATTTTTAAACTGAAGCTGTTACTTTCATTTGATTGTACTCGCCGTTCTGAACACTTTTTCTGCAAAATCATTTTTACATGAGTGTAAGAGTACTGCGTTTAAATATGAAGGCTCTAGCAGCAGCGGAACTTACCTAAAAAAGCCTCCAAACATCAAGCATTTTTCTTAATTATTATTATTTTTGTACCGAACTTTTTCCAATCTATTGGTATCTATACTGTAATAAAATTAGTGAAGACAAATATCAAAAAGCATTAATAGTTTGTAAGTTATATTCAAAAACGTAAGAACACCTGCTTACCCTACGCTAGTCCCGATTAAAAACTTTAAGTGCTGGTGACAGCACGAAAAATTGTTCAATCGAAAAAATAAAAACTAGGTTGGCCAAGTCGGCTTCTAGACTATCGGTTAGGCTTATGGGAAATGAGATTCGGCACTCACGTGCATTTTTGTGTCACCCTAGTGTACACATATTGAGGAACATAGGAAGTCTAAGGACAGTGTCATCTCCGAACATATTAAAAAATACAATCATTAATTTAATTTTGAAAAATTTAGTATAAAGGACAAAGAAAATAATTTAAATAAAACATTAATCTCGGAAATGATGCATATACATTTGCAAGATAATGGTATCAATAAGAACGAGGAAACTCAGAAACTCAATAACGTGTACACACATTTAATATGCCAGCTTAAGAATTAAAATCGATTCTGTGTACATCGAAAAGATGAGGTGATGTGTAACTTCATACGTAAACAAACCGCGCGAAAGACTTTTCGCAATATATAAGTGACGGCTGCCGACTACTTCCTCACTTCTATAAACAATAGCTGTGTCACTCGGCCTCTCTCTCTCTCTCTCTCTCTCTCTCTCTTCCCCCGCTGTTAACTAGCCGGGGGAAAGGATTATCGAGATGTACACAAATCATATCTGCTCCAATATGTAAGTTTCAAAAATATCGCATTTGTATGTACTATTCTGTTCTTCTGAAATTTGTATGTTTATTGTTATCTATTAAAATTTGACAGTTTCCTGATGAGGGCGACAATGATCGCCGAAAAGTCGTTTTTTAAGAAAGGGATTTTGTTTTCTTAAACCCTTTCATAACCACTGCCTCGGAGAGATCGATATAAGTCAACAAAAGAATATTAACAAACTACCGAGGGATAAAATCATATTAGATAGTGTACACACACTTATCTAAATACATTTATTTATTATTTAATTTCTTAAAGAACCTTTCGTTGGCTCGAGAGTCTGCAGTGGCCTGCAATGCAATTTAAGAGTAAAGTAAAAGAATGCGTCAATTTTAAATATGCAGGCAGTCTCTCTCTCTCGCGCTCTCTCTCTCTCTCTCGCGCTCTCTCTCTCTCTCTCTCTCTCTCTCTCTCTCTCTCTCTCTCTCTGTCTCTGTCTCTGTCTCTGTCTCTAAGCCAGAATATCTTTTTTGTTAGATCTCTGCGAAAGGAATCTACCCGATCTTTGTAGCAGTGGTGTACAAGCCACCGCATGCAACTTTTATCAATGATCAAATTTCATTGATCAACTGACAACTAAAATACATGACTACTATACAAAACTCATCATGGGAGATTTCAATGCGGACCAGTTGTTTAATTCAGAAGATGCGAGATTTGAAAGGCATTTCGCACACTGTAAGAAGGAGACCCAGTTCATCAGTAGATATGATCTCATCAAGGCCAATTTGGACCTACAAATGCCACAAAACAAATGCAGGAATTCTTAAGTCATTGCGATTGAACGGTCTTCATCAAGTCATCATTCGACGAACCTAATGGTATCATGAGAAAATATCTTACTGACTCCATAGCTCATCTCGCCCCATTAAGAATAATCACACCCCATAAAATCGTAACTCGTGGTTCATCAGGGGTTTTTGTGACCGTGCTAGAGATCGTGACAGGCTGTACAGAAGGTTAAATCCAAAATCGATCACAGCATCGATTCTTGTCAAAATCTCCATTATTTCCAGTTAAAGCAGAAAAATTATCAGATTGTAAATTAGCCTGTCTTCTTGATAAAGTACTATTAAAAGAAGGCGTCGTAGAAGTGGCAGTAGTAGAAATGGATTGCAAATGACCGCTTCCCAAATCAAAGTCTGAACCTCGTGAGATAGATGTTGTCGTAGTCGCTGTAGCTTTCCTCAAATTCAGATGTTGTGGATAAAAATTATTTAAAAGCGATATATTTGCCATTAACCCATTAAGCCCCAAATGGACACTTTTTTTTCACTTTATTCAGCGGCTCTACTCAATATGAAATCGGTGTGTAAAAAAATCAAGATAGGTTATTTCTTACGTAAAATTGTCTGTTCTTTCGATATATGCAGTCAGAATTTCGAAAAAATGCATATTCAACAAGTTATTCTTGTTTATTTACAAAAAAACACGAAATTTCGAAACTTTTTTTTTCTTTATCGAGTACTTTTGGATCGAAAACGCTTTAGGATTGTCATGGTTGGGCAAATTTTCGCGTCAATCGATGATAACCTTTAAAATGTGCTATATGGTTTTTCCAAATTCAACATGGCGGCATCAAATATGGCGTCTGAAAGTCAATAAAAATTTCGTACTTGTGTTATTTTCTATTAAAATCGATTTTGCTTTTTAATCTTGTCTAAAATTGGTATATGAGGGTTTTTTAGGGCGCTGACTACGAATTTGAGATCAGATTTTCAAAATTCAAAATGGCGGATCCAATATGGCTGACGAAAAAAATAAAAACTTTTCTAAATTCCATGAAAACTTGTATATAGGGGTTTTTTGGGTCGCTGATTACGAATCTGACATCGGATTTTTGAAATTCAAAATGGCTGATCCAAGATGGCTGCCGAAAAAATAAAAATTTTCAAAATTCCATGAAAACTTGTATATAGCGTTTGTATGTTCTGAATGATCTTGTATGTTGCTGAAAAGTATCTTGCTAAAAAGAAAAACATCTCATCTGAATTGCACAAACCAATTACTGTGGAAGCAAAACGTAATTGCAAAAATTTTAAAAAATGTGCCAAACGAACACATATAACGTGCGAAATGTGCAACGTACACTTATGTTCATATTGTTTTGAAGAAAATCACAAATAATATGGACTTAGTTTTATTACTTGTAAAAAAATGTATGTATAAAATACGTACTAAAACAAAAAACAAAAAAAAAAAAAAAAAAAAAATTAAAAAAAAACAAAAAAGAGGCTCTCTATTTTCGTTCACCTCCACGTGGTGAGAGCTGCGCAACGGCAAAAAAATTTATTGACGGCTGAGAAACGTTCTATGATTACAAAAAAAAACTTTAATACATCATTTACCAACATTTACATAAATTTCAAATATTTTTGTTTTTTTGGGTAACCATCATGGATCAGCCATTCAGAATTTTGAAAATCTGATGTCAGATTCGTAATCAGCGACCCAAAAAACCCCTATATACAAGTTTTCATGGAATTTTGAAAATTTTTATTTTTTCGGCAGCCATCTTGGATCAGCCATTTTGAATTTCAAAAATCCGATGTCAGATTCGTAATCAGCGACCCAAAAAACCCCTATATACAAGTTTTCATGGAATTTAGAAAAGTTTTTATTTTTTTCGTCAGCCATATTGGATCCGCCATTTTGAATTTTGAAAATCTGATCTCAAATTCGTAGTCAGCGCCCTAAAAAACCCTCATATACCAATTTTAGACAAGATTAAAAAGCAAAATCGATTTTAATAGAAAATAACACAAGTACGAAATTTTTATTGACTTTCAGACGCCATATTTGATGCCGCCATGTTGAATTTGGAAAAACCATATAGCACATTTTAAAGGTTATCATCGATTGACGCGAAAATTTGCCCAACCATGACAATCCTAAAGCGTTTTCGATCCAAAAGTACTCGATAAAGAAAAAAAAAGTTTCGAAATTTCGTGTTTTTTTGTAAATAAACAAGAATAACTTGTTGAATATGCATTTTTTCGAAATTCTGACTGCATATATCGAAAGAACAGACAATTTTACGTAAGAAATAACCTATCTTGATTTTTTTACACACCGATTTCATATTGAGTAGAGCCGCTGAATAAAGTGAAAAAAAAGTGTCCATTTGGGGCTTAATGGGTTAAGGGGTTATGACAGTGTTAAATCCTGAAAAAAAAACAAAATTATTAGTATCATAAAAAATTAATATATGTGTAAGTGCTCCAAAAATTATATTTTTCCTTCAAAATATAAGTATTATACACCACTTTTATGCACTAGAAATTTACATTAAGTGAGTGTAATACTTGATAACAATTAAAGGTATTTACTTACCAAAAAACATGATTTTCATCATTTTTCTGGACTTGCCGCAACCTTCTGGATGAACCGTACCATCAATCTTGATGAAACAAAGTGCAAAATGTTCCTTATGAGTGTCCTCACAAACTGAGTGGAACAGATTTCTAAAAAACACAAAATTAATACAATTAGTTATACTTATATTGATAATATTAGTAATTATAGTGAATGTTACATATGTAACCATACGTAACATTCACTTTTGACTTATCTTTGATAATTCTGCTCCACTCAGTTTGTGGAGAAACCTATTCCAAAGGTTTCTCCAAAATTTGAGCCCAATTGGTTGACCCGTTCCTGAGAAAACCTGCGGCAAGTGAAAAAAAGTCATGAAAAAACTAATTTTGAGTAAAAGGCATTTAAAGTTTTACTTAATATTTAATAAAATAAAATGAACTTACAAATAGTTTTCAGCGTTTAGACCTAATATTATCCAAAAGTAGTCATCTGAGGATGGTGTCTGGAGAGTAGGTCCTTACAAAAAGCTTCTTTATGGAAGCTTATGTCTGCTGAAACAAAAATTGAAAATAGGTTAAAAAATTAAATTTACACATTTTTAAATGTTTCTATAATTCAAACTCAAAGTATGGAAAATTTATGTAAAAAATTATTTAACATACTTTGAGTTGAAGTATTTTTAAACTGTTTTTAAAAAAAAATTCATAAACATGAAAATATACTCACAAATGCCATTGCTCATCCATGTAGTGATGTAGTAAAAAGAGCAGAAGAAATGCACACTAGAAGCTAGAAGGATATTTGTCCAGATGTGATTTGTGAAAAGTAGGTCAGAGAACAGCTGATCAGCTGTTGAGCTAGCAGCAGACTAAACTAGACTTAGATGCTCATGTGCATGTGCAAAAAATGCACATAAAAAAAACTAAAAAAGCTGCTAGCTACTCTCTGAACAAATTTTCAGCAGATTTTGTGCAATGTGAGTGTATGTGTTGTTGAAGTGATGTGAAGCTTGTAGTGTTCATGCTAGTTTCAGTGTTTGGTTAGGAGTGTTGTATAGGGTATGTGTGAAAATGTTTGTTTGTGAAATCAGTGTGCTCCAGCTGAGTAGGAATCATCATCTGGATTATTTCTCCTTCTCTTAGCTTTTCGAGCTTCTAGAGTGGATTCCAGTGCTCTCTTATCTGACCAAAAGAGACGCTGTTCATCAGCACTCTTTGCCCAGTCTACTGCAGAAAGTCCTGGATTAACGTTAAAGCCCTTCATCACCTCAAGTATTCCTGCTTTTCCATCGTTGAAGGAAGCAACTGCGATGTAAATGCCAATCTCCAAGACTGCGAGGCCACTGAAACTTTCCTTGGGCACGAGCTTCCAAATGGATTGATTGAAGCTTTCATTGCTGTTCTGTGTGAAGCCTCCAACGCATCTCTCCAGTATATCAGCTTGTGTCAAGTCCTGGTAAATTGGCTTGATTGCATCCATGATGGCCCCAGGAATACTATCTCGGTGGTGAAAAGTTTTAAGTTTCGTTTTGGCTTTGGCTACTTGCCATTTACACCAACTGTCTGGTCCTGGCGGGCAAAGGTGATGTCTTGGCTCCTTGTCTGTTGATCCTTTAGGGTAACATGTCGCCCAGATGGCATTGGACATTTCTTCAACAGAACGATGATGGCCTCTGATGGCATTGCCATAATACTGAGTCAGCTGGTCGACTCTTTGAGCTGTAAGACGGTTCTTCCCACCAATGCCTAGACCATCAGATAGTTTTTGGCCAGCCAAACTCTTCTTCAGATTTCTCAATCTCGTCCCCATCGTCTTCTGTACATGGCCAACACATTCCTTCTTCTTGACGACAAAATCTTCTCCATAAGGCTTGGCATCGCAGAGAGCCTTGAATACTTTCGAGTCACCATCTCCTATGTAGTTCTTATACTTGATTCCATGGTTTGCCTCTGATCTTCTGAACATTTCCACGATGCCATCTACTTCCATTTTTCCAGAACTTCCTTGATGATTGGCCGAGCACTGGTCTTGATGTGCTTCAAACCACTCTCTGTACTCTTCAGTGTCCTTCTCTTGATGCGCATCACAAGCCTTGAAAAATGATTGCTTCGGTGCAACATCAATCACTTTACCAGTATCGTTGCGGATCAATGCTGATACTCCTTGAAGGGAAGAAAATCCTCGTTTCCTCCAAGATCCGTCACCAGATACAGTGTCACAGCCATTCTCTTGAGTCTCACCTGTGCTACTACTGCAACCTTCTTGCGCAGCTGCTTTCATAGACTCAATAGCTACTTTTTTACTCGAAATTTTCAATTCATGATTGATGTTTCCAAAATAACTATGAGCAACTGGTGGTAAAAAATCCATGATTCCACAAAAGGTTTTTAAACCAGTGTGTCCATGACCAAGAGCTCGCATTCCTAACACTACTCTTTTATTTATTTCAAAGGCATTTTGTTTAGTGCCAATTTGTCTACTCGAGTCTATGAATGCAACTTTATAGCAGTTGGTGCAAGTAATAGATAGCTTGCTACAAAGGCCTCTGATATTAACTTCATTGAAAGTAATATCACCGCCACAATTTTTGCAAGCCAGGAATTCCTGTAATCCTGGTAAAAGTAACGAAGTGTCAAATATTCTATACTGAATAGGACCAGCTTGTACATAACTTGATTTTAATTTTTGTCTTGATCTCGAAACAGGAATTTCTGGCTGTGCAATTTCTGGTTGCGTAGCTGCTGTACCTGATGTTGATGGTTCCGGAGGGATTCTGTTTGGAGGTCTTGTAGTAGATGTTGAAGGAAGCGTTTCTCTCTCTGGTGGGGCTTCTGCAGTAGATGTTGAAGGAACTGCTTCAGGCGATGCTTCATTTCTTGAAGGGATGGAGGTTGACGATGGTTGATCTCCAAAAAATCTCTGTTGCCTCCTCTTCTTTCTTCCAAACCTGCGCTTTCCATGTGCAGATGAGCCTGGATTTCTATTTCTTGAACTACTCATCTTGTTTTTTTTTAACAAATCTTGATTTTTCACTAGTACACTTCACGTGCAAAAAACTTGATTTTAAACTAAATAAAATACTAGAGCAATTTTCAGGTAAAATTATTAGGTTATAACTAAAATCTTAACTGAAAAACCGATCTCAATATTATTTAGTTAAACTCAAATAAAGTCACTGTTTATTATTAAATAAAAACTTCAATAACCTGCAAGTAGAATGGTAAAACAGGATTCTGGCTAAAGTACCATTCACTGTGTATAGGCATTCACCTCCGTCGATAACCGCCAAATTTAAAATTTTCAGAATGCGTCGTACATTGGAATACACATTCCAATGTGTCTTCCTCTTTTAGAAACGTGATGATATATATTAAATATTATATACTTTTTCAATAAAAACACTTTCAAAGCATAAAAATTGTATTTATCGAAAAATATGCAATTTTGGAAAATCATGAATTTTTTTTTTTAGTATTATGCCTATAATTTAAAAAAAAAATTTTGTATCGAAAAACGGCTTTCGGGAGCATATTCTATGTTAAATTTGCTACAAAAAAAGCAAATAAATAAAAAATCGATTTTTTGGAAATTTTAACACTGTCATAACCCCTTAACGAGTCACTTACACATATCGTATCAAAAATTTAGAAAAAAATTTTTAAAATCCATTATTGTACAAACATTGCTCAATATATCACAAATATTGCGTAAACCTTTATCTAGATTGTAATTGCAAAAAATGGAAAATTTCTATGTAAATAATATACAGTCAATATTTGATAAATATTGTACATCATACAAGAAATTTTGAAAAATACGATTCAAAATACAATATTGTACAAATATTTCTCAACATATCAGAAATATTGCGTAAACCTTTATCTGGATATTAAAAGCTAAAAATCTGAAATCTCTGTTAACATAACATTCATTCAAGTGTCATAACGTTCAGTACATTCCGTGATTACTGCATATCATATCAAAAATTAAACAAAAATGTTAAAAATTTAATATTGTATAATCTTTATTAATACATCATAAATATTGCACAAAACTTAATGTAGTTTTCAAGGTCAAAAGAATGAAGATTTTTGTAAAAATAATGTTCAGAGATTATTTCAGAATTATTGCGTGCACGAAAAACGAATTTGAAATAAAAATAAAGTAAATACTGCCAAAAGATTCTACTGAGCTTAGGAATCCTTGGTAGTTTTCTGAGTTTACTTTTCTTAAACAACATGAAACTATAATCCCATAAAATAAAGCAAATTCAAATTTGAAATCAGTAAAAAAATTTAATCGATTTAAAATTGCCAACGAATAGCGCTGCACAGCAACGATAAAGAAGATTCATTTCTGTTTTATCGATACAATAATTCCCTAGGAAATAACTGTTTGAATTTTGATCTAGTCTTCAAGTCACCAAGTGGTGATGCATTTGTCTACTACTACTTATAATCTGTTACCAGTGCGGATAGAAAGTTAAAAAACTTCTACAATAAGAATTCAGATAAGTATTGTAAATTAGTAAATAGTAGTTGCGTTTATAAAGCTTTAATTCTTTGTGTTTCTTTTTTGCTCATCGGTGAATATGGATTGATTGGCTTTCATTTTGAATTTGAAGAGTCTCATTTGACATGTTCACAAGAACCTTTACAGAATATATGTAGGGCCTCGGCCCGCTGACAGGCGTCAGCACCGATCAGCGAGTAGAGGAGCGAGAGCCCTGAGCGTAGCGAAGCGCGTCAGTCCGCGAGAGCACACCAGAGCAGTCGCCTGGAGAGAGGCCCGACCAAGCAGGGAATAAACGATACGCGAACACTACACATAGCGTCTTTATTCCCCACGCCACCTCTCGCCAACCGTCACCCTCCTACATTGGTGACGCAACGAACACGCAGCAGCAACAAGGAGGAAGGTCATCCCCACGAGACCCCGACGGCATCAGCAACAAGTGCCGCCGATCCAGGAGCAACGGCGCACATACCTTGAGCGCACGCAGCGGTCGACTTGTGCGTGCAGGCACGCCGACACACAAACGACGAACCCACGCCATTCTCGGCACCCGACGACGCCATCATCGTCAGGAACTTGGCATGCCGCCTCGCGCGCGCTTTTTCTCTCAGCCGCACGCGCACACGCTTTACTAGCAACGTAAACACATCGCTCGAACCATTGCGTGCCCAGCACATCAAGTAGACGACGACGACCTTCAACCCACAGCACATCCGCTCAAGGCCGAGCGACCCAGGATTGCGCGATTATAAAAGTCTGTACGCGTGTCAATGTAATCAACGAGTCCTAGAATCTACAATTCATTGTAAGCACTGCAATAACCGCAAAAACACGCAAATAAATAAGATGTTTTATTTTAATTATAATTATTTATTTAGATGTAACAGAGTTACTTCGTTTAAAGTGCTCTGATTTAGATTTTAAAATGGTTAAAAAATCGAATAAATTTTGCTTGAAATTGCAAAATTTTAATTTATTTCGATTTATTATAATTACTAATTGTTGGAAGTAGCAACAATTAGTAATTTTCGATGAAAAAAATTTTTTCCCTAAGATGGGATCGAACCGGCGACCTTCGGGTTCGGGGGCATACACGTTGGCGCGATGCCACCATGCCATATACTTGCACTCGGAAAAATTAGAGTCAAGTATTATATGGCTATGAAGATTTTTTTTTCTTCTTCTTTCTTCTGTGAAAACTCCTGAAAGCGTTGACGGAGTAATTTTTTTATACACATAGGGTACAAATATGCCTATGTTATATATTAATTTCCCAAAAGCGTTGCGGGAAAAATCACGCGGCATGTGTGGTTTTGCTGTTGTGAGCTAAGGTATAACTGAGTTCACTGATCGGGAATAGAGAGGTCAGTGACTCAGGGATGTTTACACGAGACAGTTTCGGGGCTGGTAGCTGGAGAATAGATCAGTTACGAGCTTCTCGTGTAACAAGAAGCATGTCTGAGGACGAAATTATATTGACTGTTCAGGACTATGATATAGTTCTGGACAGTCCAAAAGAGGAGTGGGATGACCTCTTAGAGGAGATGGAGGTTCTGGTGGCTGTCGAAAAAGAGGAGAAGGCGACGCAGACTAGGCAGGAGTTGGAGGAGAGCCTGGGCGATAGAATTATTTGGCCTTCGGGGAAATTTGTGAGAAGGAGAGTGAGATGGAGGCCACCGAAAGGAAGGGCGACTCAAACAGTGGATGTTCTCGAGTCAAAGGAAGGTGAGCATTCGACCGTAAAGATTAGCCAGGTGCTGACTGAGATAGAGCAGGATGTCTATGATGACGAAAGTTATCATAGATATTCTGTGGAGTATCTTAAGAAGCAGTTGGAGAAATTTGCGATCGAATGGGAGCCAGAAACGGCGAGGGTGTTTTATCCACCGGTGCCAGCATTTCAGGCGGTGCGAGCGCCTCAAAGGGAAAGAAGTGAGTGGTTAGTGTGGAGTGTTTTTTTAATAGTGGAGAGAATTTGAGGTTTTTTTTGTTTTTTTTTTACAGAACAAAGGAGGAGGAGGCGATATACTCCATATTGAGTTAAAAAAAAAAGTTGAGATATTTTCTTTATTATTTTTTTTTGATAAATAAATGGGTTTAATTATGAGAGATAGGAAGTGTTTTTTTTATTTTATTTCTGTATATTTGTATTTATTTTGAATGTGTGACAAAGTGGGGATTTCTGTTAATTTATTGTTATTTACAATAATAATAAATTAATAGAAGGGGACTATGTAACGGTCCTGTCCCTCCCCGTGTAAACAGAAAGCGTTCGCCTCGGGTTTAATATATGTAAATAGTGCGCGTCGTCTCGTGTATAGCGTTTGGCAGATTCGCGCCTTTTCTCGCGTTATATGTATATTAAATGTATACGCGGTGTAAATACAAATTTACAATAATTAGTAACATATAAGTTATAATATAAGTAATTATAGTGAATATTACGTATGTTTACATACATAACATTCACTTTAAACTTATCTTTGCCAATTTGGCTCCGCTTAAGCAGTGCAGAAGGGTTTCCTGGAGCTGTTTAAAAAATTTCAGCTTGATTGGACTTATGATTCCTGAGAAATCCTGCGGCAACTGACCTAAAATCATAAAAATTCAAAACTTGAGGAAACAGCATTTAAAGTTTATATAAGAAATTGATATATGTTTATCGGATAGTACTTACATGAACTGTTTGTACACATGAAATTTAGCCCGTATATCTAAAGATAAAGAACACACTCACAAAGAACAGGTTCTTAAAAAATAATATATTGTTTATAGTACAAAATACTTATCTAAATTTAAACACTTGTGAGACTCAGAAGTAATCACTACAGCATAGCATTCAGCTTGCACTAAACTACAGACAGCAGACGAAACAGCTGTCTGATAGAAAACTTGTGTGGGTCGGTAAAACAGTGACTTACTTTTTCATATGCTGTATGTGCAAGGTGCAATGTTTTCAGGCGGTAATTTAATTTTGTACATATGTTTTTTTACTGCTTTATAAATTTGATTAAGATATTACAAGACAAAATTTAAATTCTAAATTTATTTTATTTTAAACATTGAAAATAAAAAAATCCATGATATAAAAAAATTAGCTATATTGTACTGTATGTAATATCAATAAATAATTTGTTGTTTTTTTTTAATAAAATTGCATATTTCAAAAGGAGTTTATAAACACAATTTATATTAAATTTTCTATAAAAACACAATTGTTTTGAATAATCAAAAGCGTTATAAAACAAAATATGAATAATACGCAATTTTAACAAATTGTTTGATTTTAGTATTTTGCCTATAACTTTGTAAATAATTTTTTTCGGGCAGAAAGGGTTTCTGCAATATATTCTACAGTAAATTTGACGTAAAAAAATCAAATAAAAAAAATTTGATTTTTTTGAATTTTAACTCAGGCATAACCCCTTAATTGCTAAATTGAATTGCTTACATGCTAACTATTTCTGACGAGCGAGCAACGCGGCTAGGCTAAGGGATGAGTAAAGAGTGTCAATCGTAGAGTACCTTAGTCAGTCAGCCCTGTGGGCACGCCCGTTGCAGCTAACAAGCTAGTGGGCGGTGCGGCGGCACGAGTGATTGAGTAAGAAGAAACCCTTAAGGGGTTATGACAGTGTTAAAATTTTGAAAATATCCTGTTTTTTTATTCACTTTTTTCACAGTTAGTAGTCCGTAGAATATGGACCTTAAAGCCGTTTTTTGCTAAAAAAGTTTGCCTCGAAGATATCGACAAAAAACTGATAAATCTGTTTCAAGTAAATTTTTTAAAAATCGTGATTTTTAAATATTTTAATTAGGCGAAACTTGTGGAAAGAATTGTTCTACCACACTTTTTACAGAGTAATTTCATGAGAAATCTTACTGAAAATACGACTTAAAAACCGTTTAACAAATCGGTTTCTTCTCAAGAGTTATGACTTTATTTCCGTACAATAATTAAAATCCGTAAAATTAATTTTTCTATGTGTCATTTTATGTTACTAAACTCAATGTGTTAAAGTAAAGGCATTCAACAAATTTGAATTTGCCACTCGAACAGGTTGTGGCTCACAGCGTCCAGTCGAGAATGAAGATTGCTGTTTGATCGGTATAGTAGAATTTTCTATAAAACAGCAGAAAGCAGCGAAACAGCTGTTTTTCATTCAAGACACTAGATTAGTGCAGTTAGTCTGCTAGCTGCTGTAACTGTTTATAACCTCAGTGGTGTTTTAAAAGTACAAGAGCTTCTGCAGAGTACAAACATTATTCAGATAAGTATTGGAAACTATTTTGTAATAATTGTGTTCATAATGAGCTTTTTCTTTGTTGGTTTATTTTTTGCTTTTAGGTGTACGGGTGCAAGCCAGCAAGATGGGAGTTTATAATGACTGTCTGGAATATTATTTGGCATACTTTTTAACATATTGAAGTCTATTTAATAATGGTAAGTATTGCATGTAACTGTAATTCATAAACATTACTTGATTATGAATAGCTAACGATAATTTTCATTTTATTTTCAGCTTCTAAATGCTATTATCACACAGCATGATAGGCGCGTACCACCAAATATACTTAATTGTATGTATATTTGAGTACCAAAAGCAAATCAAGGTATGTCAGATAGTTTCTGTAAGTATAGCTGAGTTCATTTGTATGATTTACATAATAAACTTTAAATGCCTTTTACTCAAATTTAGTTTTTTCATGCTTTTTGTGTACTTGCCGCAGCTTTCTGAAGGAACCCTACCATCAATCCTGATGAACCAAAGTGGAAAACCTTCCTTATGAGTATGGTCACAAACTAAGCGGAGCAGAATTGGCAAACATAAGTTCAAAGTGAATGTTACGTATGTTTACATATGTAACATTCACTATAATTACTAATATTGTAAATATATGTTGAATCAATTACATGAATTTTGTGTTTTTCAGGAATCTGTTCCGCTTAGTCTGAGACCAGATTCATAAGGAAGATTTGGCACTTTGATTCATCAGGGTTGATGGTACGGTTCCATCAGAAACATGCGGCAAGCAAACAAAAGTGATGAAAATGATGTTTTTTTGTAAGTAAATACCTTTAATTGTTGTTAAATGTTATACTCACTTAATGCATATTTTTAATGCATAAAAGTGATGTATAATACTTATATTTGAAAGGAAGAATTTAGTTTTTGGAGCACCTAGATATATTACTTTTTTACAGCACTAATAATTTTTCTTTTTTTTTCAGGTTTTAACACTGTCATAACCCCTTAACGTTGCCCATGTGTCGGTGCTTTCTTGTTGATTGTGATCTTGTCGCCATTTACTACTAAGGTAAGGTGTTCGTCGCAAGATTCGTGGACGTCGCGAAATGCGACCTGAGGAGCTTAGTGTGTCTCCGAGAGACGTAAGCGTCTAAATAACGCTCGAATTGTTCTAAAACTAGATCTACCCTAAAGTAATCTGCGCGGTTCTCCTCATGATTCGCGGCGTTCCTTCGAGAGACGAACTCTTCGCGAGCTTTGCGGACTTTCTCCATTTTGGTTGCATCTCTTTCCGTGTTGAATATCATGGTTATTTTCTTCGTTCCTGCTTCAAATTTATGCTGTTCATAGTGCATTGTTATTGGTGTTGCTATGTACTCGAATTCTCTTAGTATAGCATACATGGGTATGTCATTGTCACAGAAAATGGTGATTGATTTCCGCTGCTTCGTGGCCATGTCGTTATTTTTCTAAAAACGAAAATCGTTGTTTTAGTTGACTTCCGCTTGCTGTAGTGGTAGATCTAAAGTCATCTGGGGTGTTTGTACGTCTCGTCGTGTGTTATATTTGGCTTTCGCGCCTTCTCCTACTGTTATATTCTGTAGTTCTGTAATGTCGATATTTTTTGTGATGTGTTTGTGTATTTTATATGTTTGCTTTTTCGTGCGCAGAGTCAATTTTTTAAATATTTTTGTTTTTACTGTTATATAAATTATTATAATGAAAATTATTATTTGTGTAGTTATTCCTCCATAAACTAGGGTGTTAGTTTTGAAGTCTTTGCATTTGTGGTCGCTTATCTGATTTAATTCTTTTAAAATTTCAGTTAGGGGTCTTTCTTTTTTGTGATTTATTGACAGGTCATTATTATTAATTTTAAATATGTGGGCATTTGGATATGTTTCAATGTTGTGTGATAACAGTGGGTAATTTTCTGTTAATTTCAGGCTTATATTTGGTGAATATATGTACGTGAAATTTGTTTGTTTTGTGCTTTCACCTGCTAGAACTGTGGTTGCAGTTTTAGCTATGCATTTAGGTGATATTCTTAATATTCCTGCTTCTTTAATTGTTATTTTGTATTCGGGGTATTCTTTGCAAATGAGGGTCATTGGTGTGTCAGAAATTGTGGAGTATAGCCAAAATTTGTCTTGCTCCAAGTAGTTCCATTGTATTTGGGTCAAAGGATTGATTCTAATGTCGCAATATTTGATGGTGTCAATTGTTGGGTTTAATAATAACGTAATCTCACAATCTGTCGATTCGGGTGTATTGTGTTGCGGACCAAGGATCAGGCAGATTTGTGCGTAATGGGTGGTTAAACATTTGTTTAATCGGTTTTCATTGAATTTTATGTATTTTGTTTGATCTATTGTTGTGGCAATATGAGTTTGAGATGGCTTTATGTGAGCCATTCCCAAACTAATGTTATGATGCCATTGTGGTATCGCAATGGGGTGCATTTTGTATAATTGATATTATGCGTGATCTACTAATGGTAAATGTAGGATTATTATTGTTTTTCCATTTTGATGTAGTGCATCAATTTTGGAAATTTGAATTATTTCTTCTGTTCTCATGTGTTCAGAAGGTATTGGTAAATTCATGTCCTTACTCACTCTTTTGATATCTGTGTTTATTTCTTGCAGAATATTGTTCGAGAGTATTTCTGGGTGAATTTTACCATTTTTTATCTCCCTTAATATGTCAAGTAATTTTTCATGACTTTTTGTAATGTGCTCAATGGTCATGTCTAATCTTTTGACATTGAGCATTATTTCTACTAGGTATTTCATTTGCTCACTTTCTTTTAGTACATTTGTTATTACTTTAGTAAGTGATTTTTCGAAACTTTCTAAAATGATTTGGTGGTTTTTTGTTATTTTGTATAATTCTTCGAACTTTGTTGCTATTATGTGCGTATTCTGGTCTACTAAATGTATTACTTGTTTTTGATCTTGGAACAATTGGTCAATGTTCTGGTTGACATTGTGAATGTCATCCTCTGTTGCAAGACCAAACAGTGATTTGCTCATGGATCCTATAAATCCTAGGGGTACCATTCTTTTCATCCTGATACTCGAGGGGTATTTCGAGTTAGGATATTCTGCTTGACCTGAAGTGGTGATGGTGTTGTTAATTGTTTTTCTTAATTCTGCCAGATATTGTTGTTTGATTTCTAGCAGATCAGTGCCTAGAGCATTTTTGCATTTATATTCTTCTATGACTGTAATGCATTTGTTGTATACTTCAACGTGAGATTGTGATAGGTTATGTATATCTAAGAATTGGTCAACGTCAATGACTATGTTGACTTTCCAGTTCGTCCTAATTATTTTTACTGTATTTGTTCTTTCATAATAAATGCCAGGGTTTGGCGATAATGATTCCATTGAATGTAATTTTTCTGCAATTAAGCCTGGTAGGCTGATGATGACGAAGATGAATTGAACTGAGCGGTGCTTCATCTGTAACACAAATGAAAGCTAATCAGAATTGTTTTCTGATTCTGACTCATCAGTTTTTGTGTGTACATCTTTGAGTTTGTCAATGTGTTTTCTAATTCTTTTGCTATTGGAATATTCTAAAATGACATTTTTTCTACCAACAAATTCGACTA
The DNA here is from genome assembly GCA_018906965.1 of Philotrypesis tridentata. Classification (NCBI taxonomy): domain Eukaryota; kingdom Metazoa; phylum Arthropoda; class Insecta; order Hymenoptera; family Pteromalidae; genus Philotrypesis; species Philotrypesis tridentata. The sequence continues at coordinate 42,145 of JACCIB010000842.1, forward strand.
TTTTTAGTGGCTTGTTTCGGTAGGCATCAAATTTACTTGTTCTTGGCTCATTGATTAAGCGTGCATATCCGCCTATTTTGCTTTTGAACTCTCTTATTTTCTTATCGTATCTTTCTTTCGACTTTATCTTTTTTTTTATTTGTCTTTCGCCTGCTAATACTTTCATTTCGTCTAGACGAAGTATTAGGTCTCTGATGTAAACATTGTATGTGCGAAGTTTTCCATCAGATGGTATTTTAATTGGAAAACGTGCAGTTTTTCAGTATACTAATTCAAACAGTGTGAAATTTGTTGCGGCATGAACACTTGTATTGTACGTGAGGGTGGCAAATGGTGATAATTTATCCCAATCATCGTATTTTTCTGAGTATATTCTTATGAATTCTACTAGTGGTGCATGGCTTCTTTCTAATGAACCATTTGTTTGTGGTCGGTAACCTGATGTTGTTAATCTATTTATTTTAAAAATTTGCAACATTGTTTCTACTATACTTGATAGAAAACTTGTTCCTCTGTCTGAGAGTATTGCTCTTGGTGCTCCAAATTGACAAATTAAATGCTTAAACAGTGCATCTGCGATGGTGGTTGCATTCAGATTTTTAATTGGTATAGCAATTAAATACTTTGTTAGGTTGCATTGTATTGTTAGTAAGTGGCAATTACCTGATGGCGTTTATCTTAATTTGCCGTCCGTGTTAATCGAGACTTTATCAAAAGCTTCTATTGGTGTGTCAGTGATAATCATTGGCTCTCTTGTTTTGAATCTTTCAATTTTCTTTTCTTGGCAACTTTCGCATTTTCTTATGTAATTTTGAATGTCATTGCGCATTCCCGGCCAATAATATCGCTCTCTAATTTTGCGATAAGTTCGGTTTATCCCTTTATGACCACCGGTTAGGCTGTCATGTAAATTTGCTATAATTTGTTTCCTTTCTTTTTCCAATGGTAGTTCTACTTTTCCATAGCAGATTGTTACCTTTATTGGAGAATTGTTGAAGGTTTTTGCTAGCAGCTCGGTGATTAGACCGGGTTCTAATTCATCTGTTAAATCGCCTCTACGCCATATTCTAAAACTTTTTGCTTCATTTTTTATCAATACTGTTTTCAAATTTTGCAATGAATTCTCTAATTCTGCAATGTTTATTTTGTTGTAATACTTGTCTTTAATTATGACAGAATAAATTTTGTGTTTCTTGAATGCTGTAACAAATATTTGACCAATGTGCGGTTTTTTGTTTTTAATATTCGTTAACTCTATTGCTCCTATGTCAGTGAGTAGTCTGACTATTGAAGTTGTGCATTCACAATCCTGTGAAAGAAAATGTACTAAATTATCTCTTTTGTATGTTAGACATTCTCTTATGGTTACTATTTGCTCTCTTTCTGGTAGCAATTTTCGATCTGTGTCTGAATCCTTGTCAATTGTCGAATTGATGGATTTTTGCACTGAACCGTATCTTTTGTTTATTGGTTTTAATAGCTGTGGCATTGTTACTAACTATGGAACCGTTGTTTCTGGTGGTTGTGAATATCGTATTTCATAAGTTTTGTCGTCAAAATTTTCGTCTATGACACTTATATCTGTTGTTTTCAGCTTTACTCTTTTGTTTGGATGTGGCGTGCTTTTGGCATTCGGAGATTTATTTATTATTTTTGTAGTGTCTGAAATTCTTCCTTTTGTTGGGTATATTATTCCGTCTATTGAAGTTTCATCTTCTTCAGATTGGGAATCTCTTGCCTGTTCGTATCTTTTTACCAGCTTTTTTTGAGATTTTTCTATTAATTTTTGGAGTCCTTCTTTCATTACTTCGTCCATGTGTTTGGTGCCGTAATGTGCATTTAATTCATCCATGCAGAATCTCATTTCTTCTGATTGTTCTTCTCCATCAGAGAAATGATTTACAGCAATATCACATTCTTTGTTGATCTCTGTCTGTTGTGGATGCAATTCTTCAAATCTTGCTATGCTTTCTTCTAATTTTCTGCTAGCTTCTTCAACTTCTTTTCGTGACAATGTTGTGACATTCGATGCATTAGTTATTGATTCGTCATCAGATGATTTGTATGTGCCTGTATCACTTTTAGCTGTTATTGCTATTTCTATATTACTGATCGTTTTGTCGTTGCTGTCATTGGATGATACTTCATCGTTATCGCTATTTGCTTGTTTATGTATTTCCGATTCATCTATTCTTAATGCACTGCGTCTTGGATCCTCTAACGGTGGGTTATCACTGGAGCTACCATCTACCGCTATTGATGATAACCATAAAGTATTTGACATGTTCGTTTTTGTAGAGGTATTGGTGTCTGTGTCACTATTATTGGTGTCATCACTATGTGCTTTTGACGTTGAAGCTTCTTGGCTGTTGCTTGGTGATTTTAGTCGTTTTGACTTTGGGTATGCTCCTTGTTTAATGTATTGTTTTATTTTGCTTTCAACTTGAGGTGCTTTGGCTCTCGTTCTTTGAGCTATTACGCTGTGGTCTAGTTGCGGAGCTTCTTTATGTGTCTTCGCTCCAACTGGCCTTCCTCTACCTTTGGGTGCATCAGCATTTCCCAGGGTTTGTGCCCTCGGTCTTGGTGTTGGAATTTTGGCTTTTGATGTGCTTGGCTTATGTTGATCGATTATCATTACCTTTAGTTTTGAGAGATTTTTGTTGATTTCTTCTTCTGATAAGTCTGCTGGATTTCTTGATAATGCGTCTGCGTTTTTGTTCAATTTTTCAGGCTTGTACTTGAACGTGTATTCATAGCCTGTAAAACGGAACATCCATCTCATCAGTCTCTGACCTGGATCTTTTCTACTATGCATCCAATTTAGTGGTTCGTGATCGCACACTAACGTGAATTTTCTGCATAGTAAATATGGTCGGAATTGGTGTAGAGCATAGAGTACTGCTAGACACTCTTTTTCAATTGTGCTATAATTTCTTTTCGCTTTACTAAGTAGTCTCGATAGGAATTGAACGGGATGTTCAAAACCATCGGTTTCTTGACTTAAAACCACGGCAATTGCGTAATCTGACGCATCTGTTGTCAATATGAATTCCTTGTCAAAATCTGGGAATTGCAAAATTGGTTCACTCATGAGACATTGTTTCAATTCATTGAAAACGTCTTCACACTCTTGTGTCCATTCAAATTTTTTGTTATTTTGCAGTAATGCTGTTAATGGTCTTGCTTTGTCCGAGAATTTTGGTATGTACTTGCGGTAATATCCGAACATTCCTAAGACTTCTTGGATGTTTGTTCTGCATTTTGGACGTGGTAATTTTGATATTACTTCGACTTTTTTTGGGTTTGGTTCAATGCCTCGTGCACTGATTATGTGTCCTAAAAATGCAACTTCTTTTCTGAAAAATTCGACTTTGTCAGGTTGCAGAACTAGTTTAGCTTGTCTTAATCTTTCCATGAGATTTCGTATTCGTTGTTCATGTTGTTTGAGATTTTTGCTGTAGACAATGATGTCGTCTAAATATGCTAACATTTCTGTTGGAGTGGTGGAAAATTAGTGAGGTTGTTTTTAATAATAAGTAATTTTATTACAATGTGTGATGTGTCGTCGGACACGACTGTCTCCTTCCGAGACTTACAAGCGAGAGAGAGAATGAGCGCGAGTACAGTATATGCGAGCGCTCTTCTCTATAGTGTGTATCTATATATGTGGGTTTACATACTCGCGTATTCGCGTTTTCGGAGTCGCGCTTGTCTCGATGTACAAAATCATATATATACAAGAGATGGCGCGACCAGTATTAATTCATAGAACAACAAGCAAAGAGTATAATATTTATACAATATTCAACACGCCTCCTTAAATTTATATTCTTTGCTTTTACATTCAGTCTTGTCGCTTTTGCAATTTTCAAGTATATTTAATGCTTTTCTGTGTTTTGTGAACTTTTCTCTATTCAAACTTTTTGTTAATATATCAGCTAGATTTAACTCTGAATTTATTTTTATAATATCGATTATTCCATTTTCATAATATTCATTAATGTAGTAATATTGTACTTCGATGTGCTTTGAATTTTTTGTATAATTTCCAAACTTTGCAATCGCTATTGCACCTGAATTGTCTTCGTATATGTTTATTCTTTCATTGAATTTTTCTTTAAACATTTCACTTAGCAGATTTCTTACAAATATTACCTCGGTTATTGCATCTGACATAGCCGTATATTCTGCAAAGGTTGAACATTTCGTTACATTTTTTTGTTTATTTGTTTTCCAATAAATCAGATTTCCATAATATCTTATAATATATCCAGTTGTGGATTTTCTATCTATATTGTCTCCGGCAAAATCTGAGTCTACCATGCAATCTAGTGTATCACATTTTATTTGGCAATCCCTCAACTAATTTTTCATTAACTAATTTATTTAAGTATTGAAAATTAACATGACCTAATGCTCTGTGCCATTTTTCTTTCGCGGTTATTTTTACTGCATTTATACATTTTTCTTTCTGTTCATTCACTAGAAAACCTTTTATATAATATAAATTATTTACATTATTTGCAACTACAATTAATTCTCTATTATTGTTATAAATTTTCGCGCTATCATTTCTAGCTTCTATCGTATTACTTGCAGTTATTTTTGAAAAACTTAATATGTTCTGCTTTATGTCTTTTGCAAAATAAACATTTTTTAGATTTACATATTTTTTACTGTAATAATTTTCAAAATAAATTTGTATATTTCCTACTTTTGTAGCTTTGAGCGTTTTACCGTCAGGTAATTTGACATCTATCGGTTTTTTCAAAATAACAGAATTTTCAAAATAATTATCAACGCGTACAATGTGATCGGTACAACCGCTGTCTAATAACCAAAAGATTTTCTTTCGATTTTCGCTACCGTTACAATCACTTTCTAAATTTACCTTATTTGTCTCTGGTGTATATACTTGCGTTGACCATGACTCGCTCGCGTAATCTTCGTGTTGCTCTTTCGTGCTGTGCGATGAATGTTGTCCTCTGCCTCGACCTCTGCCTCTGAAGCCTCTGTTGCTGCCTCTGTGACTACCTCTTCCTCGCTGATTTTGACTTGGTTGAGTGCTGCTGCTTTGACCTTGATGTTGTCCAGTTTTTTGCGCGTGGCCATATTTTCCGTAATTATAGCAATTTCCCTTTATTTTCGTGTTGAAAGTGCTTACATTGCTTTTGCTATCACTTTTGTTATTGTCTATCTTATGTAAATTTTTTTCTTTTTTTCGATTTAACATAATCGACCGTATGTTGTTCTTTGGGTATCACATCAAGAAAATCACCAATATAACTCTGTAAGTTGATGGTAGTGCTCGAAGTAAATAGTTTATCTTTTCTGCTTCTGTTATCTTACCGCCAGCACTTTTAAAATCATTTACGGCTTTTTCGAAGTCTACGAAAAATTCTTCGATTTCTCTATAACTTTTAAGTTTGATTTCTTCTATTTTATTTCTTCGCAACATTTGTAAGGCTGTTGACTGTGTTATATACATTTTGTCAAACCTTTTTATCATCTCACACGCTGTTATGCATTCACTTACATATTCAAGCTGCTTATCTGAGATAGCACTTGTTATAATTGCACGTGCTTTGAGATCTTTTTTCTTCCAATCAGCTTCTGTGTCTGAGGCAATTCTTTCTCTTTTTATTTGCTCTTGACATTCTTTATATTCGAGCAAGATCATTAATCTTGTTTTCCAACTGGTATAATTTATACCGTCAAAAATTGGTATAATTATATCTTCAACTTTTGCTTGAGCCATTTCGTATTCACTTATTTTTGTGTAAATTTCGTTTCTCAAAACACAAACTTCTTTGGTTATTTTTATAACTTTTCTCAAAATTGTTTTTCTAATTTTTTCACTTAGTGTTTCCTTATTTTCTTCGATCATTAATTATTTGTGCAAAATCATAAATTTTCCATGTGCTCTATCACATCACTTAAACACGTTTTATGTGTGCTGACCGTAATCTCTTCGCATCACACTTTTTTCTTGAATTTTTCACAAAAATGTTTTTATCAGTCTCTTCTAGACTACTTTTATTTGTTATTTTCACTTATATTTCTTTTTGAACTCTTCTTAGTTCAATTATTTTTCACTGGAACACTTTTGTATTTTCCACGTGGCTCTCACACCTCACTAGCACATTTTAATATGTCTTACTGCACTTTTTTTAAAAAAAAGTCACTGTACGGCATAAAAAATTTCCAACCACGCTCTGCTACCATGTGGGAGTGGTGGAAAATTAGTGAGGTTGTTTTTAATAATAAGTAACTTTATTACAATGTGTGATGTGTCGTCGGACACGACTGTCTCCTTCCGAGACTTACAAGCGAGAGAGAGAATGAGCGCGAGTACAGTATATGCGAGCGCTCTTCTCTATAGTGTGTATCTATATATGTGTGTTTACATACTCGCGTATTCGCGTTTTCGGAGTCGCGCTTGTCTCGATGTACAAAATCATATATATACAAGAAATGGCGCGACCAGTATTAATTCATAGAACAACAAGCAAAGAGTATAATATTTATACAATATTCAACAATTTCAATATTTTTCAGGCCGCGCAGGATTTTTTCCATTAAGCGCTGAAATGTGGCGGTAGCGTTTTTTAAACCTTCTGGCATTCTTTTGTACTCATAATGACCATTTATTGTGGTAAACGCTGTCTTGTAACAATCTTCTGATGCATGGGTATTTGTTGGAACCCTGATGCCAGATCAAATATAGAAAAATAGACCGCTGCTCCTAGCTGATCCATTATGTCTGTTATATTTGGTAGTGGGTAAGCATCTCTGATTGTTTTTTTATTTAGTTCTCTAAAATCTATTACCATTCTCCATCTTGGATTGCCTTGACTGTCTGGCTTTTTTGGTATTATCCAGATGGGAGAATTATATGGTGAGTTTGAGTCTGTTATTATTCTGTCTTTTAACTTCTTTTGCACACTTTCCCTCACAATGTCTTTGTGTTTGGGTGGGTGTCTATATTGTTTGGTGTTAATAGGCACGTTGTCTTCTAGATATATTTTGTGCTCTATCATATCTGTGCACGGTAGTTTGTCTCCAGGCAGCAGGAATCTGTCTAGATAATCGTCAATAATTCGGTCGAGTATCTGTTTCTCTTCAATGTTGAGATGATCTCTTCTAATTGCATTTTTGACTTTTTCCATTCTTTCTGGAATGTTCGAAACTACTTCACCGTCAAATTCACTGTCGGTTTCTTCTAAAAAATTCGGCTCTGTGTCAAATGGTATTAATTCTTTTGCATTGATTTCAATGGTAACAGTTTCTTGACTTGTATTTATTGCCAAAATTTTACACGTGTTGTGGTTATTTATTTATATTCCTTCACCCATGAATACATCTTTGTTTCCAGTGTCTATTCGTGGAAGGTATCCTTCTTTTAAATCTGTTTTTATCATATTTATTTGCATTATTTGTCGAGTTCTTGCCGGTATTGTGCATTTTACTGCATTGTTTGTATTTGTAGATATTTCTTCGAATGATTCTTCAGTGGTGTTTTTTACTTCATTTACTTGTAATAAATTATCTATTTTTCGCCTTTTTGCATTTTTGGGTAAATGTTCTTCTTCATGACCCTTAAATGGTATGGGATGCATGACGTCGCTGTATACCATTAATGCATTCTTGTAGTATGAAATTACTGCTTCTTCTTTTTTAAGGTAATTTCTGCCCAGCATTCCGTCTGCTTGAATAGGAAAATCATCATGTACTATTTGAAATTTCACTGGCGTGTTTCTAATTAATAGATAAACTGATCCTAATGTAGGTACTGTCTGCATGGTTATTCCCCCTAATTCTGTGTTATCTTCGGTGTTGAATGGTAGATCATCATGTAATGCATTAAGTTTTATGATGTTGACTGTTGCTCCATTGTCAATCATGAATTCAAGCCATGGCCTTGTGGTGCCTTCTGGTATTCTCAATCTAACTATAGTTGGCTCATCATTCTCCCAGTCATGTTTTTCAGAATTTTTACAGTTGGCTGAACATACTCGTGGGATGGATTTTCCACTTGTATCTTCATTATTGCAGCTGGCTGCTGTGACGTTTGCTGCTGCGTCTGTTGCTTGTTTTGGTTCATCTGTTGCATTTGCTGATGATAACGCTGCTGATCGTTGTTCTGTTGAGGATTCTGCTGTTGATTTGGATTTTGGTAATTCTGCCCCCATTGGTTGTTGCGATAATTCTGTTGATGTCCTTGCTGGTTCCTCGGGTACTGTTGATTTTGATTTTGGCTCGCTACCTGGGGATCGTAACGAGCCCCATGGTAGTTTAAATTATTGTTGCCTTGGTTTTGGTTATTTTGTTGAGCTCTCCAATTTTCTCGTTGATCAGGTCTATTATTATAGTAGTTGTTGAATTGACCATTTTGTGGGTTGAACAATTGCTTTTGTTGCCCATTATTATTTCTCCAATTTGTATTTTGGTTATTCTGATATCTTCTTTGATAATTTCCTCTATAATTTTGATTGTTTCTATAATAGCCTTGTTGATTCTGATTATTATATTGTGGACGTTGGTAATTTTGTTGTCTATTGTGCTGATCATTATTATGTAGATATTGTTGATTTTCTGCTGGATTTTCTGGTGATTTATTGTCTATGTATCCGACGTATCCAGAGTTTCTCGGTGCATAGTAGTTGTTATATGCATTTCGTTGATAATCATTGTTGTGTTGATAATTGTTGTAATAATTATTTTTTCTGCCATTGTAAGGCCTTGTGTCTGGGATTATATTGGCATCCATCCGTACCTCTAGACGTACAGCTTCTTCATAGGCTTCTTTGATTGTTTTTGGTCTCGTGGCATCAACTGCAACAGATAGTGCTGGTGGTAATCTTCGTATGAAAATATCTACTGCTTCATCTTCTAATGGTGATATTAGTAGAGCTATGTTTTCTTCTCCTTTTTCTTCTTTAAGGGCGTTTCGAGCGCTGCTTAGTAGTACGCAGATTTCGTCGTAAAAATCACCGACATTGTGCTTTTGTCTCATTCTTAGATCTTTCAATTTGTGGCTGAAGTACTTGTAATCTCTTCCTGGACCAAAACGCTGTTTAAGGTGTTTGATTAAGTCGTCGATGCTATCAACTTTCTTGTTGTTAATGCTTTTTCTCGCAGGACCAGTTAATTTCTGTAGAACATTTCTCATGAATTGTGGACGCAAGTTTGGCGGTACCAATTCATGAGCATTTCGTAGATCTTGAATGTAAGTTCTTAGTGCGTGGTATTTACCATCAAAAGTTGGTATACCATTAATGCAGTTCATTAAGGTGAAGCTTTCAGCCATTGATGTTATTAAATGTGCTGAGGCTTCTGTAGTTTCATTTAACGATGAGCCCGTCATGTTGATGATCTTTGTTGTTGTTTGTTGCTCTGTTTGTAGAGATTCTATTTTCAATTCTAAATTATCTAGTCTAAGTGTGCAAAATTACTAGTCTATGATTATGCTTTACACAGTTTCGCTTAATTTTGTTCAACGATGTCAAAATGATGGAATTCTTATTGATTATAAATGTAATTCAAAACTATCGAAATAAGCGATGGAAATGAAATCGAGAAGATGGTGGACAATTCGAGAGAAATTTGGATTGCGAAACAATGTTGAATTTATTAAAACGAGAGAATTGTGAACCGCTGACCTGGGCGTTTGTGATTTTAAAGAGGAGTGATTTTAATTTTATTATCGACTTGCTATTTGGTGGAAGGATGTAACGTGAATTATCGAGGGAAAAAAAAATTTTTGTTTGTGTATTAAAGCAAAAAAAAGGGATATATGTAACGAGAAAACTAAAATTTAAATAATGTAAATAAAATAAAAGGGTAATTCGCAGTTCTTATTTATAATGTTAGTATGTTTATTAATTGACGTATCGTTGCGCGTCAATCAAAATGTTTGTGCCTAGACTAGGCTTTCAAATTGAAATTTGGTTTGTGTTAATATTTTATAAATAATTCAAAGCTTATGTTTTAAATTTTGTTTACAATTTGATAAAAAAATTTTGGGTTCTCTTGATATGCTGATAGGATATAATACTTGTGTGAGCAATGACACAAGTTTTCACTAGTTTGCTGAAAATAACTAAGTTTTTTGGAAGATTTGATAGAGGGAAAAAAAAATTTTAATCCCTTTGACAGACTGTCAGAAGATGATTTTACTAAATTGTGAGCTTGTAATGAGTAAACGTTGGAAGGTGAAGTATAATTGATTTTATTTCGAACCGAAAAGGTAAAATAGTAGGTTGTTATTAATTTGATGGTGATTAAAATTGTATTAGTGATATTATTGCAATATGTATTATATGCAATTTGTTTAATTGATTGTGTGTAGTAACGCGGCACGTGTAAGGTTTCAATTTGATTTGCAAAAAAAAATTTATTTATTATAATTATTTATTGGTTATTAATGATTGTTAATTAATTTTGGTGGTTAAATGTTGATTAATAGTTTGATTTGCGAAAATAATGTTATTTTTAATTAATTTCTTATTTATTTACTTCTTAAAAAAATTAGTTGACTAAATGCACTAAGTTAATGTTTATTATTAGAATTATTAATATGATTTTATTTAGCAGTTTTACTTAATTAGAGTACTAAAATTTTTAAAATATGCAAAAATGATTAAAATTTAAATTGATCTTGTCTATTATTAATAATTGTTATTGTATGTTAGATTATTATTTAATTATTTATGTTAATGTTAGTATGTTGCTTATTTGTGTTCTTAGTTTATTATTTAATAATGTAGCACTTGTATTGATTTACTTGTTATATTATTAATTAATTATCATAATGGTTTAACTTAATTGTAATAATAGTAGTCGAATGTTAATTAATTAGCAATAGTTATTATAGCTTATGTGCAAGAACAGTTCAAAAAGTGCTCTCAAAGGCACATCAATTGATATTAGGCTTCAATGTACAATGCGTGTAGATTTTCGCGTTCTTAAAATTGATCGGTTTTGTGTTACGCGTTTGCGTTGGTGTAGAAGCACCTTGTTACCGACATTCGAGTTTACGTATCGATCGATAGTATCGAGCGCGGCGCTGCCTGCAATCTATATACCTATATGGTGCAGTCGTATGTTCCAATGGTTGACCTCGCGCGCGTCGTGGTCGCGTAAGCACAAGTTTTCCAGCACTGGAAATGCTGTGAAAAGTGCTTAAAAGTGCGCGAAACCCGTACTCGGCAGATTCACGAGAAAATGCTTTATGCAGCGATGTGAATTGTTTTCCACCAGTGTGACTCTTGAAAAACTAAACTGCATGTGAAGATTTGCAGTACGGATGCCAGACCCATCAGATGAGTGCTTTTCTTTTATTATTTAATTTGTTAAAGCAATTTTGTTAGAACACGTTGCTTTGTGTTTTAATTAGTTTTAAATTTTTTGTTTCAGTTTTATTCCATGTGCAGACTTGGTCTATGCCAGTCTCGACCAGTCACGACTATTGATTACGGAGTTAGTCATGAATGTTTGAAAAGGAAAAATTTCTCGGTTGTTTAACTATTGAACAGCATGAACAAGTGCAGTGCGTTATTAGTGTTGACTAGATTTTGTGTGTCTATGGATTTAATAATTTTGGTGTTGTGCATGCGGCGTTTAAAGTTTTACTTTTGAGTTAAATTGGAATTTTTTGGATTCAGTGCACGCATTTCCTTTCAGAGGAAACCACGAGAAAAGGGGCAGTGAAAATAATTGATTATGTTTCAAAATGTGCGAGTGTTTTAGTTGACCTTATGAGTGACTGTCTTGTTTTACTTGGTGTGACCATTTACCGTTTTGAAATTTTTGTTTGTCCGTGAAAGTCATGCACTTGAAAAATTTTAGTGATTTTAATTTAATTGTGTATTTTAATGCAAAGCAGGTGTTTAGTTTGTTCGGTATTTGAAGAGACACATGTAGACTTGAGTGTTATTATGAGTGATTTACTTGCCGTTTGCTTAACAAGTGCGAGAGTTTGCAAATGATTTGAGCACAAGTTTGAAATTGACGTAACGCGAAAAGTGTTGGTGAGTTTGTGGACCAAAATATGCACAGTTTTCATGAATAAGTTGTGATTATGAATTTGCAATGTTCAGTGAAATGTGTTTATTGATTTGAGTGTCATGCAAATTTGTCGCTTTTCACTGGATGTTACTGTGTTTGAATTATTGATTTAAGCAAGTGATGGTTTCGTGTGTTTCTTTATCTAAAATTAAATAGAGTTTACTGGTTTTATTTTAATTGCAAAGGTTTTGTGTGTTGTGTACTGTGAATGCTTGTATGCATAGACGTGATTTGGTGATTTTACTTTGGAGCTGTCATTTAATGTATATTTTGAAAGTGGCAAGTGGCTAAAATGATCCGGAAGTTTCGTGTTGAAGGTGTGTATCGATGCTGCTATGGTTTAGTGATATTATATGTGTTCGAGTGTGACTAATAATTGATTCTTTTTCCGACAAAGTGATGAACTTTTCATGAAGAAATTGCGCGGTAGTTACAATGTTTATTTTAAAAGTGTTTTGGAAGAGACGAGTGGTTGAACTAATCAAGAAGTTTCAAGAAGTTTTTAGACTAATCAAGATTACTCGGTTGCATTTGCAATGTTCATTCATGAAAGTGAGTTGTTATTAGTTTTTTACGTGAAAATTTTTCAGAGAGTTTTGTTTTATTTGACTGTGTTTGACAAAAATTCTATTTTAAAATTTGAGTGAATAGTGAGTGTTCAACAATGCATGTGTGTATTAATTTTTTGTGAATAGAGAGTGAGTTTTGAAAATTTAAATAGGCGCGCCTTGGAGAGGACACAGTTGTCGCCACTGCCAAAATGGCCGCCGCCTGATATAGTTATAGTATAGCAAGTGCAAAAAATCTGTGTGACGTCAAGCCTCGTTCCAACTCCTTGGCCTCGAAACGTCGACCAATTCTCACGCTCGTGCAGCTGACTCAGAGGTGTCGTCTGCACACGGCGTGAAAACAGAGTCTCGTTTGAGGTTACGAAGTAACCAAAAGACTGAGACTGCAGAGGAAATAAAATATTGTATTTCGTTTAATTTCGCGACACTAAACTTTTTGCCAGCCACCAGAGTCGTCGGAGCAACTCGGATTTCGCCGACGGCTTGTCAGATGAGTGTTTTTTAAGTGTTAAATTTTTGCAAAGTTTGCACCTTACATGAAGGGCTTTGCTTTGTGGTTACTTGATTCCCCTTTTTTTTTATTTTTCAGATTCACAGCAGCTGCTCTTGTTACCAGGATTCAGGTGGCAGTGCTGGGAGTTGCATTTCTTCTTTATATTGCAACTTCGTCGTGGAGACTCAAAATTATTACCTTTGAAGAAAATTATGCGACTTAGTTGAGATGAATTGAAGTGATATTAAATGAATTTGTCGCTTTGATAAATATTTAGAAATGCAAAAATATTGATTGTTGATCACTAAATTTAGGTTGTGACTCTGCGACTTTTATAGTGTGAAAGTGTTATGTGAAGTGTAAAATGGTGAAGTTAACGTTTCTTACGAGCAAGATGCAATATAAATAGAAAATTATGGAAGCAAAAATTTGTGTGTACTGCAGAAATTGACAGGCTTAAAGTGTTTGATTCAACTTTTGTGTAAATGGAGAGACAAAATCAAAAGGCGTGTTATTGCTGCTAAGTTTACATATGTGTGCAATTGATGCAGACCAGGCTCTGGTTCCAATGTCACACAGCCTGCTGCAACGAGACTGCACTTAAATCCTCGCTCAGGAGGTAGCTCGTCATGCACAATAAATGTGAAGATGAAATATTTAATATAAAACTCGCAGTCCTGCTGCCTATGTCACACGACTAGAGTTGCATCGCTTCATAATATTACTTAAAGTATTAAAATGGTAATATGGCTTTTGAATCAAATAAAAACGACAAGTTTTTTCTATTCCTATTCCTGCATATCCCTGAAGCTATCTACGACAATTCAGTTGAGGGAGAAGGGCCCCCCTTATACTGTTAGTTTGCAATATTGACTTGTAACTCGCCTTTCGTGCTCACTCAAGCACGAGTTATTTTCAGCTAATGTTTATTGTAAAAATTAAATGTCATCGAATACTTGCAATAGAAATTAAATCAATTTGCTACTTTTGCCTTCGAGAATTTTCACTTCACATGCATCAACAGATTATTTTTAGCATTCAGTGCACGTATTTTTGATAAAGGAAAAAAACTATGTTTGCACAAATTACTACCAAAATTTTTCTTGGACTCTTTGATTCTGAATTTGATATTCTGATTTCTGATAAATTTAATGTTTAATTCTGTGAGTTCTTTGCAGTGTGAATTATCAAAACGCTTTGTGAATTTTCTTGCATTTGCACTGAATAATTCTGAAACTGTTAATGGGAAGATTCTCAAGATTCAATTGATTTTATTCCACTAAGGGGCTGAGCTAAACTATTGCTAAATTTTGTGCTTAAATTGTGGCGTGAGTCATCAAAACGCCACAAATAAAAAATATTTGATAAACTTATTCAATTCAAATTAACCATTTAGTTCACTTGTTTCGTTTCTCGCTCACGTCAAGTGAAATTTTCAATTTATGTCAAACCGTTTCGACTCTTGCTAAATAATTTTTCTCGCAAAGTTTGTTTACGAGGATATATCCGTTACGACAACAAAATTATAATCATATAACTGCCATAAAAATTCACCAAAATTTATCGTCACTAATGTTAAATTTGCATTTAAATTGTTTTCAACACAAGGAAATGCGAAGAATCGAAATTTGAAACGATGCGCGCGATTGCAATGGCGGACACTGACGCTGAGCGTGGCTTTGGTGCCGTGCGCACTACCCACGCCGCTCACAAAGATGGACGCGCGCGCGCTCCGGAGCGTTTAAATTTGTCTCGGCGTGTCCCGACGCTACACACGTAATTTTCTGGGTTTTTGATTCTGATTATTTTAGCGCAATTCCCGACGATCGCTGCTATCCCCCCGGGGCCTCCATTGATTTTTCGTCTGTTACGTGTTCACACACGGAAACTTACGATTGACTCAAAAGAACGGGGAAGCGGGCGATCGAAAAACACGCGAGGAGTGTTTAGCTGCAGTTTAAATGAGCGCAATCGGGAAAATTGATGCTAGTGACGGAATAACTCGCGGCGGAATGAATTTCATGCATGTATTACATTTATTATAAAATCTTACCGTGGGCTTCGTTGAACCACGCAGCTGGGCTAAAGAGACTTTGGCAATGCAAATGTGCGGTGTGTCGAGTAGAAGCAGCGGCGTGCGTCCAGCAGAGACAATGCGCGTGCTAATGATCGATGTATATAATGACGAACGAGCGAATTATGCAAAATTGAATCTTCATTTGTTTGAAAATGCGAATTGATTAACAGAATTGGATATGCCACTTGGGCCTCTAAAAGTGATTAAAGAAATATCAGAAAAACGTTAGAAATCAGAAAACTAAATATACGTCGAGTCCGCTCGGTGGCTCAAGACGCTCTGCCGGAGGGCGCGCAATTATGCATGGGAGAGAGCGCGTCACTTTCTCTCCCACTAATTGTTCTTACCTCTCCCCCATCCCTCTCTTCGCTTCATTAGCTACTTCGCTCTCTCTTGCACTCGTGAACTTCGGGTGAAGTCCGGCGGGGCATGGGAGGGCGAAGCGCTTGGTCAGCGTTTCGAGGGCTGGAGGAGAAGTACCGCTATCGCTCGTCTTTGTTCGACTTGGCGACAGTTAGGCGCATACTTAGTGCACTTCTCTAATGTCTTATGCGTTATGCGACGTTGCCGATTTGGTCGTTCGGCATCGGTACATAACATACTTAAAGTGTACATATTTGTAATTTTACATATTTTTAAACAATTATATATCTATACTTACTCTGCAAACAATTCCATGCGTAAAGTATTAAATTTGATCATTTTTTCCCTTTGCCGTAAGAATTCTCAGCATCCGGGTGATGAATTCAGAACAAACTGGATGGAAAATCTTCCAAATGTAATTCTCCTCAGCTTGAACGGAAGGGATTACTGAAAAATAAAAATTTTAAATATTTAGTAACGCAAAAGTTATAATATAAGTAATTATAGTGAATGTTACGTATGTTTACATACATAACATTCACTTTAAACTTATCTTTGCAAATTCTGCTCCATTCAAGCAGTGAAGAAGACTTTCCTGGAGTTCTCCAAAGAATTTCAGCTTGATTGGTCATATGGTTCCTGAGAAATCCTGCGGCAACTGACCTAAGATCATAAAAATTCAAAACTTGAGAAAAAGGCATTTAAAGTTTTCTTGAACAGTTAATGATAAAAAATATACTTACAATTTTTCTTCATACCTGGACCTTTTTTAAATGAATGATAAGTGTATCCTGGTCATCTTTGTAAATTTTGAGGATGGTCCAAAAGCTTTTTTTCTAAATTTGAACATTTTTATAATTAAGTTATAAAAATGCTTTTATTGTCGAAAAATAAGTTTAGATACTTACATGTGATGAACAGAAGTAGTAGCACTACCATTAAGTGTCAAGTTGAAGGTTAGAAAAAATAGTCCAGATGAGCTGATGGAAGTGAAGCAGACAACACCAGCTTTGTTTAGCTTGCTCTCTCTCTCTCTCTCTCTATCTCTCTCTCTCTCTCTCTCTCTCTCTCTCTCTCTCTCTCTCTCTCTTTCTCTGACCTATATCCATTCCAGTTACAGACTGCTTACAAAGCTGATTCTGTCATGTGTTTTTTTGTTTCAAATTGAAAATTGTTTTATTTTAAAATTTAAAAAAAGAAAAACAAAATTGTAAAAATGTTTCCAGTGTTTGTGTTATGAATTATGTTTAATGTTTAATTGTGAGGGTGTGTATGGTGTGAGTATTTTTGTGTAATGTTGAGAAAGCTCCAGCTTTGTAAGAGTCGTCATTCTGATGACTTGTCTTCCTTCTGGCTCGATGTGTCTCTAGTGTGGACTCGAACTCTCTTCTGTCTGACAAGAGAAGCCGCTCTTTATCCTGAGTCTTGGCGCAGTTCACTGCAGAGGATCCTGGTTTGACGCTAAATTTCTTCATAACTTGAAGCATTCCTGCTTTGCCTTCATTGAAGCAAGTGACTGCAATGTAGACACCAATTTCAAGGACTGTCAGACCACTGAAACTATGCTTGGGGATGAGCTTCCAAACAGATTGGTTAAAACTTTCATTACTGTTTTGCGTGAAGCATCCAATGCATCTCTCAAGCAAGTCTCGCTTCGTCAAGTCCTGATAAATTGGTTCAATTGCATTCATGATGGCAGCATGAATGATATCTCGATGGTGGAAGTTCTTCAAGTTGTTGTTTGCCTTGGCTTTCTGCCACTTGCACCAAGATCTTGATCCCTGTGGACAAAGGTGGTGAGTAGGATTTTCATCTGTTGATTTCTTGTGATGAAATGTTGCCCAAATAGCATTTGACATTTCATCAACAGAATGACTATGGGCTCAGATAGCATTGCCATAGTACTTCGTCAACTGATCAATCCTTTGAGCAGTTAGACGGTTTCTTCCACCAATGCCCAAGCCATCAGATCAGTTTTTTCCGGCTAAGCTTTTCTTCAGATTTCTGAGTCTCGAGCCCATCCTCTTCTGAACGTGTTCTACACACTTTTTTTGTGATGGTAAAATCTTCATAAGGTTTGGCGTCAGAAAGTGCTTTGAAGACTCTGGAATCTCCGTCTCCAACATAATTTCTGTACTTTACACCATGGATGGACTCGGATCTCTGGAACATTTCTACTATGCCATCCACTTCCATCTTGCTAGAGCTTCCTTCGTGATTAGCAGAACATTTTTCTTTGTGAGCTTCATACCATTCCTTGTACTGAGTTGTATCCTCTTCTGGGTGTACAGTTTGCCGATCATCTTCTTGATTTTCCCCACTGCAATCTCCCTGCATAGCTGCTTTCATCGACTCCTTTGCTATACTTTGGCTTGCTTCTTTCAAGTCCTAATTAATTTTGTCAAAATTACTATGAACAATTGGAGTAGGAAAATCCATTACTCCACATAAAGTGCTCAAACCAGTGTGTCCATGACCAAGAATTCTCATGGCTAGAACTGCACGTCTGTTCACTTCATATGCGTTACTCTGCTTTCCAATTTTTCTGCTAGAGTCAATGAAAGCAACTGCATTACACGAAGTACAGGTGATGGCTAACATGCTACCAAGACCTCGTACATCAACTTCATCAAATTTAACACATCCACCACAAGCTTTACAAGTCAGAAATTGCTGTAATCCAGGCAGAAGCAAAGAAACATCAAATATCCTGTTTTAAATAACACTAGGTTCTAAATAATTAAATTTTAATTTTTAGACCTAGACACAGGAATTTCTGGCTGTATAAATGATGCTGAAGTATCTGATGCAGCTTGCACAGCAGATCTTGGACTCCATGCCCTGTATGACGAAGGAACTGTATCAGGCGTAGGTGCTGACGTGATTGCTGTTGCTCGTTCTGGTTGTTGTAAAGATGTTGATGTCCATGCTGATGCTGGAACTTCCTTTTGTTGTTACAGATTAAAAATCTTTGATCTTCTCTTTCTTCTTCCAAATCTTCTTTTTCTATCTGATAATCCTGGAACTCCCTTTCTTGAGTCTGGACTCATCTTGATCACAAATTTTTTACTTGTGAACTATACTTCTTAACCACAAATGCTATCAATATTATAAAATTAATTATTTAATAATATTGAGCAATGCAGAATAAAAGTATAAGGTATCAAAATTCAAAGCAAGTGTTATTGCTCGTGAATCCTGAACTGTATGGTAAAAGAGGTATCTAGACGAATAACCTTTCCTTTTAGCCCAGTCGATAAGCGCCAAATTCAAAATTCGTTACTTTCATAACTTTATTTCTTAGCGAATATTTGTGTCTAATTGGTTTCTTACAAAGGATAATATATAATAACATGTATTTTTTTATAAATTTTCAGTTTAAATAAACAAAAAAGCGCAAATATGAGAATGAGCAACTCAGTTTTTAGTCTGCAGCTTTCCAACAAAATTTTTTTGGCAAAACGGACTTCACCATCGTATTCTACAGATAATTTCCTATGAAAAAAGTCAATAAAAAAAATCGATTTTTTTAAGATTTTAACTCAGACATAACCCCTTAATACATTAAAAATAATCTTAATTTACTTAATAGTATTAGACTTTTTTTCTTTCAATTTTCCTTTAAACAATGTAATATGATATTTTTCGTAAATATCAATATATTATCTTAATTGTTTAATAATAATAAATGTTCTTATTTTATTTGTAACATTATAATGAAAATAATTATTTAGCTCTTTTCTTTATTATCACAATTATTTAAAATCATACTTTTGAACAAATCCGCATATCAGTATGTATTTTGATCCGCTGACTCCGAATCCGTAGTCCGACCTTTGTCTCTTACACTGTCAAAATTTCGAGTAAATAGCGAAAAGCCTCTTCAAAGCGCTGAAAATAGGGAAAAATTAAAGTTAACCCAATCTGAAATTGAAATTTAGTCTTTTTATGTATTTTGATCCGCTGATCAGAGTCCATTTTTCCATGTAGTCACAGGTATTTTTCACTATTTACTAGAAATTTGGAGGTTATCATTTATTCAATTTCTGTAATTATGAATCCTTAAAACTGCGGGATCACTTCTCAGGCGTATAAAAATGAAGGCTTTCTTCACGGATGAACGTGATACGATTAATATATATAAGATACGTAGGTAGTTTGTACCTTTCTCAATTCTGACTTACAGTATTCTATTATACTATGTTAAAATATTTTCTATCTAGTTGAGAATACTATAAATTTATTCATCAATGCTCTGTAATTTTAAACCTGTAAAATGTGATACGACTCCCAAGATGCTCCAGAAAGAAAGTTACCGTCACGAATTAAAGTCATACGACTAGGCTTTAAGACAGGTGGAGAGATGCGTTGATAGCTTGAGGGTCAGATAATAGTTGTGTGGGTGGCTTTAAGGATGGGTAGAGAGTTGCTTGGATAGTTAGTGGAATGGGTGAAGGGTTGCGTGGGTGGCTTCAGGGATGGATAGAAGTTTATGTGGGTGGTTTTAAGGATGGGGAAGGGTGGCTTCAAGAATGGGTGGAAGTTTCTGTGTGTGGTTTTAAGGATGGGTAAAGGGTTTCTTGGGTGGCTTCAAGTATGTGTGGAAGTTTGTGTGGGTGGTTTTAAGGATGGGGGAAGGGTTGTGTCGGTGGTTTCAAGGTTGGGTGGAACTTTGTGTGGGTGGTTTTATGTATGGCTGGAAAGTTGCTTGGATGGGCGGAAGGTTGCGTGGGTGGCTTCAAGGATAGATGGAGAGGATGGCGTGCGTGGCATCGGAATCTATATTCAAAAATATTAAAGCGATTTTACATTATATTTATTTTTTATTTTTTTAATTAAAATACTAGATTTTGTCCTTTGAATAATGTAATAACATTTTAAACAAATATTCATGATTATACCATCTCGTATATTTATAATAATAATTATTATATTTGTACTTATTTCCTTATAATAATATACTTTAAATAATTATTTAGATTTTTTCGATATGATCACAATTATTTAAAATTGTACTTAATAGCATTTTGTTTTAATTAACTATCTTTTCATTAACAAAGTACTATATGGATGGTTTATTGTTACATATTAATGTAACATAAAGAATGAACACAATGATATTTATTACATAGGAACTTAAAACATAGTTTCAAACAAAATCAAAATTCTTTTTTGTCAATGTAATTCTTATAAAACATTCTCACCGATAATCTTAATCTCTTAGTCAATATCCAAAAATATTAAAGCATTTTAATACATTAAATGTAATCTTAATTTTCTTACTAGTATTAGACTTTTTTCCTTTAAACTTTCCTTTAAACAATGTAATATGACATGTTTCGCAAATATTCAATATATTATCTTATATATTTAGTAATAATATATGGTCTCATGTAAAACATGGTTTGAAACAAAATCAAAATTCTTTTTTAGCAATTTAATTAGTAAATAACATTCTTATCGATAATCTTAGTTTCTTAGTCAATAACAAAAACCATTTACAAATGATTTATATATATATCTTACTATATTATATAGTTGTTTTGAGCCGCGCTGGAATTTAGCCCCCCCCTCGCCCCCCCTCACGAGCCCCCTCAGCTCCCCCTCAGCCCCCCCTCAAAAGAACCAAAAAATGTTTCAAAAGTTTGGTTATTTTTATGCGTTTTGCCCCCCCCTCACCCCCCCCCCCTCAGCCCCCCCTCAGCGCCCCCTCAGGAGAAGGTGCTAGGTAGATGATCAGCTTCATAGGTCGAGTGTGTGAAGGGTGATGGTTAATAACTGTAGTAATAAGTGGACGGTGTAGGTATAGGTTGAGTAATGGTTGCGATTGAAGTCATAAGTGGAAGGTTTGGTTGTGAAAGTTATGGTTAGTATCATAAGCGGAATGTGTAGATTGTAATTGAAGTAGGAAGACATGATCATAGATAGTGATAAGCATAATCTGAACGTCATAGATGTAAAAGATTGGTAGAGATTATGTGTAGAGGGTGGAGATCACGATTGTATTCATAAGTGGACGTTGTAAGGATAGTTGGAGAAGAACGAGATGATTGAATGCAATCGATGGATGGTGGAGATTCTCGGTATAAGGTAGATTGCAGAGCTAGAAATGGCAGGTATTGAGTGGAGGCCATGGGTATACGTGATTGGTGAATGTTAGGTCATAATTAGTGGTATTAGTGGGACACTGGCGATCATGATTAAAAGCGATATGTGGAGGGTGGAAGTGTTGGTGAAGGATAACGGTAGACTTTATGAGTATAGATGAAAAGTGTAGGATAACAGGTTGATGGGAAGTTCATGGATAGATGTGATAGATGGAGGCTGAAAATCATGGGAGATAGGTGAAGGTCAGAAGTCATGGGTGACGCTGGATTGCAGGTAACAGATGGATAGTGAAGGTGCTAATTAGTCGGTACGCTTCATGGGTCGACTTTATAGGTGGTGCAGTTTGAGGTTACGAGTAAAGATGCTAGGTGATGCGTGGAATTCAGGTATGGAGGTGATAGGTGTAGGCAGAAAGTGTTAACGTGTGTTCAGATTATGCGTAAAAGGTGGTGGTGATTGAAGTCATAAGTGATAAGTATAAGTGATAGGGAGAGAATGAGGATATAATTGCAGGTATAAGTGGACGGTGTAGGAAAAAGGTAAATTATGAAAGTTATGGTTAGTATCATAAGTGGAATGTAAAGTTTATAATTGGAGTCGGAAGACATTATCAGAGATAGTGATAAGTGTAATCAGAAAGTCATAGATGTAGAAGATAGGTAGAGATTATATGTAGAGGGTGGACATCGCGATTGTATTTATAAATGGACGTTGTAGGGATAACTGCAGAAGGACATGATTGAATGCAATAGATGGATGATAGAGGTGCTGGTATAAGGTAGATTTCGGAGCTAGAAATGGCAGGTGTTGAGTAGAGGCCATGTAGGATAATAAGTTGTTCGGAAGTTTATGGCTAGATGTGATAGATGGAGGCTGAAAATCATGGGTGATAGGTGGAGGTCAGAAGTCATGATTGGAGTCATAAGTCGGAGAGGAAAGTGATGCGCGGAGTAGGAGAACTGGTTTGCCAGTAACAGATGGACAGTGGAGGTGCTAATTAGTCGGTACGCTATGTCGACATTGTAGGTGGTGCGGTTTGAGGTTACGAGAGAAGATGCTAGATGGTGCGTGGAATTCATATGTGGAGGTGATATGTGTAGGCAGAAAGTGTGAACATATTTGCAGATTATGCGTAAAAGGTGGTGGTTATGACTGTAGCACTGGAATGTGTGTGGTTCACGTAGATGGTGTAGGAGATAGGTGGAGTGTGGAAGTCACGATTCGAGTTATAAGTGGAAGGTATAAGTGACAAGTAGAAAACGAGGTCATAATTGCAGGGAGTAGGTGTTCGATAGAAGCTACGAGTGAATGTGGTAAGTGGTGGTGAAAGTTGTGGGTGAAAGTTGTAAGTGGTAGGTCAATTAGCTAGAAGGACGGTAGACTTTATGGGGCGAGATAAAAAGTGGAGGTAACAGGAGAATAAGAATGTCATAGGTCGAGGTATAGGTAAAGATTAAAATATTCAGGGTCAAGGTTGTAGATGATCGGTAGTGGATAGAAATGAACGGTGAAGGTGACAGGTAGTTGGTAGACTTCATGGTTGGAAATGATCGTTAACATGTGGTTTAGAGCTGGAAATGACAGGTGTTTAGGCGAAGCTATGGGTGTAAGTAATTGGTCAATGTTAGGAGTCATGATTAGACGTAATAGTGGGAGGCTAGAGGTCGTGATTGGAGGCGATATATGGAAGGTGGAAATGATAGGTGGAGAGTCAAGAAGATAAGGTTGGTGTAATAAGTGGAGCGTTACGTAATAAATTGGGGTGATTGGTGGAGAACATACGCAGAGAATAATAATTTTAGTTGAAAGTCATAGGTAAAGGATAGATTTTATGATTTAATCGGCCTCATAGGTCGAGATTATAAGTGATGTGAACGAGGTGCTAATAGCTGAGAGATGGTGGAGTTTATGGGTAGATGTAGGTGGATGAAAAGGACATGGATCAAGGTGATAGGTAAAGGTTTGAAGTCTTGAGTAGAGCTGATATATAGGGGTTGTGTGTGGAAGCTGGAGGAAAAAACTAGAATCGAAGTGTCGAGGATGTAGATGATCAGTGATAGATAAAGGTTGAATTGTGAAGACGACAGGTAGTTAATAGACTTCATGGTTAGAGATCATCGTAGAGAAGATAGGGAGAGGTGGCAGATGGAGGGTGGAGCTGATTGGTGAGCTATTTTTATAATAACATTTTTCAGTATCATTTATATACCATGAATTTTATGACAGTAGGCAAATTTTAAGAATTATTATTGTTCTAACAGTCAATAAAATATGCATATATTTAGAAATTGAGATTTGAAAATAAATATAACAACTGAAATAATGGGGGTTGGCGAGCGGAGCGAGCAGGGGGGTACCCCCCTAGTATATATATATATATAAACATGTTTTTACGTACCTTTAATTTTCATTTTTATATTCTGGAACATTACTACTACAACCTATCATAACGTTAATTTCATCCACTGTTAGATTCTTGAGGAAACTACTATTTAGTAATTGAGATTCAGTAGAAGTGTTAGCAGAACAGAATTGTCCCTTCTGGCTTCCAAATTCAGAGCTCATCTTAACTACTGACCTTGTTTTTCTATATCTTTGATCATTGTAAGTTTTAACACTGTTTCAAATTTATATATATATATATATAATTATTTATTTATTTATTAGAAAATGAATAGAATTGCTAGAATTGTATGATGTATTTTATTACATAGTCCCAAAGTATTACATACAGTGTTACACAATAACACCATATGAATATATTGCATAACGATAGAAGAAAAGGTAGATGAGATTTAGAGTTAGCAAGAAGAAAGTGAAAGATAGAGATTGGAAAGAGACGTAAGAGACCGAAAAGTAAAATAAAGGTAAACTAAGATGTTGGTATTTAAATTCGTATGCAAATGAAAATAAAATAAATTAGTACCTGCATCTATCAATACTCTTGTTCTATTCTGAATATGTATTTGATATAAATTCAAATAGTATTCAACATATTTATATCTTTTTTTCCATAAAGTTGGAATATTTTTTCCAACATTTTCTTTTTTTCAAAACTCGAAAGTTTTCCTTGCATGTAAATACATTTCACAACATTTTTAGGACACATCATTATGCATGATATTATTAAATTTATGATGTAAATCTCTATCTTCCTTTCTTTTGGAGCTTGCAATTCTGTATTTTCCTCATAACCTAAATAAGAATTCTATTTAGGATTTATTGATAACATACTCTATGGCATAATTTATACGTGCAATGATATGAATATCTGTGGCTTATAGGAAGAATCACTTAAGTAACTTTTTCGTGTTTTCGAGAAAAAGCGATTTCAATGTTTAGAGTAATGCGTAAAATGTCAGAGAAAAGATCTAAGTATTGGCTCATTTAATTAGGTATCTAATACGAATAGAACCGTAGTAATATATTTGTACATAGTTTCTTTCTGGACGCGCAAGCTAAACAAATTACTCGAGTTAAGTGGTTATGAGATCATTCTTTTTCAGGGCTCGTAACTAATGCAATTTGCAATTTAAAAAATTCGGACGGGGCATATTTTTCAATTTTAACCCATGCCCTTTCCAATAGTATAATTGAAATTTTCGAAAATTGTCATTAACAATGACTAAAAACGTTTTAAAGGAAAAAAAGCATGGTTTTTCCACATTTTTTTTTAATTCGAGGTTTCAAGAACGTTTTCATTTGAAATGTATCTGGAATCCTGAAACCAATGAAATAAATGTCCAAACTGAAAAGATACGTGATTTGGGGGTTGATTTTGAACCCCGGAGTGGTCAAACTGGCGCATATTATAATTAAAAATTTTTTTCGAAGACTATTACGAATTTTTTGTTCAGAATCCACACACTTTTGAAAAAAATTGTCAAGAATAATAAGTACTTAGAATCAGTTAAGGAATACATTCAAATTTCATTAGAGCGATCCCAGCAATTTTTTTAATTTTACAAATTGAAAAGTTTTGAAATATTTCAAAAAATTAAAAATTTTTAAAAATTTAAAAAAACCGTCGAATATATCGGGATAGGTAATTAGATGTATATTATACAGCTTTAATGTACTCCACACTGTGTATCGCGCACAAAAATAAAAAAAACGAGTGCACTTAAGTGGTTCTGCGGTAACATTTTTACGAGAGACGCAGTTAAGTGATTATGCAATCGGCTGGCATTTAAAATATTTGTACATTTCGGAAATCCTACTATTGTACAATGAAAAAGGGTACTAAGAGCACCTCGAATTCGACATAAAAAAATTTTTCACAAAAAGTCACTTAAGTGGTTCCTGCAAGCTACAAATATGTAGTATTGCTATTGAAAATAACCGAATGCATTTTCACAGGGATTATCCAAATGGATATGTAAATTTATCATTAAAAAATTATATAAATTCAGATAATTTAATAAAATTCGAAATAAATGTATTTGGATAAGTGTGTGTACACTATCTAATATGATTTTATCCCTCGGTAGTTTTGTTAATATTCTTTTGTTGACTTATATCGATCTCTCCGAGGCAGTGGTTATGAAAGGATTTAAGGAAACAAAATCCCTTTCTTAAAAAACGACGTTTCGGCGAGCATTGTCGCCCTCATCAGGAAACTGTCAAATTTTATTAGATAACAATAAACATACCAATTTCAGAAGAACAGAATAATACATACAAAAACGATATTTTTGAAACTTACCTATTGGAGCAGATATGATTTGTGTACATCTCGATAATCCTTTCCCCCGGCTAGTTAACAGCGGGGGAAGAGAGAGGCCGAGTGACATTGCTATTGTTTATGCGGCTTTGTCAGCTACTGTCTCGGAAGTGAGGAAGTAGTCGGCAGCCGTCGCTTATATATTGCGAAAAGTCTTTCGCGCGGTTTGTTTACGTATGACGTCATACATCACCTTTTCGATGTACACAGTATGTATTATTCTGTTCTTCTGAAATTCGTATGTTTATTGTTATCTAATAAAATTTGACAGTTTCCTGATGAGGGCGACAATGATCGCCGAAACGTCGTTTTTTAAGAAAGGGATTTTGTTTTCTTAAACCCTTTCATAACCACTGCCTCGGAGAGATCGATATAAGTCAACAAAAGATTATTAAAATTCGAAATACATTCACGTAGATATCCATATAGATAATTCAGAAGGAAATCCATCCAGGGGCATAACACTGCAATCTTCATCTCACCTTGGATATCTTCTTTTATATCTTCAAAATATTCTGTTATAAATTTTTCTATAGAATAATAGCTAGTTCTGTACCAACTTCCATACACAGAAAGTACTATTCTTTTAATTTAGCTGGATTGAATATTTAGTTTTTGTATATCTTGGGTAATAATATTATTGTTTTTGACGCATGTGATAAATTTGTTATATATTATTCTGTCAAAAGCTAAACCTCTTCTAACTGTATTATTGATCCTACGGTTTTCTTTTTCAATATTAACAGGTAAAATTTCTTTCATGTAGTTGTTACACTCAATTGCTTTCGTAAAAAA
Source organism: Philotrypesis tridentata (assembly GCA_018906965.1). Classification (NCBI taxonomy): domain Eukaryota; kingdom Metazoa; phylum Arthropoda; class Insecta; order Hymenoptera; family Pteromalidae; genus Philotrypesis; species Philotrypesis tridentata. Next base: position 69,342 of record JACCIB010000842.1, read on the forward strand.
AGGACTTATTGTTAAATCTTGAATCTATAAATAAATTTAATTATTTTGTAAATTTAAAAACTAAACAAATACAAAAATATAATGTGTTTCGAAAGTAATTACTAAAAAATTCTTTAGGCAGGTATTATTATAATTTATGTTTAAGACCTTTCTGAAAATACAAGTAATGTAAAAAATTATAAAATCTATGTAATATTAATTTTGAGAATCCTTAAGGGTTAAAATATTGAAAAAATCGATGTTTTTTTTACTTTTTATATAGAAAATTTTTGCAAAGATATAAACAAAAAACTGAAAAATGTTCATAGGCAACTTTCGAAAAATGATTTATTCGAGAATATTTATTAGCACTAAATAATATTGTTTGAACACTTTGCATACATGATTTCTATATAAAATTTGTGCAAATATAGTGCAATAATTTTGTATAGTCAATTTTCGTAAAACTTTTATTTTCGCGAAACAATTCACTAATGTCTACAAATAATAAAAACTTTGATACAAATTTATTAATCTGTGCGCGCGCGCGTGTGTGTGTGTGTGTGTGTGTGTAAGTGAAAACACGAGAGATAACAGATTTTCTTACCGACTTACCGACTGAACCATATGAGAGCTCAAGTAAGTGGTAATAACTCTATGATCCTGTTTTACCTGGCTCACACCAAGAAAACTATTTTTTCAAAAATATACACTGTAAATTTTCAAATTCGCTAGCTAGTTTTTAGTTGTGAATTTGTATTAAGTGGATTTTTTTACAATTACTAAGTTTTGTAAAAACTATTTAATATATTTGATAGTTTTATAAAAGTTTTAGTATTTGTAATTAAAAATTTTACTTAAAAGTGAAAAATATGTGAATTTATTTTGACAAGTGAAAAAGACAATTGAAGATGAGTCCAGACTCGAGAGGTAGAATGCCTGCATCATCTTCACATGGAAAACGCACATATAGAAAAGCGAAGAGGAGATGAACGTTTTTTCATGGTGTTATGTCCCACCTACACTCTCACCTCATAGGTAGGACATGTATTTGAGGACATGAAGTATGTTTAATTATTTATTGAGAGCGCGTATAGAATTATTATGAGTGGCTGGGTTTAGACTCGTTACCCGCTCCGATATGTACTTTTAGTGTATTTATTTGACTTACCTTTTTCTGCTTCACTTATCTTATTTTGTTGCATCTGCTATCCTCGTCTTTTTCTCTCTGCTTGCTCGTCTTATTTGGATAATAGGTGATAGATCGAAATTGACGAACCGCGAGGTACGGAGTTCGGACTTAAACACGAGACTAATTAAAATGAGGCCAATTCGACTCTTTTAAAGCCCGAATACGTTGACCAACTCCTAATGTGTAACGCTTAATAATCAGTTTTAAAGTATAACGATTGCCGAATAAGTAACACATGCTGACATGTGTTACAAAATTACAGCGCGCATTCAAAATATAACGTTTCGAAATTGACATCATCATTTGTGTTTTGAATTTTGAAAAAATAGTTTAAATTAATAAATAATAAATTTAAAAATAAATAACGTCGTAGGACGTTACACCTCGGGGCTCAAGATATTGCAATGAAATTGCAATAAAAAATTATTAAATTTCAAAATTCAAAATTTACAATTGGTTTCTAAGTACAAAAAATTTAAAATATTAGCTGATAAAATGATATTGTTGTGCTATTACTAAATTACAAATAAATACATAAAATAAAATAAATTAAATCCTTATTTAAAATGCGTATAAAAATGAATACATTACATCATTAGATGTAATTCCCTCGGGGCCCTAAATAATGTAAGACATTTATGAAATATTTAAACAACATTTAAACAATAAAAATTAACGTAAATCCAATGAAAAAAATATCTAAATTCGAGCTCTGAGAAACACTTATAGAATTTTGAGATTTTGTATTAGATGGATAAATATAAGGCGGTGTATTAGGAATAGATGGTAAACAAGTTGCTTTTGTAAATGATGTTTCTACTTCCATAGGTTGAGAATTTTGCGAAATGACTTTAACTTCCTTTAACTCATCTTCTTTTTCTTCTTTATATTTTGTTGATTTTGCATAATTCATCATTTTTTCTGTATTTTCCATAGAAATGAATAAATGGGTTAAAGAACTGAAAACTGCTCCACATAGTCTAATAGACCATCCATATACTGCATGTAAAGCATATCCTCTTATTATAGTGTCAATTGTTAATTTGCAAATGTGTAGTATTACTATAATCATGAAAATTCCTGATGAAAAAGATCCCCACGTAGTAAGTTTTTCAAATATTTTTTCCAAGTACTTTCTGCAATACTTGTTAACGTATTTTCTGAAAATGTAACTCCATCTATTACATCACCAGCTATATCTTTTGCAATAACATTCAAAATTTGTGTTTTTTCCATAGGAAACATTAACTGTTCTTGTAATTTATCCAAATCAGTTTGCGAATAAATGCCATTCGTCGCTACATTTTTCACAGCTTGAAATGTCCATCCCAAATGAGTATCTGGTTTGATAACATTCGGTGGAATAGACACTGTTGGCTTCGGTATAAGTTTAATCCAATGTCCATCAATTTCGTAATACGCTGGTACAATTGTATTACAATCTACTTTACTACTTTTCTTGATTAATATATGGGTTTTTGGTGTTAAAAACCAAGTTTCATTTCCCAAAGAAACTGGTAAATGATTATAACAATCTTCTGTATGTAATACTACTACTGATCTTGGTACACATTTGATTAAATGTACAACTTCTCCTGCTACTTTCGCCATATAACCTGGATTGTATAATATTGTAAGCAAACTCATCAGGAGCAATATTGGCAATGGATAAGGAATTTTGAATCACTTTTTTCTCAAGCTCGCATTTTTCAGTAATTAAATTAATATATAAATCATGAATTTGATTTCTTAAATGTCTTTCTACATAAACAAACTTAGAATTTACATATGTGAACAAATCTAAATTAACTCTATTAACTACTTCTCCATTTACTTTATCCAGATCAAAAAAATATTTATTTAAGTTACTATCTTTTTCCGCAATAAACAATTTTGGATGCTCAGTGCGAATCAACTCTCTATCACAATGAACTTCGACATTTTTTGTAGCTAATGCAAATGTTATTTCATTTGCATTTACAGAATAAACTATTTCTTTACTATCTGTACTAAAAGATTTAATTGCTACTCCTTTAAATAATACTTCATATGAATTTTCAAAACATTTTCCTTCCGGTAAAATATGCCAAAACGTATTTCCTCCCTCCATGTCCATACAATTCTTATTCGAAAATTTACAAACTACTCCTGAACTTAGTGTTAATTTATCATTTTTTAAATTTACTCTAGCATTATTTTGTATCAACGTAATTTTTATTAAGCCACGAACAAAGACATTATTCCATGATCCGAAATTGTCTGCATAAGCCGTACCAGAACACGATCTATCCGCCGCACTTCCCGCAAAATCAATGCCTTTAGTAGTTGTTGAATTTACTTTTAAATCCGAAATAGTATGAACGTTATCATATTTAAAAATTCCCGTTTCATGAATTAATTCGCATTGTTCATGACTTAATTCTTTAATGTATTGTTGTTCCGCATTTTCAATTGGTATCAAATGACCAAAAATTCCGCAAGAAAATATAGTTCTATGAATTTCAACTTTACACTGAATAATTGGAATAGAACGAAAATCTACTATTTGTATAAGTTCAATAATAGTACTTGATGAATTTACTTCATTGTCTTGAAAGTCGCAATTTCCAGAGTCCAATAGAGAGTATGTTGTTATGTTAGGTGCCGATGAGCCGCAATCGTAGCCTATGGTAGCTTCAGTAACTTTTAAGAATATTTGAAAAATGATAATAAAGATAAACACCATCTTGAATTCTGAGATCAAATTGATTCTATTAATTTTTCTTTTTAAACAATATTAATTTATTTGCATGAATTACTATTTGCTTTCCTTCTTTATTTATAGTAATATTGCCATTTTTTGATACATCCATAATTTCAAAAGGTCCAAGATTATGATTTTTTTCTAATTTTCCAGGTTTTGGTTCTTTAATCAACCATACCTCATCTCTTATTTCAAAATTTACTGGTTTAATAAATCTATCATAGTATGTTTTGGACTTTTCTTTTGAAATTATCAAATTTTCACGGGCTAAATTAGCAATTTCTTTCATATTTGTAATTAAATTAGATAAATAATTATTATATGTCGGTAATTGTTCTGAAACTCTTAAAGGTTCAGATGAAGGTAAATTTGGTGGATAAGCAAATACTAATTCATATGGCATAAATTTATGTGCACTATGAATACTTGTATTATATTGAAACTGTGCTAATTCTAATAAATCATTCCAAGAAATATTTTTAGAAGAAAAATTCTTTAAGTATTCACACAATGGGTGATGAGCTCTTTCGAAAGAACCATTACATTGTGGTGAAAAAGCAGTTGTTTCAATTTTTGAAAATTTAAACCTTTTTGCTACAGCTTTCATCAATTTACTTGTAAAATTTGTACCTCTATCAGTTAGCACTACTTTTGGAGAACTAAAAATACATATGAATTTTTTTATGAAGGCATCAGCTACCGTTTCAGCGGTTTGATCAGGTAACGGTACTGCAATTAAATATTTAGAAAATTGATCTTGTATAGTTAAAATGTACTTATTATTATTTTTAGTCACATTCAAAGGTCCTACTATATCCATAGCTACCTTGTCAAACGTTTTGAAAGGAGTGTCAGTAATTACCATTGGTTGACGTGTTTTTACCCTTTTCAATTTATTTCTCTGACAATCTTTACAACTTTTGATTCTATCTTCTATGTCCCGTTTTAAATTTTCCCAAAAATACTTAGCTCTTATACGATTAAAAGTTCTAATGACACCTGCATGTCCCCCTAATAAACTATCATGATTTTCCTAAAAAATTTTATCTCTATCTTTTAAATCTACGTATTGCATATAATTCAGGCAAACCACTATTTTTACTCTAGAATTTTCAAATACTTGCACTAAAATTTCTTCTATATCTGACCAATTTAAATTATGTATTTTTATATCTCTTGAAATACTAAAATGATCAATTTTCTCGGATAATAAAATACTCCTTAATTGCTTAAATATCTGCAACATTTTTTCTTTAATCATGAAAACTGATTGAGTTACATCAATACATAAAACAAAAATTTTAAGTGCTTTAAAAGTTGCTATTTGTACCTAATTTAATCGTATATTAAAGGAAATATTGTTTTCCTTAATAAAATTGTTAGTATTTATGTCCAAACCGTTGCCTTTATCATCTATAAAATGTATAATATTGTCTTTTCTATATTGAATTAGTTTTTTAGTATATACAATATTTTTATCTATAGACTTATCCCATAATTCACTATTATTTTTATCTACCTTTGACAAATCTAAACTATTATTTTTCTCAGCAACTAGTTTATTTTTATTTCCTCTTTTTTTATTAATTTTCTCTTTTTGCTTAATCCTAGCTTCATTTAACTTTTCTATTTTCTGATCATTAGACAAAATATCTGTAAACTCTTTAGAATTTAACTGTTTCGCTTTTTTAGCTCTAGTAACTACATTAATCTGAATATTATCTACTGGATTTCTCGACAAAGCATCCGCATTTACATTATTTTTTCCTGGTTTATAAATAATTTCATAATCATAGTCTAATAATTCCAAACGCCACCGCTGTACTCTCGAATTTTTATCAGCAGTTTTAAACGATAATAATGGCTTATGATCAGTAACAATATAAAACTTATTCCCATAGATATAATTCCTAAAAGTCTTTACAGCGAACATTATTGCCAAAGCTTCTCTTTCATATGTATGGTAATTTTTTTCTGCTGCCTTTAAAACTCTAGAAGCAAATGCTACTGGTCTATCTTCACCAATTTCTCCTTGCGAAAGTACACAACCAAGAGCAAAATTTGACGAATCGGCAGTAATAATAAAAGGTTTTTCCATATCTGGAAATTGTAATATGGGCGCAGAACTTAATGCATGTTTCAAATTTTCAAAAGCTTTTTGTCTCTCGTCGGTCCACACAAATGTTTCCGTCTTTTGTAAAAGTATAGATAATGGCTTTGCTATATCTGCAAAATTTTCAATAAATCTCCTATAATAACCAGCTAAACCTAAGAATTCTCGAATATTTTTCCTCGTTCTCGGAATTGGAAACTCGTTAACAGCTTCTACTTTTTTTGGATCGGTTTTAATACCCTGTTCACTAATTATATGTCCTAAAAACTCAACTTCTTTCTGGAAAAATTTACATTTGCTTGTCTCTAATTTAAGGGGTTATGCCTGAGTTAAAATTAAAAAAAAATCAAAATTTTTTTTATTTGATTTTTTTAAAGCAAATGTACTGTAGAATGAGCTGTCTTAGTCCTTTTTGCCCGAAAGAATTCTGTTACAAAGTTATAGGCAAAATATCAAAAAAATACAATTTTTCAAAATTGCGTATTGTTCATTTTTTGTCTTATAGCGCTTTTGATTATTCAAAACAATTGCGTTTTTGTAGAAAATGTAACATTCAATGTGTTCACAAATTCTTTTTGAAAATGAAATTTTATTTCAACAAAAAAAGCACAAATTGTTTACTAAATCATTACGTACTGTAATAGTTAATTTTTATGAAATCGTAGATTTTTTTTTATTTTGAATGTTCAAAATAAAATAAATTTAGAATTTAAATTTAGTTTTGTAATTTAAATTTAGTTTTTTAATTAAAGATATGTGCAAATTTAAATTACCGCCTAAAAATATGGCACCTTACAGCAGATAGAAAAGGAAATCACTGTTTTACCGACCTAGTCGAGATTGCATTCAGACATCAGCTGTTTCGTCTGCTGTCTGTAGTTTAATGCAAGCTGGATGTTGTGCTGTTGTGATAACTTCTGAGTCTCACTAGTGTTCAACTTTAGATAAGTGTTTTGTATTATAAACGACATATTATTTGTAAAGAATCTGTTCTTTGTGAGTGTATTCATTGTTTCAGGTATATGGGCTATAAATCTCTTGTGTACGAGAAGATGCCTATGTGTTATAAGAAGTCTATGTGAAGATGCATATGATGGTCTCAAAGTCTACTGTAATTGCTAATGATCCTATAAAGTAATGGTAAGGAATGACAATAATTATATTCATCTAAAATATGCTGACTGCGAATGCTTTCTCGAATTGGTTTAGTCAATTCTCCTCGAAAAACTCGAGGAGAATTGACTAAACCAAAAGGTAGTACTTTAAATTCAAATCTACCTAAAGGATGAACACTGAAAGCAGTTTTATGAATATCCGCTTCTTTCATTTTTACCTGATGAAATCCAGAAACCATATCGATTGTTGTAAAATATTTATTTTTACCGACATTATCAAAAATTTCCGTAATATTCGGTAACAAATATGGGTCTGGTATTGTTTTAGAATTTAATTTCCTATAATCTATTACTAATCTCAATTTTTTCTTACCATCTTTTGTCAAACCCTTTTTAGGAACGACAAAAGCTGGAGCATTAAAAGGATTTGTTGACGGTCTGACTAATTTATTTTCAATTAATTTTTATGTTTCTAAAATAGCAATTTGCTTTAATGTATATTCTAAAGGAAATTGTTTTACGTATACAGGTTTTTCATCAGTTAAATTTATTTCATGTTCTTCTACTTCACATACTCCAAACTTTTCACCTTCTAACCAACAAATATCCTCATTTTTCAAAATTAAATTTTCTACAATTTTCCGCTTTCTTCGCGACAAATGATTTAAATTAATAGTATCCATTAATAATCTTTGCCTTTCAATTTTACCTGAATTCTCGCTTTCTTTAGAATTATTTTCATTCGTTGAATTTAAATAAATAGCACCACAATACATAGTTTCACGTTCTAATGGAATTTTCCGTAATTCCAGAAATCAGAATTCTATTACTAGTATTAATTACATCAGCAATTAATTTATCTTTCTTTATAATATTTAATTGAGCACCACTATCTACTAATAGTTTATATGTAGTGTTCGAAAATTCATCCGTAATTTCAATATATTGCAAAAGATTTTCTAGCTTTAATACATAGGTTTCAAATAACAAATCTATTATATCATTCTTATATTGACATGCGTTATTACTCATACTGTTAAATTTATCATTTTCATTACTCTTAATTTGTAATGGGAACGCTTTACTATGATCCCTTCCTACGCGTTCCTTCCAGGAAGAGAACTGAAGTTTCCCTGACTCTTTCTCAAGCAATTATTTAGAGTATGACCAACACCCTTACAACCTGAACAAAATTGTTTTTGCTGATTTTCTAATTTTTTTACTTCATCACAATTACTAGCTCTATGACCTATTTTATTACAAAATCCACACTTTTCCTGCGAAGCTTTTAAAGCTGATAATTTTCTACATTCATCAATTGAATGTCCTCCCCAATTACAATATTCACACACTTTTCTTACTCCCACATTATTATAATTATTTTGATTTCCTGTTTGAATCTATTCCCATAAAATCTTTGCTGCTGTTGATTATTATTGTAATTAGCATTAGTAAAATTATTCCTATTATTCGCATAGCTACTCTTATACCCGTTTCTATTAAATGGTTGATTACTTTGTACTTGCTTTAAATTTTTCACAGTCTTTACTTCATGTCCTAAACCTTCACATAATTGACATTTCACTTGCTGCTTAGCCTTATAATCTTGTACTAGAATTTTAAGTTATTCGCAATCACTATTATCATGCTCTATAGTTTCACAAATTGTACAAAATCTTAAATTTATTTTCACCCAATGTACAGAATTTTGTAGTATGACCTCTTTATTACATCGCGTACAATATACTTCCGGACAATTTTGAACAGTATGATTAAAGCTATTACAAAAACTACATTTTCTTGAATTTTGAATAGATGAATTTACACATTTATTAGGATTATGTCCTGGTTCCTTTACATTTGTGAACATAATATATACTCTAAAATATATGTACATTGCGAAGCTTCATTTCTTGGCAATATTGACAATGAAAGTGTTTGTTTTCTATTCAATTTACAAGAGCTTATTGAATGACACGAGTTACTGCAAAAATTACAAATTAATTTTATTTATCCTTGACGACATTACAATTATTTGAGACATGATCATCTTCTTTGCAATATACACATCCTGCATTTTTGGCAAAATAATGCTTCATGATCGCGATCTTTACACATTTGACAAAACATGAACTTTATTTTCATTGCTCGGCTTTTTCCCCATAAAAATTATTATAACAAACTCCACTAAAAAACCCCTTTCCGTCTTCTATATTCCTTTTCCTATTTTAAGCGCAGCTTGTGGAACAGTTGAGGAAATGTGGTTTTCATTTTCCCAATTCATATTTTATTTTCAGGTTTTTAACCACTTTTTTATAGCTTACTTGCTACTTTACTATCTAATTGCACTGCAAAACTTCTTCCTCAGCTTCCGAAAAGACCCTCAATTTTTTCAGTTCTTTAATTTTTAAAACTAAATCTTTAACTCTATTATTGTAAGATAATACGCACTCTGCAACTGAATCCAAATTATTGTTTCTCAATGCTCTTCCTACTTCACCCTTTAATCTAAATATTAGCAAACTTGTTACATTTTTTTCATCAATACCATCAATTAAATTTTTT
>JACCIB010000843.1:0-79048 GCA_018906965.1 Philotrypesis tridentata
AATTAGGCAGAGCAATTCGTGCTTCTGCTCCATATCGCCCATGCCATTTATTAATTAATTTTACATCCTTTCTTTTACGTTCATCTTCCATCGTTTTCCCATATACTGCATTCACCATGAGTTTATAAAAAAGTTTTTCAAATTCATTCCTAGATTGTTTTCTCTTTTCAGTATTTAAATCTGAGCCATGACTTTTGATGGAATTGTAGTGCTCGATGTATCTTTGTAAGCTTAAGTCCGTATTGCAAAGCCTGTTTTAATGCTCGATAATGAATCACATAGTTCTCTTTGTTATATAATGTTGTAAGAAGTTTCTTTTGAGTTGAACCAGGTGGCGCTCTATGTTCCGGATACAGTGGGAGATCTTTATGAATATCATGAAGCTCTTTTGGATACTCTAAATCTACTTCCAAAATGAAAACGACATCATTATCATCCGAAACATTAAAAAAGTCATTGCTGTCAATACATTTAACCCATTTAAAATTTCCATACGGTAGAGACTGTGTCATAGCCCAACCATAAAGATTATTAACATTATAATACATTAAAATTTTACTCAATTCATTTTCATTGAAATCAGCACCCATATATTTATTATTAGCCTTAGCATATCTATTACAACATTGACTGATACCACCTCATATACCTTTTTGTATAAATAATATCATATCAATATCAGTCAGAAGCTCTAGCTCAATTTCTGTATACTGTAACATTGCATCCCACGTTAATCCTGGTGTTGTATAGTAGTGTGCTGGATCGAGCTTATATGACTGTAAGCATGTCTTACGGAAATTTTCAAAAACATCGGCTAATAGAAGTACATCCGTTTTCAAATATAAATCAAAATACATTCCTAAGTCTCTAATATTAAAAGTATTCCAAACATTTAGAGCATGCTGATATTCAGTTTCAGTGATATTACAGTCTATTAATTGACTATGAAATGATTCTATACTAGGCAAGTAAAGCTGATTTAATCTCTCAAAACTATTCACATATTCGTATGGAAAGACGCCCTTTCTCTTTAGTAATTCTCAGTAACTCTCAATCTGTTCTTTAGTGTAATTGTTTTTCTTAAATTCATATTTAACAATATCTAATTCTGACAAATAAGAATCTAGTTTATCGAGTGATGATGGCATGAATCGAAATGAATCTATAAATCGAAAGTGAATAAATAAAGCTGTTTTTAATTTCTTTTGTGAAAGATATATATCGTTTCTTATTTTCAGCCAATACTTTAACATTTCCTTCAAAGTCAGGATGTGTAGCTATTTCTTTTATAATGAAATGTGAATCGTAGCCTGTTAAGTTATGAAATACGACTGGTATGAAACTAGCATTTCTACAATGTAAATTACAATTGTTATGAGCTGCGCCTCTAAATTTACCGGTTAAATGACAATGATCTCTAACTTTTGTTTCTCCATTTTTAAAATTTTGTAAACAGATATGACACTTTGTGGCTAATTGGAAATCATGTTCTTCTATATCTGAAAGATTCATTTCTACAGCATTGTTGTATATTTTTTCTAGCTCAGCTAACAATATCTTAAATTGCTTTATAATCCATTGAGCAGGTGTTTCAGCTTCGATTGTTTTTTTTCTATACGACATATACATTGATCTTTCGTTATCAAAACTACATTTGAAATACATTCCAATGCTAAATGCTTCATGTTCTTGAAATACTCGATCATCTTCTACTGATTTCAATATACATTCAAAGTCAGCGTATATAATTCATGGAACCTGTTCTTTTCGTTTGAAATTGTTAAATCTCAGAATATTATTTTGAGGTATTTTAATTGCACATGTATTGTAACGTGGCAAATTGTTGTCACGTCACATCGGGTTTCGAGCTGCCGGGGTAGAGCGTCTCAAGGCCGAATGAATGGAATTTGAATGCATGTGGTAATGGCGTATGTTTTTCTTCTGAGCAACAACGCGACGAGCGGAGAGATAGCGGCGAGAGGAGGAAAATACGGAGGACTTCTCCGACACTCATTCAAGGGCGAGAGGAGGAATGAGGGAAAGAGGATGTCTGTCTCCGGCGTTGCAACGGGTACCCAGACTCATCCAGGACGTTTAATCCGTTCATCACTGAAGAGTGGACGTAGGTGATGAACCGGCGGGGCTTCCTACGTGAGCGTCTGATGCGGCAGGACCAGCGTGATGGCTGCCCTCCCATGGACGTCTGAAGTAAAACGGCGACTTCGGCGCTCTCGATAACAAGCGTATCCAGAACCAAAGGCCTAGGCAGACGGATATGCCGGGAGTTATCTTGTACTTCGTAATTTGCGCTTTACCTCGGTTGCGTGCGAATTATCTGTGTGTTTGCTGGCTACCTATTGTAACGAGCATTCAAATCTCGCGGCTACCTGCTCCAGCGCCGTTGATAATCGAAGCGGCTAGTGCGCATGCGTGGCGGTCGGCGATGTGTGAGGCGAACGAGCCTGTTGCGGCGCGAGAGCGCGGGCCGTCGGCCCAAGCGATCCGACCAATGGGAGCGCGCGCTGAGCGGCGGCAAGGGAGAGCGAGAGCGCGAGGCGAGCGACGAGTGCGCGAGCCGGCACTCTCCTGCCCCGGCCGCTCCAGCTCGGACAACTCTTCGCTTGCTCCCTGGGATTTCCATTGTGATTAGTGCTAACTTTTGCTTGTGCTACCTGGACCTGGAGGATCCTTTCGGCTTGGACGATAGGACGAGGATTAGGACAAAGGTCAGTGGGTTGATTTCAAAATTACAATCTAAGTTTCCCTCGCGGGCGTTGCGCAGTTCCACGCGCGACCTTTTCTACGCGGCGTTCTTTGTCTATCGTGAACGCGAACACCAGCGCGGCTAACTCGGTTAACTACGTCGTCTCGTCTTGATTAAGGTTTATTTATTAAGAGTGTATATCTGCGAGTGCGTGCTACCTCGGGCTACCTGTTCGTGTATCGGGAGTGATATCGACGCTAGCTTCGGGGCTACCTGTTCTGTTTCGTCCGAGTGAATCTTGAGTGCGGCGGAAAATTACGTCGGCGAGTACAGGGTGGACTCGTCCGACGTTCGCGGTAGTTTAGAGGAGCGAGAGGTGCCGTAAGTCGTTGGAACGCGGGCAGGCTCTCGGCCTAACGTAGGTTACGCGGTAGCGATCGGACGAGGAGTGTCCGAGAGTTATCATAGGATAAGTTCGAGTGAACGGTCGTGGTGAGACCAAGTGCAAATGTAAGATTTTGCCTTCGGGCATAGCGAGAGTGTGCGTCGCGGCGACGAGTGTGAATGTTGTGCCTTGAGACGCGCGAGAGTCCATCCGTCTGACTCGGGGCTACCTTGCCATTAGTTGTTTAAGTGCGCGGATACCTTTGCGGAAAGTCATTAGATTATATAGCGTGCGGACATAAAGCGGGAAGGAATTGGCGAACAAAGTTTGTGGCTACGTTACGCGAGTAAAGTGTTCCAACGTGAAAGAATCGTACTAAGTGCTACCTACCGGCTCTCTTTATATCTGTCGAATAATTTGTGTTATCAATAAATGAGAGCTCTCTGTTAGACGGGTGTACTTCAGTCATTACCGAACCACCCTCTCTCCTTACCGAAAGAGTCGGGCTGGGCTAGCCACTCTACGCGACGACATCCCCGCGTACCCGACCCAGTCTATTCCGCCTTGCTCCTGCTCGAGTCTCGCACAAAGGAGCCGCGAGGCTCTGACGCTGAGGGACAGCGTCTGGCGCCAACCGGGATCACCAGGAGAGATTCCCCGGGAGCAAGGCCGATACATAGCGTGTGGCCGACGCGAGAAATCCACACGTTATAGTATTTATTTTCGAACAGTCCTTCTCATGAATTCCAAGACTAATCTCATCTACAAAATAATGCAAGCAGCGATCACAAAGATATATTTTTTTATGATTTTTTTTATTTGACTTCTAATCAATGTAAACAAATTTTTTATCCATACATAATGAAATTTCAAACTAACATTATCTTAATTATTGAGCTCTTGATCATCATTTTCTTCATCAATATAATGATTTTGAATCAGTAGAAGATTAACGTGCTTATCTCGTTTTAATTTCGTCACGTGACATGGAGACGTTTCAAACCTTTTACCATATCTTTTAAGTATATATAAATTTATTGAAATATCATTTTGTTTCTCAAATTTCTGAATATTTTTAATTTCAACTGGAAAGCTTATACCATCAAAATTAAGATCATTTTCATATTTTTTATAATTTTGTACTTTATAATTATGATTAATTGGATGAAGAGCTGCTAGAACAGCTTATTTAAAACACTGATTATCATGATTTTGTACATTAACACAAGGTTTTTTATTTGCTATGTATGATGGTAATTCAATGTATGAACCTGATTTAATAGGATTGTGCTTGTTTATATTAATTGTTAAGCCAACAATATTTTTTAATGTCCAACCAGAGTCTCGTTCTTGAAATTCTTCCATGCTTGTTAAAATTACTTTTTTGATATCATTTTCAAACCAAGAATCGAGATTAGTTGTAGTATAAATACAGACATTTTTTGTATTGAAATATTTCATTTGAATATCCTCCTCTACATTTTGTTTTTTTATAGCAAACTGAGCTCCCATTTCAGTGTTTATTTTCAAAGCATTATGTATTGAAAGAATTGATTTTACTTGCAGTTTCAAAAGTTTATATGCTTCAGTCAGAAAAGTTTCCATGTCTACATGAATACGATTAACAATTATAACTGTTTGAATTCGAGTTTTAAAAGCAGATTGAATAGGACGCCATTCAACACCTTCAACCTCTCGTGATTGTTGTTCAGAAGTTGATGGTAGAGGTTTTTGAATATTACCTCCAACTTTTATAAGACTATTGAATTTAATTTCTAGTGAAGTCAATGACAAGAGCATGTTTGATATCTTTGTAAAACCGATCTATTTAAATCAGGACTACTTTCAATATACTTTTTGATATTGTCTAATGCTACCTTCGCTATGTCCCTCCATCTAATGAAATCTTCAACATTCGAAATATCTCGTTTAAAATATGTTTTCCATAAACTTTGTACAGTTTTTTCAATATATTCAATGGAAGACATTATTAGATATATTAGCTAATTATAGAAATGAATAATATAAAATGTTTTATCGATATAGAATGTATAAATAAATGGTTATATATATAATATAATATGAATTATCAATATTGTAACGGGGCGGAGGAAGATGGAATTAGAACACATAAAAGTAAAGCGATGTGCCGGGACCAGGAATCGATCCCGCGCACCTGAGATCTCTAGGCGCGTGCTCTACCACTGAGCCAACAACGCACTGTCATATATCCCGCGCCGACTAGCTCATACGAGCGCACCGCCCGTTACAATATATAGAATTAATAAGTGAATGATTATAGAGTATAATATATAATATTAAAAAAAATATATTGTGAGAACTACTTTTTCCAGTCGACTGACCGGAAATACTGAGCTGTCTTCGAGAGAATTTCGTCTTTTAAAGCTAGTCGGTGGCGCTGTAAGCAGCGGCTTCGGCGCTGCCGGTTGTGGGCAGGGATATTCATAGAAGTAGGGATACCGATAACAGCGCCAACTAGAAAAAACATTTAGTACTAAAATAGAAATAATGATATAGAACGCTCTCAAATAAATTTTATCATAATAGGATGAGACATCCATTTGATTAGACGTGGATAGAGAGAAAAAGTTTTTAATTTTAAATGGATTACATCGTGGATATTCAAGGCTTTCAAAGCTATGACAATGTTTTCATTTGTAAAGAACTTGCTTTCTCAATCGTTGGAATCAATTTAGAACCAAATATACTTTCCTTTAAACCCCCTTACCATTGGCTCAAATTATCTTTCAAATATAAAAATATAAATAGATGGATAGAAAATAATCATCATGGTAACTATTTTTATATTCAATAATCATTAATAGTATTTTGAAATAAGTATCCACGTATTAACGAATTATAATTCACATATAGGTATACTATGGAGTTCTGGTAATATACCATACAGGAAATTGATATCTACTTTACAACAAAATTTTTATAACTGCAGAAATATCTATGTAAAAGGACTGGAAAATAAACAGTGGTTGAAAAAGATATTTCCTAACAATAAAATTATAGAACTCGAATCTGATATGAGATGTCCTCCATTGATCGAGTTGGATTGTAATATCAAAACACAATGCACTTTACATAATCAAAATATTTATAATCCAATCTGTGCAATGAAAAATGTTTGTAAATTGCATAAATGGTTATTTGAAAGAGAAAAACAAGCCAGCCTTATTGGGATTGATACAGTCGATCGATGGTTAATGCAATTAAGATTAATTATACGAGGAACTATAATAATATTGATATTAAAATAATCTATATGAAATAAACTTATATTATATTATATTATAGTATAATATATTAGTATATTATATTATATTATATTATATTATAGTATATTATATTATATTATAGTATATTATATTATAGTATATTATATTATATTATAGTATATTATATTATAGTATATTATATTATATTATATTATAGTATAATATATAATATTATAGTATATTATAGTATATTATATAATATTATAGTATATTATATTATATTATATCAAAATAAAATCAATCTATAAATGGAGGAGTTCAGGCAAGCTGACCATCCTCGGTAGAAGTTATCGAGCGACTGCGCTTTTGCTCTCTCTCGCAGCCACTACATCTGAGCTAGAGCTACAATAGCGCTAGTCGGCCACTAGCTAAACTATACATCCCACTCTTACAGACTAGATGCACAGCGCTGCATCTAGTTCCATCTCTCTCGCTCTCTCCGCCGCCGCCGCCGCTGCACTAGCCCCCCTCCCCATCAGCGGGGCTAGAACGTACCTCCGTATATTCCGGTGAGCTGGCTCCCCCCTACCCATCTATGACGGCAGCGGGGCCAGGTCCCCCAGCGGGGCCAGAACGTATCTGGTACACCTACTATTAACCGCTCTTTATAGCGTAACATTTAGTTGACAAATGTCAGTTCTGTAACAAAGTCACTACCATACCATATTTTTACAGTAGCATATGTTTACGACCTGTTAATTTGAGTAACATCCGTAGTGGTTTTCGTTTAAAAACGTCTTATTACAATACATTTGACGAAAAGCCACCATCACTTCCCCTCAAATCGATCTTTTTTATTTGGTACATTTTTTTAGATAAAAAACCGCACTTTTGGAACAATATTTATATGTACGTATATTATTTCCATAGAGAATAGTACCAAGTGGTACGTGGCTTTTATCAACAGAGAATTAATGAAATAGATAACATTTAAATTACAGCAACCTGAAAATCAAAATTATTTATAAATTGTATTGCATTTACATATGTCATAAAATTCCAAAAAGGAGGCTTACGTTATATACATATGTGAATTGTTTTGGACAAAGAAGATAAATTATATAATAATGATTTAAGAGATAAAATCATTTCCGTATAAATTCATGATGAATCCAGAAATTCACATATCTGTTTAAATACTGTTATAAAGTACATGACTGCGCTTTTATTGAAATGAAGTTAGATAAACAAGAAATTAGCAATGATGAAAATAACAATGAATTAGGTGAACTTGAAATACAGTATGATGAAATCAAATATTACATTAATACTAGATATGTTTGTCCTCCAGAAGCAATGTATCGTTTATTGGAATATAAAATGAGTGAGTTATCACATACTATTAATAAAATGCCGGTTCATGATAAACATCAACAACAAATTTACTATGTAAAGAACAAAGAAATTAACGTATGAAATAAGAATGTTGGAACACAAGTTACTGTTTGGTTTCAACTCAATCAAATAGATACAGAAGTTCGCAAGTATTTATATACAAAAATTCCCACATATTATATATTCAAGAAAAATACAAAAAAATGGAATAAACGTAAACAATATAAAAAGCCAATTTTGATTAAGATGTAGTAGTTTACTGTCGTAGTTTACTGTAGTGTTTAGTTTAGTGAATCGTAAGCAGAAAGAAAAATTCTTTCTCCGATTATTATTATTACATGTTAAAGGAGCCACATCATATGAATATATAAAATCATATAATGGAATCACATATTCAAGTTACTAAGAAGTTTGCAAAGCAAGAAATTTAATAGCTACAGATTAAGAATGGGATAACTGTTTAGAAGAATAGTATAAATTTCCAAAAAGTATGTCTCAATTATTTGCTTATATTTGTGTATTTTACTATACAATTAATGATTCTAAATTTTTTAGAAAATATAATACAATTTTATCTACCAAAAATCTGAACATACAAACGTCATAAAATAAGGCACCCAGAAATTATAAGCTAATAAAAAATAAAACGCATTTTAATCTATAATATTATATTACAACTATATCAAAAATTTTATAAAATCCCATAAAATTCAATAAAATATCGTCAAACCTAAAGCCCCATAAAATGTCATAATATCGTCACACTATAAAAACCACTTTCAAATGCTATAAAATAAGGACCCCAAAAACTATAAGCTATAATTATGTAAAAAAATATGGCGAACCCCATAAAGCAAGCTAAATCTACGTAAAAGTCAATAGAACCACACAGAAATCTATAAAATAGCATAAAATACCATAAAAATGCAAAAATTTTAAACATGATAACACTCCGTAGAAACAGCATAGACCACCATAAACGTTATAGCATCAGGTTTATATTATACCAAAGAATATTTTTATCAAAAAAAAATCATAAAATGCAACACCATAATTATTTTATATAATTAAAAGTAAAGTCTTAAAAAAAACACTAATGAAAAAAATTCTTAACTTGTCTTTACCCATTCTGTTGCACTAAGCTTTTGAAGAAACCTGTATCAAAGTTTCTCTAAAATTTGAGCCCAATGGATCCACCCGTTGCTGAGAAAAACTGCAGTAAGTGAAAATAATCATGAAAGAACTGAATTTGAGTAAATGGCATTGGAAGTTTATGATGTGAATCATAGGAATAATCTCAGTGATACGTACAGAAACTATCTGGCATATCTGTATTTGATTTTGATATTCAAATATATATATGCAATGAAGTATACTTGATGGTACGCACACATCATTCTGTCTGATAATAGCTTTAGAAGATGAAAATAAAATAAAAATTATCATTACCAATTGATAGTCAAGGTTTATTAATAATTACAGTTATTTGCACTACTTACCATTATTAAACACACTTTAAGTTATTTGAAAGTATACAACAAAATGATACTTCAAATGATCAATATAAGAGTCCCATCTTGCTGTATTCCTATAACCTAAAACCGGTATACCTGAAAGCAAAAAAGAAACCAACAAAGAGATAGTTCTTTACGAATACAATTATTACTTATTGTTTACAATACTTATCTTGCACTTCAACAAACCATTGAGGTTATAAGCACTTAGTTGTTACAGCAGTTAGCGGACAAACAGTACTAATCTGGTGACTTGAAGGTTGGATGAAAAACAGCTGTTTGGCTGCTTCACAGAAAATTCTACTATACCGATCATATAATAATCTCCATTTCCGACCCGACGCTGAGCAAGAATGCGCAATATTTTCGGGTAAAAAATTCAAATTTGTTGAATACCTTTACTTTAACATGTAAGTACCGTATTTACGGGTTAGTATATAGGTTATATATCGATATGGAACCTAGCCTCGACTCGTGAGTCTTACGTTTATCTAATGTTAATCATTATTTAGGTTGAATTTCGAGGACAATAGACACAAGTACTGCAAGAGCGTCACAATAAATTGCTCTTCGCAGAACCTTGGATGGGGACACGAGAAATGGGATTGAGGATGTCTTTGTTAATGTCCCATGGGACAATTCCTGAGGTGGGACAAGTTCCGATGTCCCGCCAGTTCTTCAAGCAGGGGCGCCTGTGGTACCAGTGTCCCGCGTACTCTACCCGTAGCGTTAAAATATTTCTTGTCCCCTCTTCTTATTCCTTCTGCTGGGATGGGACAACTTTGTCTCTGTTCCACTCTTATCTTCTATGTCCCACTCGAAGCCCCCAGTGCTCTAGACGTTCTTACTTGTTGTGAAGGGTTGACTTTTTATTAATAAATAACTGATGAAAAAAGGATTTGGTACTTAATTATTATCTGTTTTGTTTTGTTTATTCTAGCATCCGGTCGTCACTCTTGTACAGTACTTGTCCTCATTGATAAATTTTACAAAGATTATATGTTATGAAGTTGTTAACGTGTAGTCTTGAAATTAAATTTAGTCTTATTCCATTTACTCCGATACTAGTCTAATATTGTTTACAAAGAAGAGTTCTAAGTTTCTCTGTATATAATCTTAATCTAACTTACAGAATACACGACTTCTCACGGCAAGTATTTGTCCTACCTAAGCTGTGAGTTCTAGTCACTCTCGACAGATTTATTGGCGGTCCTTTCCGGAGTAATGTCTTTTGTAAAAAAGACAACTATGCATCTCTTCGAGCAAACATGACATTTATTCTTAAAGCCGACGTTTCGAGCTGATGCAGCTCCTCATCAGGGCTCAAAAGCCGAAACGTCAGCTTTAAGAATAAATTTCACGTTTGCTCGAAGAGATGCATAGTTGTCTTTTTTACATTCTACAATACTCAAGCGATAGAATCATCATAAATAATGTCTTTTGTCTTCAAGTCCTCGTAGCCCAGTCCTCAAATAATGGAGTTACAATTCGGTCTAGAATCACTCTTATGGATATCCAGCGAGACTACTCAACTTTCTAGGGTTGAGTTCTCGTAGCCGAATATGATAAGGTGATGTATATGTTGGTTGAATGCTCCCCGCATTTACTGGCTTAGCGAGACTACTCTACCGACTACTCGCACGTTCACTCCGCAAAAGGCCCGGGGCAGCGCATCTTCGGGTCTTATAAAACTTCAGATATGGCATACTTAATTCAGTTGAACAAGATATACGCAAACAATAACTACTTGCCACCTGAAGTAATGTTTCCTCACTTTCCAGATCTGTAGGTCGCGAGGAGTACTGACGTGCAACTCGCTCACCGCACGCTATCGATGTCGCGATCGACTAAGCATATTGCAGCAATCAGCCGCCGCCCAATACTCGCATGTACATTGCAAAGCTGCAGCTGAATGCCCAATATGACACTAGATTTAAAATGCATACTCTATTAAGTAATTAATAGACCTGGCATGTTACAACACATTAAGTTTAATAATAACGTAAAATCACACATAGACAATTTAATATATATGAAAATAAATTAATAACTCTTGAGAAAATAACTGTTTGTAAAACGGTTTTTATGTCGTATTTTCAGTAAGATGTCTCATGAAACTACTCTATCAGAAGCACCGTGGAAGAATTCTTTCCACAAATTTAGTCAAATTAAAATATTTAAAATTCTCTATTTTTGAAAATTTGCTGCAAAAATATTTATGAGATTTTTGTCTGTATCTTCAGGACAAATTGTTTTAGACAAAAAACGTCTTTCATGGCTATGTTCTACGGACTATTAGCTGTGAAAAAAATGAATAAAAAAATCGATATTTTCATGATTGTAACCCTGTCATAACTCCTTAAATTTGTTTATATGAAAAAAACCATAATATCATAATACTACAGATAATGCAGTATTTTTTATAAAAATAGGAAAAACTGCGTTTTTATAGGGTTTTAACTAGGCACATCACATTTTATTGTTTAAAATGATCTATGAAACGAAACCAGCATGGTCCGATATATGTGCCATCAACAATAAAAAAGTTAAACTTTTGATCCTAGTTAACTGGACTTTTTCATGCATTCTCTCATATACATTCAGATCAACTTAAAATAACATCTCATTCGTCACACATACAGCCAAAAGTATTAATTTGTTGAGATAATGTTCAAGATGCAATTATGAACTAGCGGCACAAAAAATGATCATTGAATAGATTTTTTGATAAAAAATAAAATTCACATTGTTACATGTGACTGAAAAAAAGTATTTCTTTAAGCTATGTTTAATATGCAATTATTATCTTGTGGTAAAAGATAATTAAAATCGCAATGGACTAATTTAAAAGTCTGGCTATCAGCTTGGCGTACTCATGTAGCAATATAAATATTGTAACGGGTAGTGCGCCCGTATGAGCTAGTCGGCGCGCGACATATGCCAATGCGTTGTTGGCTCGTTGATAGAGCACGCGTCTAGAGATCTCAGGTACGTGGGATCGGTATCCTCGGGCACCTCGTTGGTTTCGCAAAAGGTGTATATCAATAGCACGAGATGTTCAAGCTGAGACGACAATACAGACAGCGCAGCAGTCGGTAACCGTTCACTACAGTCAGTAAATTAACGACTACAGACCAGATGGCATACAGCTCAACAAGGCTAAGAAGAACGACACCAGGAGGCATCATGACAATTAAAGAAGGCCAAGCGGGGGTAGAAAAGAGCGAGCGTAGCACACGGCAGACACTCTCTAGCTGGCGAGGATTAGGAGTCAGATCTCTCTCTTACCCTTGGGCCCTGGCTTTCTCGTTTCAGACAGTGACGATAGGCGGTTGACGAGCATGCGCTCTTACTCTTTCGTGCGATTCTCTCACATACCCTAACCTATATGGACGCTAATATTTGATTATCTTAGTTTAATAAATTAATTAATTATTTAAACTTGGCATTTCTTTATCGTATGATGTCCCTACTCGGTCGTGGGTGATTGCCATGACCTTGTAATTTATGAACGATTGGTATATCACTCCAAGAGCGAGACTATACCAGGGGTGTCTGGTCGGGCTCCCGTTCCAATGCATAATCTCTCGATTCGGTCATTCTGCTGCAACAGTAACTGAGCGAGCAAGCCAGTTGACTAGAGGTTGCATGAGTCTAAGATCGCGTACTAGTGCAGGAGAGTAACTCCAAACTGTACCCGATCGAGCAACCACCCTCCAACCCCCCATCGTATTGGATGAGATTGGAGGCATAGGGATCCGCCTGGGATACAGGATCATTGCTTCTGTAGACGGGGCTGGTAATTAACCCAGTGCGCCCTTCCACATAACTACCTTCCCCTACTAATGATTGACCACTACCCGACAAAAAAGGAGGGAACGTCACACACACTATCAAATCATATCTGTCGCATGAAGCGCGCGAGCCTTTTTTCCATTGTCCCCGCGCGTCCCTCACCTCTACACAGCAGCGAAGCCTGCTGAGTCGTACGCATTGTATGACCAAACGAGCATACGATATTCAAACATCGTATTCTAACCTCTCGTTATAATACATATATTAATTACATTAATTTTCAGGACTAAAAAATTAATTGAAATTACCGAATCAAAATGTTCGATGTAAGCTCTTTAATACAATAGAGGATAGAGGTTTAAGTTTATTTCAATTATTATTTGTGTATGACTCAATTAGTAACAGAAATATTTTTCTTTTTTTCAGAGGAAGACGAATCTCAAATATTTGTCAAATTTTTCAAATTTCATAAATGTTATGATCTAATACCAACAAGTGCCAAGCTCGTGGTTTTCGATACACATTTACTTGTTAAAAAAGCATTTTTCGCCCTTGTTTATAATGGTAAGCAGTTATTTAAAGATTAATTATACATGTTAAAAATAATATTTTGAAAATTTTTAATTTCGGTGTAAACTTTATTGTTTTATTTTCCCCGACTCTATCAAGGAGCATTTCGGCGCTCAGAGTCGATGAGTGTCTTGTCAATTTCATTCGCCGTATGCCGATTTTTTTTTACTTATTGTATTTTCCGTAGGGTATCTCAGTGTACCGAAATAATCCCAATAATACTGTTTTTCCTTTTCCTATCCACTAATAATCTACAACAATTATAAATTCTCAGTAAATACAATATCTCATTAATAAAGTAGACAATAAATTCAATTCGATTCAATTCAAGATACATCAGACTTGGTTTAAGACAAAACAGATAAAAAGGATTTTAATAACATTGTGTTTGAAATTGATTGCAGTGATGATGATGCAACATACATTAGGATCTTTTCTCTACCTTTAAAGAAAAGGGTGTATGAACGCAATAGTCCAGTCGGATTACCTTTTTGTGTGGATTTTGATGCTAACAACGCGGAAAGAATCCAATTCTGTTTGAAATAGGTTAAATACTAAGTATTGATCATGCGCCGCTCTAGAAAGTTGTACTTAGTTATTAACAAAAACTACTAAGTTATTAACAAAAACGTACTAAAAATTCTGAAAAATCCGAAAAAATTAATTTTAATTTCTTACAACAATTTTTTCTGTACCATATACAAGGTACAAATCGTCATCGGAGGCCAAAATCCATCTTTTGAATTATCGTAGAATTTTGTTGAATACCAGTGAGAGGCTAGACCAATATAAGTCTACAATACTTGAAAAATGGAATTTGGCTTTCACATACTTAATTGCTAATTTAAAGTTAATGAAAAGTTAAAATTCATTTCATTAACTCCTTAAAATTCTAAATGTTTATTCGTCCTCTCAGATAAATTAAAAGAATGTATGGAGTTATACATGGAGTTTTAAATGTAACGAAAAAATGAAGCGTTATGTTATTTACCCGTAAAATGATAAAATTTTGTTTAAATTCAGTTTTATATTGAAATAAATGTTTTATTTACCTTCACATAACATAATAATAACAATAATAACATAATCATGTAATAATCATTACCTTCCATTTCTTCCTACAAAAAAAGAATGCCACCATTATTTTTATTTTGTTTTAGCACATAAAATAAAAAAAAATATCATTCTAAGTATAATAGAACCCGAGATATTTCTAAATTTTCAGGAGATCGCGATTTGAAGTCGCCCGATCGAATTTTCTTTACTCGAAAATCTGTATCTCTACCACCGCGGCCGACGGCGGCGCGTATCGCTGTCTCGCTTACGTACACTCATCGTTCGCGCAGACTTTTAATAAACTAATACTGTCGTTTCTTCGTTGAAGATACGTTTTTCGCTAATTATCTTTCACATCTTAATAAGTGAATAGTTGCACTCGCCATCGGTAAATGAAAAATAGCGACATGTATAAAACAATTGCTGCTGTTGATCGCAGAATTTAAGCTTCGAATCTCGGCTTCTATAAAAGTTAGCACAACAAACTTATACTTAAACAATGTGGATTTTCTAGACCTTTCTAACGGTACTTTTAGATTGTCAATGTGATTGTTTTTTGCGGCGTGGCAGGCTTGGGTAACAATGAAAAATATATCTTTTTCATTTAAATTGCGCCTGTGCGATTATAAGTAAATATTTTTGTAAAATTAATGCTGTGTATTGTTGTTGAGGCTTGCCACAATGCGTCCAAGGATTTTCTTTAATTTCTGTACAGAGACCTTTTTTGTACACATGTGCTGTAACGGGGATTGTCCACGTTAAATGTAGATTTACTCTACTTAAATTCTCCGTGAGTTTTAGATAAAGGGGAACAGGGAAAACCATAAGCTTGCAAATGAAATACACACGTGATGTTAGGTAAAAGGCTACTGCTTATATTATCCAAGAGTTATAACAAAGTAAAAGTACAAATGTGCTTTCTTAGTGCACAAACTCGCGGCCAATCGGAAGCTGATATTGTTGAACGCGCTGGTGAGAGTGAGAAAGAGAAGCTGATACTTACAGTAATACGAAGGATGCTACTACAATAATTAGCCGTAAACTGCGGTCTCGCTTCGGTCCAGCTATCTCGTATGCGGTACGCTCTCTCGACGAAAAACAGTGGCACTCACACGCGTGATCGCAATCTTTATACAATAAATGCCAAGCAACAATGTTATTAATTTCGAGAAGATCGCTCCTTCGCTTCACGGCTCGCGCGCTCGATGCTCGAATCGAATCTAACGTCTAACCTAACGTTACGCTAGAAGCTTCTCTCTCACGCGCGCTCTCTCACCAGGCGACGCGTTCAGCAATACATCAACTCTCGTACAGCTCTGGTGCGCGGGAACATCTGAAAAGTCAACTCACATGCAAATATATAAAAACATAGGTATTACAATAAAATATGCATGCGGCGTGACGATACTCGTCACAGTGCAAAAAAAGGGATATTTTAAATTTAATTTTTATTTTTGCAAAAACTATTTAACTAACAGGGTTCCTACTAAGCATACATATAAACCATAAAGTAAACTTGCTTAAAATCGTAATTATGATTAAGATTGCTTGATATAAACACAGTAAACATTAAATTGAAAAAACGCGCTTATTATTTTTTGAGTTTTTTACTTCTTCGCCGATTTTTAGCGTAATTTTGTAATAATCGTTATCAGAGTTCTTCTACTTTGCAGAAAATTTCATAATGAGTAAGTTTATTTCAGTGATATTTTTACGTAAATCTGATAGTTTTTGAGATTACAAGCAAAGTTTGAAAAAAATTCGGATTTTTCAACATTTTTAGCACGTTTTTGTTAATAACTTTTGAAGCACACCTTTCTGGATCGGCGCATGAGCAGTACTTAGTATTTAGCCTATTTCGAACCAAATTGGCTTGTTTCCGCATTGTTAGCATCAACATCCAAAATGAAGCCACTTTTCCGGTAATCCGACTAGACTACAATTATTGTATCAAAAGTAAAGATTCTAGATCATCTCTTGCCCTTCATAAGATGGTCATAAATTTCATAACCTGGTAACTATTTCAACATCGGTAATGTTCAAATGCATCGTGTATCTATAATTGTCTGGGAACCAGACAAAAGTTAGCAAGTAGATTTTTTTATCGCGACACCTCACTTTCATAGCATCTCGGGTTTTTTCAGAGATGCAGCGAAATCTGTAACTCTGAGTGCGAGAAAGCGAGGTTCGTCCGAGAACCAAAATTCAGCATGTTCGTGGTAATGGTATTTATCGCACATTGCCACGATACTCGTATGAATTTTCGTGTGTCACTACTATGACAGAAAAATGACAAAGTATACGAATTTCTCTCTCGCTCTACAGTGAGTAATGTATTAGAATAATGCGTCGAAAACTCTGTATTTTTCATTGTTTTATAGGTTGATGAAAGCGTGTCTAGCAAGTATAGAATGTATACCAGATAATACAATCGATTTTCTATTTGTAATAGCCGAAAAAACGAAGGAGAATAGGCAAATTATATCAGGAGTATATGCAGAACGAGAAAGTGGCAGCTCCGGATGATATGAGAGAGTCCATTATAATGGCGGATATAGAATATTAATCAGCCACCTCCTTTATTAATATATTAGTCTGTTCATTAACACATTTTTTAACTATAGATTTGCATAAATAAATCAATGAAATATTGATGAATGTATCGGCAAACATCCGCGGATCCGTGCTGAACATGAAATTCGAGACCACCCCCAAAGTTCGAACTTGGCCCACCCTTATTTCCACGGTAATATTAATAGTGGAAGGAGAGTGAAGATCAGTTTGTATAGTGGTGGTCCTCTAATACAGATTCCGCGAGATGAAATTTGATACTACCCAATTTTTGACTTGGTCCACCTGAGCCGATAATTTTGCCTTGAGCAGATAATTTTGCGGGATAAGGATTTTATTGAATACAGCACAACAGCTATCCAGTGATCTAACTTCTGAGCCAATCGGTTGATTATTGGTTATCGATCGATTTATGTCTCCGAAACTATTGATCAGATAATTTCGCAGGATAAGGATTTTATGGAACACAACACAAGAGCTATCCAATGATCTGACTTTCGAACCAATTGACCGGATATTGACAACAAAATGATCGATTGATCGATGTATACATATAAATATATAATGAAAAATAGGTTCTTAGAGCAGAGAAGATCTTACCTCACTGACCGACAGCATCAGACTAACGACATTTAAACATTTATTCGAATAAATAAGCAATTTTTATTGATGTAGCAAAAGCTAACCGGACGACATCAGAGCCACCTAATTGACTTTTTTCAGGCTTCTTGAAAGTGTTATTGTCAGCACTATATTCAGTTTCATCTGAGAAAACTTGATCAGCTCGATATTTAGTTTCATCTAAGAAAACGTAGTGAGCACACCGTCTCCTCTCAGGAGAATTTCATCTGGAGCTGCCACTTTCTCGCGCTACATATGCTCCTAGTATAATTAATCCATTATCGCTCGTTTTTCGACTTTTATAAATAAAAAATTGATTATATTATTGGATATATATTCTGTATTTGCCATACACGATATACTCCAATAAAATAATGAAAAAGTACAGAGTTTTCGTTGCAATTTTTGCTGATGTAGCTGATTGGGATGACATCTGCGTCACCTATTTCAATCTTCAAGACTTCTCAAAAGTGTGGTCAGCACTATATACAGTTTCATCCAAGAAAATGTGATCAACACTATTATATTCATTTTCAACCAAGTTCTTAGGAGATGTGGTCAGCATTATACTTCTTCAGGTTTCAACTAAGTTCTCAAGCTCGTCAGTAAAACACCCCTCTACAGGCCGAGATTCGCAACCTGCTGGCACTATAAAAGCGACCGAAGTAAAGCAGCGAGCCATTACACAGTGTCAAGCAGTAGCAGCAGTAACTTCGATCCTAACTTCGAGACTATCTTCAGCAGTAAACCAGTGACTTCCTTGCTAAGAGGGTATCCTGACCAGCTGTAGGCCGATATCTTCAACGAGAGACTTTGATAAGAGACCAGAGGCTCATTGAAATTGAGAGGTATTTAATAAATTTTTAATACATAAACGACGTACCGCTAAATATATTTCAAGGGTATATACTTATACTTTAGAGATGATTAACGCATTAGAATCAAGCCTAACTGATCTGCACATACACAGGCGCATTCATGAGCTCATAGACCTGGTTATCAACTTAATAAATAAAGATAAAGAAAGAGAGCTTCTTGAAAATGGCCTACTTAAAGAATTTCGTTTATTAACAGCCGAACATGGACGTGATCACGACTTATTGGTAAAACTCCAAAATGAAAGTGGCGTTCATTGGGAGATTACAAATAATGTTATTAAGACTATAAATAAGTATACTGTAAAATTACATAAGATGCGCGCGCATTTAGGCTTATTTACGGGTATAACTTTAAATAGATTAAAAAGTGTAGAACGCGATATAAAAATTGTTAACATGGACATTGATGATGTATCGGAAACTTTATCTAAATTAACTTTAGAATAATGTAGACTATTATTGTAAAAAATACATAGTAAGTAATAAACAAATCGATTAAATTTACACTGTTTTATGTCATTCACTATACCTCAATCTCTTTCTCGTTCAGATTAACCCAATCCACACGTGATTAGCTGGTAGACATTGTCTCGTGTCACCTAATTGAATAAGGCTAACTCGCCTACATCATGAACAAACTACGTCTACTCAGAATTTTACGCGACCCAGCAGCGCGCTTCTTCTGCAATGATCAGTGGCGTCGATCCCTAAAACATTGCTCGATCGATGCCCTTCTACAAAGGCTTAAATATATAATAGATTTCTGTAGTTTGCATACTATTATGATCTTATTCACTCGCGGTTTCTTCGAGAGCGAGACAGATATTATTCGTGTTCTTGGCAAGACTATCCAGCATCGTGGAATGCAGTCGGCCGGGCAAGTCAAGGACATCATGCATCAGTATCAGTTGCTCTTAAGTAATTCAAAAGTTTTAAAGTCTATTTAAGTCAGCGAGAAATATGTAGATTTTAACGTTTGACAGATCTCGATAATATGATGGCTGATCTGGAAGGAGATGGTGTGATAGAGCTTGTTCAGCTGGATGATAATGATGATGATGAGGAGATCTTGGAAGAGATGCCAGAGGTGGTATTAAATCTCAAAATGTCGGATGCCGAGCCACATGAATCTTTGGAAGATGTGGCCATTTGGTGGAGGTGACCGGTGCAGGAGGTGGTGGAGACCGATGCAGCATTGATCATTATTCCGAAGCCATCTACGTCGTACATGACAATACCTATTAAGGAAAATCATGACGATGATAACGGTACCATTGATGCCAACATCAACAACAACAGCAACATGGAGATCAGTGCTCCAAAACAAGAAGAAGAAGAGGAAGATTACGATGATGCTGGAGTAGTCACCGATGCATCGTCATATCATAATCTTCCATCTTTTCCTCAAGTTCTACCACTTTAAGTGGTGGCGAGGCATCATGACATGATACAGATGATGGCGACGGCGACGAGACCACTGAATGTAAGCATTTCATGTATTTTTGATAATGATAGCAGCACCAGTAAATGGCCTAATACAAATGTAAAAACTAGGTGTTTGCATGCAGGAGGGCGGCGGTAGCGGTTGCGGTGTGGTCCTGCTGCTGAACAACCAGTGTGGCGGAATATCATAATTCATGAAGAGCGTGTAAAATACTATCGGACTTTTTGTTTAAATGGTCGTGAAGCCATTGTAAGTATTCGTCGACCGCCCCCATTCAGCACTGACGTCTCGGAGTAGCTAAGTCGCGGTCTACATAAGATCCACAGGTACGTATGTAAGGATACTAGACCCACCGATTTTATCGGGCTGTCTATAAACTCGACTCAGTTTCGTCACGCCGTTGTGTGGATTTCATATAAGCAACTGTGCGAGTTGCATGTACGCGATATACTCGAACTCTTGGAGAGCGTTTCACAAAGTAATGGCGGTCTTGAGATTGACGAGGCACTGACATTATTGCCAGTTATCTGTCAATGTGGTATCGGTGCCTCAAGGGCGCGGTCGAGTCGTGCTCACATGCGAGTCAGTCTTGCATGCGAGAAGTCGTGCAATTTTTGCGGGACACGAGAGTACGTGTTCGGGGATGAGCCGGTCAAGCAGTTGATCGATTTGGTTCTGGCGCGCAAAAAATATATCGGCTCGGTCATTTGCATAGCCCACAATGCTTAGGACTTTGATGCCCAATTAATTCGGGATCCCGAGAGACTCTTTGAACTTTTGACCAGTGCAGATAAAGTAGTGTCCTCTGTTTTACCAGCCAACGAAGAAATTCTTTACGTCAGCTGGGCCTACAAAGACGACGACGACGTCGAGATTGAATCGTCGCCAGCTTGTAAAACGGTTATCACTGCTTACACCACAGCGCTGGCCCGACTCAAGCTGTTTGCCGAACTAGAGCCACTGGGCGAACGGGTGCTCTACTACGACACAGATTCCATTGTGTATGTGAGTGGGGGAGAGAACAGAGGCGGCGATGGCCAGTACGAGCCGACAACGGGTCCGTTTCTGGGTCAGCTGACCGATGAACTGGCGGACTACGGTGTCGGCACGTATATCACTAACTTTGTCTCGGGTGGTCCGAAATTCTACGCTTACAAATATCGAACACCCGAGGGTGTAGAATGATGTGTCTGCAGAGTCAAGGGTATCCGATTGGACGCTTTGGCGAGCGGAAAAATTAATTTCGAGTGTATAAAGAAGCTGACGAGTGGCGAAATACCACCGGTATTTCTCACATTCGACGCCATAAGACTGGCGAAATTTCACGACGTGATAACACGCTCGGAGGGTAACATTTGCGAGCCTATTTACTCTAAACGACGCTTTGTGGGTAAATAAATAAAGAAAAAGTTAAAAGTTACCTCGATTTTCAATAATTTATTGACTAACATCATCCCCCCACCAGGCCTCTTCCAAGCGTAGTCTCACCACTGTCTCTCACAAAAAATGGAGGGCGAAGCGCGCTTCGCGAGGCTCCCGGAGGGCACGAGACAAATGGCTGACCGTTCCGGAGCCTCGCAGTGCGCGCGCCCGCAACTGAGCTTGCCGGCAGGGAAGCCTGGCATCTTGCCTTCGAAAAGCTTGACAACCGCGTGCGCGCACGCGCGCGAGAGAGGCCCCGCGGCCGCTGCGCGTTCGTGGTCCTCCCCCCCCCCCACCAGGGGGAATTGTGAGTCTCGCATCTTATAAATCTCGCGGGTTTTGCGACTCGGGATGTTAGTCTGTGGTAGTCCACAAGCAGCGATGGATATGCGTTGGCAACACCCGTGGACGTGCATGATCTGCGGTCCCACCTCGGGCGGCAAGACCGTATTCATCGCCAAGTTTTTTAAACACATTGACGCGATGAGCGATACCCGCTTCGAGCGTGTATTGCTCTATTACACCGAGTGGCAGCCGTCGTATAAGAATTTTGCTGGTAGCATTGAATTTCGCAAGGGATTGCCAAAGACGGAGGACTACAGTGGTGATCCCGAGCGGCCCAAACTCCTGATTCTCGACGACTTGATGCGCGAGTCGGCCAGCGCGAATGTCGTCAATCTATTTGTCAAGGCCAGCCATTAAATCTCAGCGTGTTCTTTCTCTCGCAGAATATCTTTCATCGGGGCCAGCGCGATATATTGCTGAACTCGAATTACATTTTGATTTTTAAGAATCCTCGTGATCGCTCGCAGATTCAGTATCTGGCTCGCCAGCTCTGCCTGGAAGATCCGATATTTCTGCTGGAGGTCTACAGCGATGCCACGTCGTAGCCCTATCATTATTTGCTGCTCGACTTGAAGCAGGACACGCCGGAAATGTTTATTCAGTATTTTGTTTATAATTTTGCGGAAAAATTTTTTTACGAAAAACGGCTTTCGGGAGCATATTCTATGATAAATTTCCTAAGAAAACCAATCATAAAAAAATATCGATTTTTTCAAGTTTTAAACGTGTTGGGTCCCCTTAATGTACCAGGAGGTCTTGCAACGCACTACAGAACATTCCTGCACTACAGAAACGCAAACTCTCATGATAACAATAATAATAATAATAATAATGATGCTGATGATGAAAAGGACTTAACGATGGTGGTGTTGTTGTTGGTCAAACAATACCGGGATCCACTACTGCTGCTAATATAGATAAAAAAGATACGTTATTAGCCGATCAGCAAATAATCAAGAATGTAGCACAAAGTTTCCGTAAAAATGACACCAATATTATTGACAGTCTGCGTTGATCTGGGAATGTTGCCTGGAATAATCTTGGTGATATGCTGCTAGATGGCGTTCGTGTACGAGGTGTCAATATCGTGCACTTGGTGAATGAGACTCTGAGAAGTAGATAAAAGCGACCACCTCCTCGCCATTTCGAACAGTTTATCCGTGTACTTCGTCGAGCACATGTCCCTCTGAAATTTGTGGGTAATCAAAATCTTCATTCGGCTTTGGCTACTGCTGCTCCGGAGGAGACGATCGTTCAGCAGGGGGTGAGTAGCAAGGACCCTAATTTATCACTACTGTCTACCTTGACGACGGCTTATCATACACCCGCTGCTTCGGCGGGTCTGTCAACTGCCAGTGAGGTCAGTACCGACGACAAAGAAGAGATCTCCATTTCCAAGATCTCCAAGAGAGATTCTCCAATAGAGTAAAATGGGAACATATGGACCTGGAAACGTAATGCCCCAACCACCTAGTAGCAGTGGTGGTGGTGGTATTGTATTAGATGTGCTGATTAATGGAATACCGTTTGAAATGCATATGTCGGGATATCAGTTTCTCGGACCGGGTACTCATCTCGAGGAGATACTAGCACGTGATGAGATCGGCATAAACCCTCTACAGAGACTCTCTCGAGCACGACATTGCCTATTCACGGAATGATGGTGGTGATGGTAGTGGCGCACGTACTCGAGCCGATCGACGTCTTACAGAGCGTGTTTTTGCGCGTATGCTATCCAAGACGTCAAACAGAGAGGAGAAAAGTGCTGCTCTACTAACTGTTATATGCATGGTCGGTAAAATGACATTGTATAAGGTTTATCGAAAAATCAAGAAAACCTTTAAAAGTCCACGCAAGAGGCAGAGGAAGTCAGTCGGTGGTAGACGACAGCCCACGCATGGAGTCTAAGCTCGAAGAATTATACTATGGCCTCCCAGCTCCAAAAGCATACACAGGCGGTGCAGGAATCGTGCAGACTGTGAGGAAAAAATACCCCAGGAAGGAGGTGAGAGAATGGTTCGAGAGTCAACGACGCGAGACAGCCACCTGTCTACACCCTCGAAGATCTGGCTGGCCAGGAAATTGCGGGGTTCTTCTACGAGCAGCAGCTGAGTCGTGTACATAAAGGCTTGTCCAGCGCAACTTTCAATAGACAAGATGCTGGAGAGTAGAGATAACGGTGCAAGAAAAGAATATCTGGTCAGCTGGAAGGGGTCCCGAAAAATTCTATTCTTGGGTATCCGAAAAAGATTTAGTAAATATTCAAAAGAACAAGAACAATCACAATGAGGGATGAATTCTACATTGTTTTGTCCAGCAACAGCAGTAAACACATTTATCCAAATAACACGGCCAATCATTTTATCACGCGATTCCCGCAAAATTTGTCTCTCCACGGCAATTGGTGTGTGGGTCTCACAGAAATACAAATACCCCTCACCTTCCAGCACGTATCGCGGAGAGACCAGATGTAGGGCGTAGAAAGTGTGAAGACAGCCACACGACAGATTTACGCAAACAACGAATTACGCCCTACTGAGAATACAAAGACCTTGAGTCGGATAAAATGTGGCGTTTATCACGATATCGAGACTCTTTTGCACGAGATCAGTAATCTCGATAATGTGAAAGATCATTTCGTATTTCAAATTCAGTGTGGAGGATATATTCAGGTTAGATGCATATGTGGCCAGGACAAGTGCGTTAACTATGTGCATGCATTTTCTTTATCCGAAAAGTTATCTAAAATATTGGGCTTTGAAAGCAATGAATTATTATCGTGTGATGACAAAAAGGAAAACGTAGTTATCAGCAATAGACCAGCTAACCGGATAAATGGCTTACCAAGCTTACTCATGA
This sequence comes from Philotrypesis tridentata, assembly GCA_018906965.1. NCBI lineage: Eukaryota > Metazoa > Arthropoda > Insecta > Hymenoptera > Pteromalidae > Philotrypesis > Philotrypesis tridentata. The sequence goes on from JACCIB010000843.1 coordinate 24,808, forward strand.
TTTACAGTAGTATCTGTCAGCCTTATGTCACGGGCGATGTTTACTCGCGCCTACTGCGCACCATACCTCTTCATCTGCACGACTATACCTACGGTAGAACGCAAATTCAGAACTTTAACTCACCAACGTATCTGCCTCTACTTTCCTCGTCGTTTCAGTCGATTGAGATTTATATAAGGGGCGAGCAAGGCCTGCATGTACCATTCGATGACGGGACGCTGGCGGTGACACTTCACTTTATACGCATCGACTGAAAGCATGCCACATCAGCACGACGATATATTCTTCCTCTACAATGGCTATCAGATAGGCTGTGGTGTTGGCGGTTGTGATAGTGGGGAGAATTACGTCACAATTCATCGAAGAAATCATCAAAATGGCGCTGGTATTGGAAGCTTTTTGAAGGGACTATATCGTAGGGCCTTACTTCTAATTAAGCATGGTGCTAAGAGCGTGGGTCGGGAGGCAGCTCATGCTACTGCGAGAATCATGGACGATGTGGTGGGTAAGAAATTGCCTCTCAAAGTCTTGCTTAATCGTCGTATTACCGAGAGTGTTGGTAATCTCAAACGTAAGGCTGGACAGGCATTGAATAAAATGTTGATGCAGAATGATGATAAACAGAAGGAGGAGAGAGGGTTGAGCGTGAAAAAGAGTAGGGGTTTTCCCTATAAAAATGTGTATACAGCACCAAAATCATAGTCGAAGACCGGCCGCGGAGCAGAGTGAAGCACTACTGCTACCAAGAAGAATAAAACTAAGAAGAAGACTGAGAAGAAGAAGTCTAAAGAACGAGATATTTTTGGAGGTTAATTTTTTCTCCTGCACCATGACTTTTCTGCACACCGACTTTTGTGACTCGTTAAAGTTGGAGCTGTCACTATTTGATTTGTCGCCAACAAAAACAGCCATTGAGAACTCTCATTGGGTGCAGTATAAGTCAATCTCGTCACTTGCCGATCAAGCGCCAATAGAATTTATGATTCCCGTGAATATGGAATACATTGATTTAGCGCACATAATGCTGAGTCTGCGTGTGAGCATAATATGGACTACTACATCGGATAAAGATGAGTCTGCACCACCGGACGTCGGACCCGGAAATAATTTCATGCATACACTTTTCAATCAAATGGATGTGCTATTCAATCAGAAACCTGTATCACCGCCAAATAATGTTTACGCCTACAGATCATACTTCGAAACACTGCTGAATTACAGTCTTGCAGCAATAAACTCGCATTTGACGAGTGTCTTGTGGTACAATGACACAGCAGGTCATATGGACGACATTGGTACACGTAATGACGGATTCATTAAATGTCAAAGAGTCATGAAAAATGGGAAAATCGATTTGCTTGGACACCTACACGTAAATCTCTTCAATATGGACAGATTATTGCTCAGTGGTGTTGAGGTACGTGTACGTCTTATTCGCTCTCGCGATAGTTGTCTGTCTAATGGCGGAAGGTGATGTGTACATTGCGCGTATAACAGAGGCAATGTATTTGTTCGACGTGTAAAGATTAATCCGAGTATAACGATGTGTCACAAGAATAAACTCTCTAAGACGACAACAAAGTACCCATTAACACGTATGGAGGTAAAAAACGTAACTCTGAACAGTGGTGTCCATGGTTAACGATCGATAACATTATGCTAGGCCAATTACTAAAAAAAATTATCATTGGTTTTATTGAAAATCAGGCTTACAATGGCGATGCTAGACTGAATCCTTTTAATTTCAAAAACTATAATATAAATTTTTGGTGCTTATACGTGGACGGTGTGCAAGTACCCCCGAGACCGCTACAGCCTGACTTCTAGAACACAAATACATATGTGGATGCATATCACACACTCTTCTCGGGTACTGGTATGCATGTTGCGAGTATGGGTAATTCAATATCACGCGGTGCATACCAGAATGGCTACTGTCTGTTTGCCTTTGATTTGACACCGGACTTGTCGGCTAACTGTGACAGTCATTGGAATTTAATTCGAAGAGGTAGCGTGAGAATCGACGTGAGATTTGATGACGCATTAGATGTCGTGGTGAATTGCATAATTTATGCTGACTATGACAATCTCGTGGAGATTGACTCATCTCGACAAGTTTCGGTGGATTACAGCGGCTAAGATAGATGGCGTTTCTGCAGAAGATGCGTGTAGAAGCACCACTCGCGTGGAGAACAGTCAGTCGATCGGTGCTTCTCAAACTGAACGGATAGCCGCAAACCACATCATGGACATAGTGGTCGATCTGCAGTTCTTCAAGGACAACAAGGGCCGTATAGTGCCAAAATAAGTGGGTATAGTGGGTGTGAATCAAGTGATTACTGCCCTCTGGATCACCGCGCCAATTTGTAAAACAGTATTTTTAAAAAAAATATATTTTAAAGCAATACAACTGGTTGACACTGCATTATCACGGCCCAGATTGGTACGAGGGTGAGGTCACACTGAAGAAATTGTACAAAAGTTTGCACGAAGTTTGCAGAAGTGCGCGAAAAATATACTTGCGAGAAGCTGAAAAAGTAAAGGTACCGAGTAAGCTTACTACGCGGGAAATTATTGATTTGGAGGAGAAAGATGAGTGTCCACCTTTTTACAGATTATCGTACTGCGACAAGTGTTGTATGCAACGTGCCATTAAGCACTGCTCTCTCCACTATACCTGTGCATTCAATAACGCCTACAAATTGAAGTACTGGCTGACTGCGGGAGTCGGTGGCGCCGGTATAATTAAATCTTCAGAACGTCCCTTCACCCCACCCTACGAGCTCTGCAATAATGAACTCTCTGAATATTCTCCAGCAGCTTCGAAAACTGACTTTTCATGCGGTAGAAGTTTATCCGGTCGGTCAAATTCCAGTAATGTGGGTAAAACTCTGTGGCTTTATGTTTAAGGGGCTATGACAGTATTAAAACCTGAAAAAAAAGAAAAATTTTTAGTGTTGTAAAAAATTAATATATATTGCGACGTAGCAATAAATATTGCTGCGTCATGATTATTTAACGCAGCCAGCTGACTCACTCTAGGCGAATTGACAGCTCCTCGAGCGGAGCCAGCGCTCGGTGGCGCTCGCAGGAGTTGCCTCTGACCGACCGCGTGCGGAGCGCAGGATGTGAGCTCTCGAGTCACACCTGCGCAGCGCGTCGGCGCTCGGGAGGGGGCATGGCAGGAAGCGAGCCGGCGGCCGCGCGCACGCGGTTACATGCATGCGGCGATGTGTAGAAGGGAGAGCGCGAGTGTGAGCGTGAGCGAGAGAGAGGGAGAGAGAGTCGGCGCGCGCGGGAGAGAGACATTTGGCGAGAGTGGGAATCGAGTGAGTGCGAACTTGAGAGAGAGAGAGAGAGATGAATATAGTGGCGCGAAGTTGACGGCGTTTGGAGCGCTCAGAGTTGACTTGATGTTGACTTGCGGACGTCATAGAGGTGTATAGAGGAATATATGGGCTAGGAATCTTCGAGGACTCGATATATGTAGCCTATGGTTTATTTGAGGATGATTGTGGTTTTTTCAAATGTTGCGCGCCTGGCTAGTTATCCGTAGAGGGAGCTACCTCACGGCTATTCTCATGGATTGATTGATAAAGATCAATAAAGGGGGCGCGTAATTTGCATATCGATATATGCTATAGAGGCCGATGATTGATTAATCGGCCAATGGGAAAATTAGAGATAGAAAAAGAGGGCGCTGGGGAAATTCATAGATAGATAATGGATTGGTGGTAGTGTTTAAATAGGCCAATTGCGGATTTTGGAGGTTTTTAGGACCAATTGGAAAATTCGGTTGCCAGATCGACGCTTCCGTGAAGAAGGAGGCCGGGTGGGAAAAACGCGGCATACTTCTTCGAGCAAAGCGTCGAGCGGGACACTCTGTCGGCGGACGCCTTGGGTGGCAGTCCGCACTCTGACTCTGTTCCTGGATTCCTGGCTGATTAGTCTTTCTTCTCTATTCGGTGCTTAATCAGAACCTCGTGCGAATTTCTCGACGCCATCTTACTATATTGGAGGATTTTTGATTCCCGGATCCGTGGAGTTACAATCTGGATTTTGTTGGAGGCTTGGTGGCATTATTTGGGTTTTTGTTCTTTTATTGGTGAAAATGGTGGTAAGATATTAATATAAATATTTATACGTATTTTCTTCTGGTGGTTTGTAGTTGAGAAATATTAGGTAGTGGCAATTTTCCTCTTTCACAGATTCGATAGATAATTTCGGGTTTTCAATTGGAAATTGGCCGTCGTCCTTTTTGTTGAACCGTAATTATAGAGTCACCGTAGAGGAATTTCGCGGCCCTTTCCTTTTTCTAGCAACTCCAGAACCAGTTACCGTAGATTTAGTTATTCGGCCGCTGGCCCATGTTTTACTTAAAATCATAACTGATATGTTTGCCTTCATGAATGTGTAACAGGGGATTTATAATATATTTTAGTTTATGTGTTAATTCTAATTTTCTTTGTTTTATTATTTATCTCATCAGCCTTATTGCTACCAAAATTTCCCTGCGTGTACCCGTTTTCCGTTTTTTTCAGGACTCTGGGCTCCGAGAGTAAGAAGCAGCCGTCAAATAAATTATTTTTGTACACTAACTGGAATCCTCGAGCGGGCGAGGCAAATTCCACGTTACAATATATAGGTGCTCTAAAAACCAAATTTTTGTTTTCAAATACAAGTATTATACATCACTTCTATGCATAAATAATATGCATAAAGTGAGTGTAATATTTAAAAACAATTAAAAGTATTTGCTTACCAAAAATCACGATTTTCATCACTTTTGTTTGCTTGCCGCATGTTTCTGATGGAACCGTACTGTCAATCCTGATGAATCAAAGTGTCAAATCTTCCTTATGAGTCTGGTCTCAAAATAAGTGGAACAGATTCCTGAAAAACACAAAATTAATATAATTAATTAAACATATATTGACAATATTACTAATTACAGTGAATGTAACATATGTAAACATATGTAACATTCACTTTGAACTTATCTTTGCCAATTCTGCTCCACTCAGTTTGTGACCATACTCATAAGGAAGGTTTTCCACTTTGGTTCATTAGGATTGATGGTACGGTTCCTTAAGGGGACCCACCACGTTTAAAATCTGAAATAAAAAAAATTTTCAAATAATTTTTAAATTGTTATAGTCAATTAGAATTGAACTAAAACATTTTTAATCTAAAAGTATATACAAAATATAGTAAGATTAAATTTTTATTGTCCTTCTTTGAGCCTAATACACATTCATGTCAGCGTAGACACTGTTCGATGACTTTTGGCACTGTGCGTAAGATTCCAAGTGTACGCATGGATGAAATGGGCTCAAATTTTTTTTACAAGCTTATTATAATATTAGTTTCCGCATGAACAGAGGGATTTTAATTTGAATGAGTAGAACATTTGAAAAAAATAAAATGTGTTTCAAAACCATTAGATTTTAAATTTATTGACATATTTTATTTTTTTTCAAATGTTCTACTCAACCAAATTAAAATCCCTCTGTTCATGCGAAAAGTAATACTATAATAAGCTTGTAAAAAAAATTTGAGCCCATTTCATCCATGCGTACACTTGGAATCTTACGCACAGTGCCAAAAGTCATCGAACAGTGTCTACGCTGACATGAATGTGTATTAGGCTCAAAGTAGGACAATAAAAATTTAATCTTACTATATTTTCTAGATACTTTTAGATTAAAAATGTTTTAGTTCAATTCTAATTGACTACAACAATTTAAAAATTATTTGAAAATTTTTTTTATTTCAGATTTTAAACGTGGTGGGTCCCCTTAAGAAAGCTGCGGCAAGTACATAAAAAGCATGAAAAAACTAAATTTGAGTAAAAGGCATTTAAAGTTTATAATGTAAATCATGCAAATGAACTCAGCTATACTTACAGAAACTATCGGGCATACCTTGATTTACTTTTGGTACTCAAATATACATACAATAAAGTATATTTAGTGGTATTTTCTTGGTTCAAGACTCGAAGAAAGTTTCTACATAGACAATATTCAATTTATACAAGGAAAACATTTTCTTGTGTTGTGACAAGCTAGTGAACTGTTTAGAATATGGGAGGTTATACGCCATACATCATTGGTGAATTTTGTATTTTGTATATATGCTAGACAATAGCTGGAATATCTATTAAGTTTAGACCAGCAAAAAGAAGGTTCCTGTGACGAAGTGAAATTAGTGAAGTGGAACAATATATCCAATCAAGAATTTTTTATAAGAAATGCCGGAAGAACTCAATTGACAAGAATAATAAATGTATCCATTTAATCATGGATCACTAATCATATGAACTTTAACAACTTTTATCCAGTGTAATCAAATTTCATGTTTAAAGTGTTTCTGACGTAACATTTATTATGGTTACGTATTCATAAATTATTTATAATGCATGCCGGAGGAACTCAATTGACAAGAATAATAAACATTATACTTACGCAATGAAATTAGTGAAGTGGAAAAATATTTTGAATCAAGAATTATTTATAAGAAATGCCGGAAGAACTCAATTGACAAGAATAATACATGTATCCGTTTAATAATTGATCACTAAACATATGAACTTTAACAACTTTTATCCAGTGGAATCAAATTTCATGATTAAAAAGTGTTTCTGACGTAACATTTATTATGGTTACGTATTCAAAAATTATTTATACGACATGCGGGACAAACTCAATTGACAAGAATAATAAACATTATACTTACGAAATGAAATTAGTGAAGTGAAAAAAAAATGTTGAATCAAGAATCATTTATAAGAAATGCCGGAAGAACTCAATTGACAAGAATAGTAAATGTATCCATTTAATAATGGATCACTAAACATATGAACTTTAACAACTTTTATCCAGTGTAATAAAATTTCATGATTAAAAGGTGTTTCTGACGTAACGTTTATTATGGTTACGTATTCGTAAATTATTTACAAGAAATGCTGGAAGAACTCAATCGACAAGAATAATAAACATTATACTTACGGAATGAAATTAGTGAAGTGGAAAACTTTTTTGAATCAAGAATCATTTATAAGAAATGCCGGAAGAACTCAATTGACAAGAATAATAATTGCATCAATTTAATAATGGATCACTAAATATATGAGCTTTAACAACTTTTATCCAGTTGAATCAAATTTTATGTTTAAAAAGTATTTCTGTCGTAACATTTATTATGGTTACATATTATAAAATTACAAATTTATTAAGATTAGGTGCTTAAAATAATCAAAGATTAAAGATTTCACAGTTTAAAAGGTCAAAGTTGGTGCAACCAATAAACATGAAAGTTGCTATGGAATCCCTGTGATTAATTTACTAAATGAAAAATTAGTTCTGTTCAATTGCCAGAGAGAAAGAAGTAGCCTTCTTTTCAAGGGAAGTGTACGTTTTGCTATCTAGAAGATAAAAATAGCTAATGAGTTGTGAAGCCGATCAGTCCAAAGGATACTATGATAATTATTAAATTGATACCATTAACCAGTTTTAAAATATCAATATTTAAAAGTTTCAAAATTATAATATTTAAAACTAGTCAATAGTGTCAACTTAAAATTGTTCATACTATCTTTTTGAGTGATGGGCTTAACAACTTATATGTTCTTTTTCCTTTTAAATAGCACAAGGTATACTTCACTTGAAAAAAAGTCACGCTGATCCACATTCTGGAAGCTGGTTGTCCTTTCTACTCTCTGGAAATTGAAAAGAACTAAATTTTCAGTAAGTAAATTAGTCACAGAGATTCCATGACAAGTTACAGGTTTATCCATTGGACGAGCTTTGAGTTTTGAAATGTTAAAAGCTTTAATCTTTGATTATTTCAAAAGTCATCCAATGAATATGTACACGTTCTTAAATTTATTTTGTGTTTAAATGTTATCTTTTATTTTTTCAGATTTTTATATATATATTACTTGCGGTGATAAATGAGACTGATTCAGTAAAGTCTGCTGTTTATACATTTTTTTACGACAAGTTCATTGGATCACCTGTAACAGAGAAAGAATAATTTTAAAACAAGGAATCATGTTCTATTATCATAAAGTTAATTTATTTGAAGATAATTAAAATATACTTATCTGACAGAGTGAAATCCATTGATAGTATTTTGATCCTAATGCCATCTTTTCTGTAAACGGAAACGAATCTTTTCCTGTTTTTTTTTTTAATGTATGTAAATCAACAGAATTTAAATCTCATATATAATTGTATTTAATCGCCCTAGACATAGATTTTTAATAAAATAAGGATAGTAACACATTTACTGAATTACTAAGTAGAGTAGATTGTACATACGCTGGTTACTTCCATAAATAAAAGAAAAAGTTGTTATAATGCGAAACAATCGTGTTCGAGTAGCAAATTCAAATTTGTTGAATGCCTTAACTTTAACACATTGAGTTTAGTAACATCAAATGACACATAGAAAAATTAATTTTACGGATTTTATTTATTTTATTTTTTCAAAAATTTACTTGGAACAGATTAATCAGTTTTTTGTCGATATCTTCGAGGCAAATTTTTTTAGCAAAAAACGGCTTTCAGGACCATATTCTACGGACTATTAACTGTGAAAAAAAGTGAATAAAAAAATGGATATTTTCAAAATTTTAACACTCTCATAACCCCTTAATACCGAAGATCATCACAGACGTGGAAGACATTGGGTGGCAATATACGTTACACAAAATGGCATTGGCTGGTATTTCGGGAGCTTTGGAGTGGCGCCACAAGTTCCAGGTCACGTGAGTCGAATCAAGCGAAATTACAAGTGGATAAGATGGTGTAATAGCTACCAAGCACTTTATCCGATACTTGTGGAAAATATTGTATCATATTTCTATACTATATGTTTAATGGTTTGGGTATTCGACTATTTCTCAAGAATTTCTCGACAGACCTTAGAAAAAATGATGAGGTTGTTGAAAAATTTGTCGATAAGCTGTAATCTAATATTAAAAATGTAATGTGAAGCGTGAATTTTACTGGATTTATTTGCTTACGTGGCTTTTAAGAAATGATTAGTCTGTAGATTTCTATTGGGTCCCCATTCTAATGACAAAGATTTTATTGGCTCCTCACTATTTGCGATCTTTATTCTCATTGATTCTACCCCCCCCCCCCCATCGAACCTACCTAGTTTTCGAATATAAGTCGCGGAGCCTCCAGCGGGCAGCATACAGTTCTTTCTTAACCGCAACGTGTGGAATTTCAAGAAAATGGCTGGTCAGAAGAGACAGTTGGAAAGTCTGAGTCAGGTGGTGGAGGAGGAGAGTCAGAAAAGCAAGTATCGCTGCCATCAAATTCTACCCTTAGTTTATGGACTGAACAATTCCTACGGTAAACTTGTTCACGTGGGCTTAGAAAATACAGCAGTCGGTTCTGCTGACTTTAACCCTGTTGTTTGCCTCAGCAATCAGGTCTTTCAAGGATTCTTCTCACTGGCCACATGGACAGTGTTCCATGAGCACTTTGACGAGATCGACAGATTCTTTCATGCATACAGTCACGAATATATGCTTGATCAAAAAATTATTATCGATGGGTTTATAGTAAGATTTATGATCAACTATTCTGGTCGAGCCTTCGAGTTGATTGAAGAGACTGCGGCGGAGACACAAGGATCTGAAGGGCCTAGGGCGAAAAGACCAGGAAGGTCAATTTGGCATGCCTGTTATGCAACCGAGTGAGCGTTAGCGAATGAGGTGTTTGTCGCTAGTGTTAAATAGTATTGCTAAAACATTAATAAATGTGAAAAAAGTGTATTTCGAAGGTAAAAAGTCGTACGAAGATGAGACAGGGCTCAAAGTTACAGCTATTGAGCAATAAAAAAGTGTAAAAATCGTCATAAAATTCCAGATTTGTGTTGTGAGAGGTAGCCGATGCGATGATTCGGGGACAGTCTGAAGGAATAGCGAAGAACATCGAGGACGAAGGACGAGGTACACGTGTCACATATTGGGTTCAGTGGTAGAACACAGAAAAATTGATAACTCCATTTTTACGAAATTCGTTTATTTTCATGATTTCGTAATTGATTTTTATTTATTTCCCAATTTATAATAAGAATATTAACTCAAACTGGACACTATTATTATTATTATTCGTCATTCAACAAAAGGAAAAATATTGTTTTTTGTAAATATCATATATTTATTGACTTCAAAGAATTTAATTAAAAAATGTTGATCTCCAAAAGTTTTGCGTTAAAATCTACGGTTACTTTATAAACGAATGTAATAATTAGAGACACAAATCTTGTAAAAATGTCTCTCCTCTCTCTCGCTCTCTCTCTACCCTTTCTCTCTCTCTCTCTCTCTCTCTCTACCCTTTCTCTCTCTCTCTACCCTTTCTCTCTCACTACCCTTTCTCTCTCTCTACCCTTTCTCTCTCTCTACCCTTTCTCTCTCTCTCTCTACCCTTTCTCTCTCTCTCTCTACCCTTTCTCTCTCTCTCTACCCTTTCTCTCTCTCTTTCGGAAATGTTTTTATAGCCCTTTCTTGACAATAAGACTTTCTCGCTCTTACCTGACTGCTGCCAAAGCAGAGGCTCTTCGAGCTAATCTTTTTATGGCGGTCCTATCTCGCGCAAATTAAATTAAAACATTGTAAGATATGCACATATAGAATTATTTTATATTTTCGCATTATTGGCAAGTTTTCAACAACTAAAATGCAATTTCCTTGGTAAAAAATTGGCGAGTCGGATTAGCCAAGACGCTAATAGTTACCGAGTTCTGTTCACGAATTATAGAGTTGAGAACTCGTGATGAACTAGGAGCAAACTCGTCTAAAATCAAAAGCACAGATGAGTGTACATCAGACAGAACTATGCCTCGTTCTGCTGGCTCGCGACACGCTCGCGATGCCAAAACATAACCTCTAAATCTGATAATTTCTTTTTATTTTTACATCAGATTTCTCAAATCCTTGTATAAATATGTAAACAAAGAAGTGAAAAGTTAATCCTCAAAATCGCCGAGAGTCACGCTTGAATCCTAGACATCTGGATTAATAACCTGACACTCTACTGATTTAGCCATGGTCTAATACATCGGATCGTCTGATAAATCTGATAAATTGGAGCCGATTAAATAATAAAAATTGTTTCTATTAAGTTAATGGATTATTAATATTTATATTATGATTGCATAATAATATAAATAATAATAATTAATTTTATAGGAATAATGCCAAACAATTAATTGTTTATTTTAAAATAAATAATTAGCGATTTAGCTCCGAGTAACTCAGCAGTCAGCGTTCCAATTTTAGCAGGATTTTACGCGAGTTTATTCACGAATTTGTCACGAGTTAATCTTCACGAGTTACTCGCTAGTAACTCGTGGTACTTTTTACCAGGGTTGAATGGTAATTTTCTGATAATTTTAAGTTTCCCTAGCAGAATGTGTAAATAAATATTGTTAGTTAAAATTATTAGAAAATTACCATTCAAATTGTATTTTAATTGTCGAAAAAACGCTATTTATATGAAAATATAAAATGTTTGTATATGTAAAAACCTGGTATTTTTCACTGGATTCGAAGCATCTCGATATTTTATTTATTGAACGGTTTAATAAATTAATGTAAAACACGGCATATACCTTCTGTCCGTACAAAGAACATCATAGCTCGCGATAAAATCACGACTTTACCAGCTTTATTTTAGTGTAAAGCATTAAATTAACTATTAAAAACATAGCTTTTCTTAATGTGCTAGGCTTCATAGCGACAGATGGTATAAATAATTGTTTTGATAGTAATGATATTTTATTTTTATAAAAATATAACTATTAAACATTCTATTTTTATCGAAACAATTAATGTATAGTTGTGTCTCGTGTATATTTTAAAACTAAAATTAACAATTGCTTTATTTACTGTTATGTGCCGATGCCGAACGACCAAATCGGCAACGTCGCATAACGCATAAGACATTAGAGAAGTGCACTAAGTATGCGCCTAACTGTCGCCAAGTCGAACAAAGACGAGCGATAGCGGTACTTCTCCTCCAGCCCTCGAAACGTTGACCAAGCGTTTCGCCCTCCCATGCGCCGCCGGACTTCACCCGAAGTTCACGAGTGCAAGAGAGAACGAAGTAGCTAATGAAGCGAAGAGAGGGATGGGGGAGAGGTAAGAACAATTAGTGGGAGAGAAAGTGACGCGCTCTCTCCCATGCATAATTGCGCGCCCTCCGGCAGAGCGTCTTGAGCCACCGAGCGGACTCGACGTATATTTAGTTTTCTGATTTCTAACGTTTTCCTGATATTTCTTTAATCACTTTTAGAGGCCCAAGTGGCATATTCAATTGTGTTAATCGATTCGCATTTTCAAACAAATAAAGATTCAATTTTGCATAATTCGCTCGTTCGTCATTATATACATCGATCATTAGCGCGCGCATTGTCTCTGCTGGACGCACGCCGCTGCTTCTACTCGACACACCGCACATTTGCATTGCCAAAGTCTCTTTAGCCCAGCTGCGTGGTTCAACGAAGCCCAAGGTAAGATTTTATAATAAATGTAATACATACATAATAGTGCATGAAATTCATTCCGCCGCGAGTTATTCCGTCGCTAGCATCAATTTTCCCGATTGCGCTCATTTAAACTGCAGCTAAACACACCTCGCGTGTTTTCCGATCGCCCGCTTCCCCGTTCTTCTGTGTCAATCGTAAGTTTCCGTGCGTGAACACGTAACATTTACAAAATGATATTTTCTGTAATAAAGACGTATTAAAATTTCTAGTAACATAAATAGATATATTAATAATTTAATTATCTTGAAATTCTGAATTAGTAATCTTAACTGTCCAATTTTCCACTAAAATGGGCTTTTTTTGAAATTTTTTGTATGAGAAATTCATCTCTTTGAGCGTTCTTCTCAGACAATAGTCAGAAACTATTTTTTTCAATAAGCGATATAATTTTGGATAGCTGGGTACCTTTTTCCAATGTACATATCAAAGATTTTGTGACGAATGATGTTCTGGAAAAATTTATCCAAGATAAATTTTTGTCGTCCATTCTCTTTGAAGCGAAGAGGCTCTACGTTTCTACCAGTTTTTAATGTTTCTCCGCACACTCTTACAACATTTCCTACAGATATATTTAAACAATCTGCAGATTTTATAAGACAATAACTCCAAAATTTTCTTTTCTTTCTTTAAAAAAGTTTTATGCGTGAACTATTGTCTCCTTCATAGATTTAGAAAAAAAAATGTTTTTACTAAACACTGCATCATTATTCAACCGTTGTTTTTTATTATGAATAAAAGGTACACTGTTTCATCACCTTGATTTACTAAATGATCTCGACGATAATAGTTATGTCCTGTTTTTCTAATTATAATTATACTAATGCAATATAATTCACTTCCGGATTTACACTCAACTTCCGAACCTTATTTCTTTGTCGAACTCATCAATGGTCTATATTCTTCCTTTTAACACGCAATTCGTAATTAACCCATAATGAGTAATCTGCCCAATGCTAAGTAACATGATTGACGATTTCACGACGTGTATGCTGATGATTGGAATCGGTAGTATCAGCCAAACATTTAAATAAACAGGCGCCGCTACCTCCGCAATTTACGTTGATAACAACTTCGTTTTTCCTTTTATGTCAAGTGCACAAAACATTTATTAAAAATTAAACTTTATTTTGGACTATATCGAATTATCTTCTAACAATTATTTCACTGATGCACAATGCACATTTGTAACGCAAAAAGAAAAGAGACTGAATTGAATGAAATAGAAAAAGAACTTTTTGTACTCTGGCTTGTACACTTGGTGAAGTATGAGAACAAAATGAGCTTCTTCCGAATATATCCAAACAAGTCTCCTGCATTTCACTATTTACATGTCTACTTGCGCCAAAAATGTTTACTGCATTTAAAAGAAAGCGATGGAGAGAGAGAAAGAGAGAGATTTTCACATATGAACAGCAATTTTTCGACAATTAAAATACAATTTGAATGGTAATGTTCTGATAATTTTAACTAATAATATTTATTTACACTTTCTACTAGGAAAACTTAAAATTACCAGAATATTACCATTCAAATTGCATTAGAGAAAGAAAGAATGAAAAGAGAGAAAGAGAGGGATGGGAGGGGGCGGAGAGGGGGGGTAATAAACGAATTTCGTACAAATGGATTTGTCAATTTTCACGGCTCCGGTCCAAAAATATTTCTTAAGTTTCGACAGCTCTTAAACTAAAGTTTATAAATTTGAGAAACATATTTTAGTATTGTTACATAGTTGTAATTTTTTTCGATTTTTTGAGCCCTGTCTCATCTTCGTACGACTTTTTTTCTTCGAGATACAGTTTTTTCACATTTGTTAATGTTTCAGCGGTACTATTTAACATTTTTGCAAAATTCTTACGCATGTGTGTTCTCGAATCTTCGGGCTACGCGCCTGATCTTTTTTTAGGCAGTGGCTTTATTTTTGAGCGAATGACAGGCCTGCAAAATTGGCCTTCCTGAAAAGTGACCAAAACTCTGCATTTTTTTAGCTTCGACTCGCTACTGTTCATTGCTTAATCAATTTTATGCAACGAAACTTATATAAATCGACGCGCAATTGATTTTCCTATGACACCTCATATTTCTATTTTTAATGCGACTTGTTCTGACTGAGATATACGCTTTGAAATAGAGAGGCCTACGTCATTAAAACGGTTAGTATAGGGTTAGTGAAATAGCATCGCAAACGTTGGCTCGGCTAGATTTGTAGAATGGAGCATGTGAACAGCCATGGCGGATGGAGATAAAATTTTGGTTGGGGAAATAATCACGCGCAGAATTATAACAGTGGGTTAGAACAGATTGTTGGATAAAGCGGGTATGAAGGAAGACTGATAAGGTATATGTCGAAAACGATTATAACAGAACGGCTTCTGAAAAACTGAGCGAAAATAACGTCAGGTAAGAGCAGCACCGAAGTAGCTATGAGTAAGACCCAATCCATATTTATCGTGGAAATTAGACAATGTGCGGATAAATGCTTGGGTACGGGATATAGAGCAAACTAGTGAAGAGCAGTCTAAAATGAGTGGAGCACAAGTAAATAAACGTTCAATACAAGCCGAACACGCACATGAATTTATCTATACGTTATACATGTTGGGATATATAACCGTACGCCGGTATTGATAAACAAGAAATTTCGGGACATATTATAAATCCACGAATTTCAGTGATTATTGGGGATCAAGAAGTTTCTGTGCTAGTTGATATGAGGAGTGAAATGACGTATGTTTCACAAATAAATAATATGATAAATAATATATATTTATAATATGTTTTCAATAATGTAAAGCGCTCGTTAAAATATCCTCGAATTGCCTCTCAGTAATGTATCTATATGTGGTGCCCTGGGTAGTAAGCCGAAAACAATTAAATGACAAACTCAATTATATTATCATTGAAAGCAGGTGACAGAGAGGTTGAATTTCCTTTCTTAATCACATCCGTGTTATCGACTGAAATCATCGTAGGAGTGGATTGGATGGCGCGTTCATAAATCATAATCGATTTGGAAGGAAATTATTTCTAGGAAATTATTTATCCCGGTTATTTACAAAACAACCTTTTCAGCAACATAAGAAACTCAAAGCATTCGTCCATAAATAAAATTCAAAACGTAGTATTGACAGAACTCTCGCTAAAAAATTGCGCTGTTTTTTCGGATCAATTGCAATGTACCGGGTTTATGAGCATGAAATTAAGCCGCAGCACGAAGATACCTTAGTAGTGTATAGGCACCTTAGAGAATATAAATAAAAATAACCTTGACCTGTGTGACCTTCTAATCCCTGCCACTATGGTCAAGGTTACCTTTATTTACACTCCCCAAGGTGCTTCAACTACTTGGGAGACCCCCTCCCCTTTCTTTTATTTTCGCCAAAGTGTCCCTCTGAGATAGACGGAACTTTGCAGAAAAGAGTCCCCATCTATTTTGGATAGAACTTCAGCGAGACATAGTTACTCACAAGTTGTATCCTCAAAAAAAAAAAAAAAAAAAAAATAAGAAACAACTGAAACGATGGTGGGGAGCGGAGGACGTATCTAGTTTACATGTGGTAAACTGTAAGCAAATAGAATGTATATGTTTTAAATATATTTATTCAGAGTAAGTACTTATAACTAAATATAATTTATTTATTCGATTTCTTATAAATATCGGCATTTAAATATGTTACTAAATTATATAAATGTAAATTAACAAATTCATAAACGATAATATAAATATCTTCTAAGATTAGGGTTATATATTTATCTTTCAACTTGTTAACAATTTTGTCGACCAATGCCCCGTCAAAGTCCCGCATTGAACTTTCGACATTGTAAGCCGTATAAAATGTGTATTGGTCGTCTTGGGTATTTGCAAGCACATCTCTGCTGTAATCACCCATTTCTTTGATTACAATTTCTATTGCGTCTTTGACTTTCAATAAGTATTGAATTCTTTTGTCGATAATTTTAGCCACAGCCTTCAAACGTTCAAACGTGACACGCTTAAATACAAGTGAAGGTTTACGTAATTTTTTTAATCTGACGCCGCCAGACCCCTGATCACCATCGCCCGTCTCATCCACCAGTTCAAAGGCTCGATCAGAGTAGCTTATCATAAATCTCATAACAAAACCATCGATGGTGATCCGATGATCCAGCATTTCCTCCCCATTATAGTCGTTAAAGAATCGTTCAATCTCATCGAATTGCTCCCGAAATAGTGTCCAGGCTGCCAGTGAGAAAGCTACTCCGCGAAATTCCTGATTCGTTAGGCGTATCACAGGGTTGAAGTCGCCAGAACCGACAGCACCATTTTCCAGCCCCACGTGAGTCAGTTTTCCGTAAGAGTTGTTCAACGCATATACCATTGGCAAGACCTGGTGACAGCGGTACTTGGTGGTCGGCCTTCCCTCCTCAACCTTACTTTCAAGTTGTCTCTTTTGACTCGCCATTATATCGCCGTCTTACTTCCTTTCAGATAACCTGCTTTACTTAAACTGTGTACTCTAGACAGGAAACTCACTGGTTTATATACTATACCAGACCGGTTCAGCGGTGGGGATATAGAAAGGAGGGTATCTTCACCAGAAGTGGGGGAGCCAATCAAATCATTAGGTGTTAGAGCGGGGATCCAATAAAAATTCGCAACTACAGCATTTTTAGAAATACCCACAGTTTATTATATCTTATTACATTTTCGACTCACATTACATTTTTATATAGTATTACAATCTGTCGACAAATTTTTCAGCAATCTCATCAGTTTTTCTCAAATCTGTTGAGAAATTCGCAAGAAATCGTTTTACACCCAAACCATTAAACATATAATATAAAAACACGATACAATATTTACCGCAGACATTAGAAAAACTGCTTTGCAGCGGTATATTACACCACCTCAACCGCTTAAAGTTTTTCTGGATTCGATTTACATGTTTAGGAATACGCAGTGGCGTAATAAAACTATCGAAATACCAGCCAAAGCCATTTTTAGTAATATACATCGTTACCCAGTGCCTACCACGTCTCTTACAATTCTCTGTGTTAAAGACAAAACCACATGGTTTTACCCAAGTTATCGGAATTTGATCGGCCGGATAAACTCCGACCGCATGAGACGTCATCTTCCGAAGCTTCTGGAGAATATCCACAGAGTTCATTGTTACCAAGCTCGTGGGACGGTGTGAAAGGCCGCTCTGGTGTAATTATATCAAGTCCACTACCTCGTGTAGTTAACCAGTGCTTCAGGGTATAGGCGTTGTTGAGTGCACAACTATATCGGAGGTGATTGTTTTTAATTGTATGTTGTAAACAATACACCTCACAATAAGGCAATCTATGAAAAGGCGGACACTGATTTTCTCGCTCCAAATCAATAATCTCTCGTGTTGTGAGTTTATTCAGCAATTTTGCTTTTTCCTCACCGCGCACATACATTTTACGTGCACCCTTACAAATATCTTGAAAAGTTTGGTAAAACTTCTTCAAAACCGTGTCTCCCTCGTACCAATTCATGCCGTGATGATGTATCGTCAACCAGTTATTCTGCCTTAAAATGTATTTTTTCAGAAATGCCGTTTTACAAATAGGCGAGATTATCCAGTGCGCAGAAACATCTCGATTTAACTCAACAATACCCTCTTCTTTCGGTATTACACGGCCTTTGTTATCCTTAAAGAATTGCACGTCAACAATTAGATCCATTTTTCAAAGACAACCGTTCAGTTTACAGTATACAAAACGATTGAGCGGCTCGGTACGTGTGGCCTGTACTTATACTGTTTTTCCTAGGTACTCCATCTATCTGTTTTATCCACTGTAATCTACTAAAACTTCTCGAGACGAGTCAATCTCCACCAAATTGTCATACTCAGCAAAAACAATACAATTCACAACTGCTTCTAGTGCGTTGCCGAATCTCACATCGATCCTCACACTGCCCCTTTTAATTAAGGGGTTATGCCTGAGTTAAACCTGAAAAAAAAAATTATTAGTTATTAGGCAAAAAAAATTATTTATAAGTAATATTAAAAAAATTTTTCCTATTTAAAGTATACATATTAATTGTAATTTTACATATTTTTAAACAATTATATATCTATACTTACTTTACAAACAATCCCATGTGTGAAGTATTAAATTTGATCAGATTTTTCCCTTTGCCGTATGAATTCTCAGCATACGGGTGATGAATATAGACCAAACTGGATGGAAAGTCTTCTAAATGTGATTCTCTTCAGCTTGAGCGGAAGGGATTACTGAAAAATAAAAATTTTAAATATTTAGTAACGCATAAGTTATAATATAAGTAATTATAGTGAATGTTACGTATGTTTACATACATAACATTCACTTTAAACTTATCTTTCCAAATTCTGCTCCATTCAAGCAATGAAGAAGGCTTTCCTGGAGTTCTCCAAAAAATTTCAGCCTGATTGGACTTATGGTTTCTGAGAAATCCTGCGGCAACTGACCTGAAATCATAAAAATTCCAAAATTGAGAAAAAGGCATTTAAAGTTTTCTTGAACATTAAATGATAAAAAATATACTTACAATTTTTCTTCATACCTGGGCCTTATTTAAATAAATGATATATCCTGGTCATCTTTGTAAATTTTGAGGATGGTCCAAATAGTTTATTCGTGTCCAGTCATCTGAAATAAAATAAAATGAAAAATCATAAAAAAATATAATTTTTCTAAATTTGAAACATTTTTATAATTAGTTTGAAACATTTTTATAAAAATGCATGTATTGTTAAAAAATAAGTTTATATACTTACATGTGATGAACAGAAGAGTAGGATTACCATTATGTGTCAAGTTGAAGTTTAAAAAAAATAGCCCAGGTGAGCTGATGGAAGGGAAGCAGAAAGCAAGCAGACAACTCTAATCAGCTGCTTAGCTTGCTATCTCTCTCTCTCTCTCTCTCTCTCTCTCTCTCTCTCTCTCTCTCTCTCTCTCTCTCTCTCTGTGTGACCTATATTCATTCCAGCTGTAGAGTCTGCTTACGTAGTTGATGCTGTATTGTGATTTGTGATATTGTGATTGAGAATTGTTTGATTTTAAAATTAAAGAAAAAATGAAACAAAAAATGAAAAAAAAAGAAAAAACACGAAAAAAATTATAAAAATGTTTTCAGTGGGTGTTTTGTGATTTATGTTTTATGTGTACATCTGAGGTTGTGTATGGTGTGTGAGTATTTTTGTGTAATGTTTAAAAAGCTCCAGTTTTGTAAGAGTCGTCATCCTTATCACTTCTCTTCCTTCTGGCTGGACGTGTCTCTAGTGTGGACTCCAATTCTCTTCTATCTGACAAGAGAAGCCGCTCTTTATCCTGAGTCTGTGCCTAGTTCACAGCAGAGGATCCTGGATTGACGCTAAATTTCTTCATGATTCAAAGCATTCCTACTTTGCCATCATTGAAGCAAATGACTGCAATGCTTCTTTCAAGTCCTGATTAATTTTGTCAAAATTGCTATGAACAATTGGAGTAGGAAAATCCATTACTCAACATAAAGTATTCAAACCAGCGTGTCCATGACCAAGAATTCTCATGGCTAGAACTGCACATCTGTTCACTTCATAAGCGTTACTCTGTTTTCCAATTTATCTGCTGGAGTCAACGAAAGCAACTGCATTACACGAAGTACAGGTGATGGCTAGCTTGCTACGAAGACCTCGTACATCAACTTCATCAAATTTAACACATCCACCATAAGCTTTACAAGCCAGAAACTGATGTAATCCTGGCAGAAGTAAAGAAACATCAAACATCCTGTTTTGAATAACACCAGATTCTAAATAATTAGATTTTAATTTTATAAATGATGCTGAAGTACCTGACGAAGCTTAAACAGCAGATCTTGGACTCCGTGCCCTGCATGTCGAAGGAACTGTATCAGGCGTAGGTGTTGAAGTGATTGCTGTTGCTCGTTCTGGTTGTTGTAATGATGTTGGTGTCGATGTTGATGATGAAAATTCCTCTTGTTGTTTCAGATTAAAAATCTTTGAACTTCTCTTCCTTCTTCCAAATCTTCTTTTTCTATCAGATGATCCTGGAACTCTATTTCTTGAGTCTGGACTCATCTTGGTCACAAATTTTATACTTGTGCACTACATTTCTTAACCACAAATGCTATCAATATTATAAAATTAACTATTTAATAATATTGAGCAGAGCAGAATAAAAGTAGGTATCAAAATTCAAAGCAACTGTTATTGCTCGTGAATCCTGAATTGTATGCTAAAATAGGTATCTAGAAGAATAACCTTTTCGAATGAATATTGCACGGCCCAGTCGGTAAGCGCCAAATTCAAAACTCGTTAATTTCATTACTTTATTTTTTAGCGAATATTTAATAAACAAAAAAGAGCAAATATGTGAATGAGCAATTACAAATATTTAATATTGCATAGTTTTGCTCATTTTATTAATATCTTTTAACGAATTTTTAATGCATAATAGATATTTTTATTGTATTTTACACACAAATGTCATAAATATATCATGTATAAGAAGCGTTAAAATCGCGAAAAATAATCATGTTCAGTTACATAGCACTGACAAATAAAAACGCGGAAATTACGGTTTTTTTAAAATAAGCTATTCGCATGCCTTCAGTATTTAGTCTGGTCCGGTTTTTTTTGAAAAAGGGACTTCAGCATCGTATTCTACAGATAATTTCCTATAAAAAAAGTCAATAAAAAAAATCGATTTTTTGAAGGTTTTAACTCAGGCATAAACCCTTAAGGGGATCAAGAACGTTCAAAAAGCAGTGATTTCGTATATTCGAAACCACTCCGAGGCTATTGTTACGATCGCTGTGAAAATTTGGGAAATAATTCATAAAGACGTAAAATTTACGGCATGACTGCAATATTTAAAAAATTTTGAAAAAGTATTAAAAAATAAGTTCCACTTTTCTCCGCTAGGCGATAAAAAGCGCTGCATTCGTACCATGCATCCGAGAAAATGCATTATAAAAGTTATTTGACGAAAAGAACGCATAAAAACTGAGTTTACCCGTAAACTAATTTATATAATGTATATAATAGTCACAAAAATATTAAGTTTTCGAGCGTCATGAAAGAATAAAACCGAATCTTCGTGTAGCAAACAAACTCTTCCGCTTTTACCTTTCGGAGGGGTAAGAAGAGGGTAAGAAAGAGGAAAAATGTTATTTCTTTGACAGGCAACAGGAGGCGCAAAATTTCATTTCTCAAGTCTTCCCGGAAGATCGGTAATGCAGCTCCAACAGCACGCGCGACCGGCCCGAGCAAGAATTTTTTCACCATAGATTTTCATGCCAAATATTTTCTACCCACACTTTCAGCATCGTGCATTTCACCGGGGATAAGTGTACATAGCCACTCGCTGCAAGCTGTACTACGCTCTTAGTAAAATGTAGCGGCAACTTGGTACACGTGTTCACCACCTGGTACCAAACGCTTAGACCGCGCGGCAGTTTATACTACTTGACCTGTGGGTAGGTCGGGGTCGCAGGCCGTAGTGTCCCTTTTATGACGGTTCATTTAGATCGTTGAAATTAAATTCGAATTTGAATAAATAAGTTGGCTGACAAAAAAATTTAATAGATGTAAACGATTTATAAAACTAGAAAACGCTACCCGAATTTGAATGACAAAAATCGACTGGTAATTACTTGATAAAGTGAGTGCTCAGATTTTCATGATTACACTAACAAAGTTTTGTTTTTCAATTTTTCAATATTATTAATTTTTGTGTAAAATATTATTCGTTTTTAAAATTTACTAATAATAACAAAACTTGAATCATAAAAATCGGATGATTTCATATTAATTAATTTAGGCCAAGCGCCCTAGCTTTTTTGTGGACTTAAAAGTAGCTCGGCAATGGATACCGCAATTATATAGAGAAAGGGAAGCCCGTATACTTTTGGACACGAAATCTGTGCGGGAACGTTGTTTATTATTAATAATAAAATGCAAAAATGCATTTTTTTTAGTTTTTTGCTTTTAACTCGTAAAATAAGAGATTAACGTAAAAAAGTAAAGAGAGAAAAGTTGTAGCTGATTAAATTGCGAAGAAATTCATATATTGAACGTCTCTATCCGATGAATGGACATGGAGGAAACCTCGGAAAACCGTGGAAAACACCGCAAAATCGATGATTTTTTAAAAATTGAAAACTCAGCCATTTTTTAACTTTTAAGGCTAAAATTTGAAATGAAGGAAAGGCTTTATACCTACTTTCATGTCCCCAAAAACTGGAGTGATTTGAACAAGAAAATGTATTTTTTTAGATTTGCGAAAAAAGGGTTTTGAACAGATGAAAAACGAACTGAAACATGACCGAAAACGGCCGAGCGCGCGGCGTCGTAGCGCGCTTGTATATCTATATACACTTTCTCTGCCACCACTGCCACGCGCTCGGCCGTTTTCGCTCACGTTTCAGTTCATTTTTCATCGATTCAAAACCTTTTTTTCGCAAATCCAAAATATACACTTCGTTGTTCAAATCATAAAATTTTCAACGCTGTATTCCAAATTCCAGTAGGACTTCCCAATTTCTCGTGCTCGCGCACACAAAAGTGCACTAAAATCGTACATAAAAAATTCAATTTGCAATTATGCAAAAAGTAATTGGCGCAGAGCTCCATTTTTTGGCGACATGAAACTAGGTATAAAGCCCTTCCTTCATTCTAAATTTGAGCCTTAAAAGTGTAAAAATGGCTGAGTTTTCAATTTTTAAAAAAACGTCGATTTTGCGGTGTTTTTTACGGTTTTTCGAGGTTTCCTCCATGTCCATTCATCGGATAGAGACGTTCAATATATGAATTTCTTCGCAATTTAATCAGCTACAACTTTTCTCTCTTTACTTTTTTACGTTAATCTCTTATTTTACGAGTTAAAAGCAAAAAACTAAAAAAAATGCATTTTTGCATTTTATTATTAATAATAAACAACGTTCCCGCACAGATTTCGTGTCCAAAAGTATACGGGCTTCCCTTTCTCTATATGATTGCGGTATCCGTTGCCGAGCTACTTTTAAGTCCACAATAAAGCTAGGGCGCTTGGCCTAAATTAATTAATATGAAATCATCCGATTTTTATGATTCAAGTTTTGTTATTATTAGTAAATTTTAAAAACGAATAATATTTTACACAAAAATTCATAATATTGAAACATTGAAAAATTTTAAGGAAAAATTTTATTTGTAGAGGTTGTGCCCTTAGGTGAGACCAGGTGTGACCCTCATTAGAACGCTCTAGCTAAGGGTCTGCCACTGGTGTCATAAAAGGCTTAGTCCTCTCTGTACGGGTACCCATATAAGACAGCATTAGAAAAAATTCTACTCTCAATTTTCAAATAAACAATTTTTAAACAAAGGTAATTTTTGGCTTACGTCAGTTCATGCGTAATGATTACTTATAGTTACAAAACTTGAATCACGAAAATCGAAGATTATCAAACTAGTCTAATAATCTCAGGTAGTTACCATTCGATTTTTATCATTCAAATTCTGCTGAAATAAGCCTTTTCTGTAGATTACATATCTGTTCATAAAGTATTTATTTTGCAAATTTTGAATTATTATGAATTGTTCACGTTCAGCCTCCGAGATCGCCCTTTACCCTCATAAAATTTTCGGAAACACTTCCCATTTTTTCACCTTAGTATTTTCTGCCCATACTCTCAGCATCGCGCGTTTCGTCGGGGACATGCGTAGGTAGCCACTGCATAGTAAGCTGTGCTGTATTCTCAGAAGGTGGTAAACACATGTTGGCTTGCCACGCATTGCTACCGTTGGTGTGCGTTGATCAGCCCGGACTAGTAGGAGAATGCAAAAAAACCTTCAACTAAGGAAAGATAGAAGATGGCACCACTCGTTTATGCTAATTATTAAAATAAACTAATATTTTGAAACTTTTATCCATGCTTGAAGATAAATTTTGTTTTTTTATGTACAATTACGTTTACGAAATTCGTCTAACTTTAAAAGAACAATAGTTACAGAGGAAACTGTAATTTTAAGTTATCGACACAAAGCTTCGAGATTTTTGAAACGTTCTTGATCCCCTTAAGGGGATCAAGAACGTTCAAAAAGCAGTGATTTCGTATATTCGAAACCACTCCGAGGCTATTGTTACGATCGCTGTGAAAATTTGGGAAATAATTCATAAAGACGTAAAATTTACGGCATGACTGCAATATTTAAAAAATATTGAAAAAATATTAAAAATAAGTTCCGCTTTCCTCCGCTAGGCGAGAAAAAGCGCTGTATTCGTACCATGCATACGAGAAAATGCATTATAAATATATTATTATTATGTTGTTTCCATATGTTTATATCCAAATTTTAATTCTAACCTAGAGATCATATTCTCAAAATTAGAAGAAGTGCGACGTAGCAATAATTATTGCTGCGTCATGATCATTGTTGCATGGCCAGCTGACTCACCCTCCGCGAGTTGACAGCTCCTGGAGCGGAGCCAGCGCTCGGTGGCGCTCGCAGGAATTGCCTCTGACCGACCGCGTGCGAGCGCAGGATGTGAGCTCTCGAGTCACACCTGCGCAGCGCGTCGGCGCTCGGGAGGGGGCATGGCAGGAAGCGAGCCGGCGGCCGCGTGCACGCGCTTACATGCATGCGGCGGTGTGTAGAGGGGAGAGCGCGAGTGTGAACGTGAGCGAGAGAGAGGGAGAGAGAGTCGGCGCGCGCGGGAGAGAGATATTTGGCGAGAGTGGGAATCGAGTGTGTGCTTGAGAGAGAGAGAGAGAGAGAGAGAGAGAGAGAGAGAGAGAGATGAATATAGTGGCGCGAAGTTGACGGCGTTTGGAGTGCTCAGAGTTGACTTTATGTTGACTTGCGGACGTCATAGAGATGTATAGAGGAATATATGGGCTAGGAATCTTCGAGGATGATAGGGCTTTTCAAATATCGCGCGGATTACAGATTATTTATAGGTGGAGCCACCGGATGGATATCGACATGATTGATTGATTGATCGATATCCATAAAGGGGGCGCGAATTTGCATTTTGAGGAAAATACATAGAGGACGTTAAGGGGTTATGACAGTGTTAAAATTTTGAAAATATTAATTTTTTTTTTATTCACTTTTTTCACAGTTAATAGTCCGTAGAATATGGTCCTGAAAGCTTTTTTTTGCTAAAAAAATTTGCCTTGAAAATATCGACAAAAAACTGATAAATCTGTTCCAAGTAAATTTTTGAAAAATCGTGATATTTAAATATTTTAATTAGCCAAACTTGTGAAAAGGATTGTTCTACCACACATTTTACAGAGTTATTTCATGAGAAATCTCACTGAAAATACGACCTAAAAACCGTTTTACAAACCGTTTTTTTCTCAAGAGTTATGAAATTATTTCCGTAAAATAAATAAAATCCGTTAAATTAATTTTTCTATGTGTGATTTTATGTTAATAAACTCAATGCGTTAAAGTAAAGGCATTCAACAAATTTGAATTTTCCACTCGAACAGGTTGTACCTCACAGCGTCCGGTCGAGAATGAAGATTACTGTTTGATCGGTATAGTAGAATTGTCTGTAAAGCAGCAGAAAACAGCCAAACAGCTGTTTTTCATCCAAGACACTAGATCAGTGCAGTTAGTCTGCTAGCTGCTGTAACAATGCTTATAACCTCAGTGGTGTTGTAAAAGTGCAAGAGCTTCTGCAGAATACAAAAATTATTCAGATAAGTATTGAAAACTAATATAATAAGTTATAATTTATCCGTAAAGAACTTTTTCTTTGTTTCTTTATTTTTTGCTTTTAGGTGTACGGGTCCAAGACAGCAAGATGGGCCTATTATTCTGACTAACTGGTATATTATTTTGTGTACTTTCTAACAACTTGAAATGTTTTTGATAATGGTTAGTACTATACATAATTGCAATCAATAGTATAACTTGATTATGAATAGGTAACGATAACTTTTATTTTATTTTCAGCTTCTATATACTGTTATCACACAGCACGATGTACGCGTACCACAAAGTATGCTTTATTGCATGTATATTTGAGTACCAAAAGCAAATCAAGGTATGCCACATAGTTTCTGTAAGTATAGCTGAGTTCATTTGTATGATTTACATTATAAACTTTAAATGCCTTTTACTCAAATTTAGTTTTTTCATGCTTTTCATGTATTTGCCGCAGCTTTCTGAAGGAACCGTAACATCAATCCGGATGAACTAAAGTGTAAAACCTTCCTAATGAGTACGGTCACAAACTGAGTGGAGCAGAATGGGCAAAAATAAGTTCAAAGTGAATGTTACGTATATTTACATATGTAACATTCACTATAATTATTAATATTGTCAATATATGTTTAATTAATTATATTAATTTTGTGTTTTTCAGGAATCTGTTCCACTTAGTCTGAGACCAGACTCATAAGGAAGATTTGGCACTTTGATTCATTAGAATTGATGGTACGGTTCCATCAGAACCATGCGGCAAGCAAACAAAAGTGATGAAAATCATGATTTTTGGTAAGCAATTCCTTTAATTGTTTTTAAATGTTACACTCACTTTTTGCATATTATTTATGCATAAAAGTGATGTATAATACTTGTATTTGAAAGCAAAAATATAGTTTTTAGAGCACCTATATATCTATTAATTTTTTACAACACTAATAATTTTTCGTTTTTTGCAGGTTTTAACACTGTCATAACCCCTTAATTGATTTTCTAACCAATGATAAAATTGAATTTGGAAAAGAGGGCGCTGGGGAAAATCATGGATAGAGGAATAAATTAGTGGTGGTCTATTAATGGACAATAGAGGATTTAATTCAGATAAAGGACTAATTGGAAAATTCGGTGATCAGATCGACGCTTCCGTGAAGAAGGAGGCCGGGTGAGAAAAACGCGGCATCTTTCCTCGGACGAAGCGTCAACCGCGTCACTCTGTCGGCGGACGCCTTGGTGGTAGTCCGCACTCTATTCCGTTCCTGGAGTTTTTCGGTGGCAGTACGGTCAGCAGTATTTTACAGTTTGGTTGCCATCTTGTTCGTGCATTTTGGAGGAGTTTTTGAGTTGCAGAGTTGACGAGGTTGGAGTTCTTGTGGAATATTTATAGAGGAATTTGGTGAGAGTTTGGTGTATTATTTAATATACGGGGGAACATATAGAGGAATAATTTACATATTGAGAAATACGTGCCGCGTTCAATGGAGGATTACTTCGCGCGTTCCAGCGGATGGCGTTTTCCCTTTTGTTAATTAGAAGCAATTGTAGAGGAATTTTTGCGGCCCTTTTCTATTTAGCACTACTGAGCAGCCTTGGATTTAGTAATATGGCCGTATGCCCATGATTTTATTTCGAGTCATTACAAATTTGTTTGAACGGCTAATAATTGTATAAGGAAATTAGAATATATTTGTGACTTATTAACCATTACATATCTGTGTTTACCATTTTCAACCTGATTGCCACCACATTTCCCGCTTTCCACCATTGCAGGGATATCACGAGCCAGAGAAAAAGAAGAAAGCCGCGTATCTTAGAAATAAATTGTAAATAACTGGAATCCCCGTGCGGGCGGGAAATTCCACGTTACACCATATTCAGTACATCGACATGCAAATGACCCAACAAATCAATTGTATTATTGGTTATGACATTTTGACGTTTTACAAAGCCTGCATTATCTGTGTCGATAGCATCCATTTTACCGGCTGTATCATCATACCACAAGACGCTGGTCAAGTGTGAATTTTTTGCCGCTGGCCCATAATTCAACAGTGTCTCAATGTACGACCTGTAAGCGTTAGCATTATTTGGCGGTGACACGGGCTTCTGATTGAAGGATACATCTACTCGGCTAAACGGCGAATGCATAAAGTTGTTGGCAGGTCCGACAGAAGGTGGCGTTTCCTCATCCTTGTCTCGTGTGGTAGTTTGCTCTATGTTTACACGTAACTTAACAGTGTGTGTGCTAAATCGAGATACTCACAAGTGCCAGGTATGACAAATTCTATTGGTGCTTGATCGGCAAGCGATGAGATTGGTTTATACTGAACCTAATGAGAACTCTCAATCGCCGTCTGTGTTGGTGGCAATTCAAATAACGATAACTCGGACTTTATTGAGTCGCAAGAGTCGGTGTGCAAGAAAGCCATTTCGAAAAAGTTGTAAATTCAGTTTACAAATATGTCTCGTTTCTTAACGGTGGAAATCTTCTTTTTCGCAATCTTCTTTACAGTCGTCGGCTTCTTCTTATTCTTTTTTGTAGTAGTAGATGTATACCGCTCACCGCCACAACTAGTTTTCGACTGTGATTTTGCTGATGCGGAATTGTCTTTATATCCAGCACCGCTACCCTTTTTTACACCTTCTCCCACCTCGTCAGGGGTATTCTGTATCATCAGTTTGTCTATTGCCTGCGTAGCTTTTCGTTTCAGATTATTCCCGCTCTCTCAAAAACCCTGATTAAGGGGTCAAGACTGTGTTAAAACTATGAAAAAATCGATTTTTTTTTTTCGTAATTCGATAGGAAATTTGTTCAAGAATAAGCTCCCGAAACCCGCTTTATAAAAAACACGTTCAGAAGAGGATGGGAACGAGACTACGGAACCTCAAGAAAAGTTTAGCTGGCCAAAAGCTAAGTGACGGTGCTGGCATTGGTGGGAAGAACCGATTAACAGCTCAAAGGATTGATGAGCTGACAAGGTATTATGGCAATTCCATCAGAGGCCATAAAGATTCAGCAGATAAAATGTCAAATGCCATTTGGGCGACATTTTATCATAAACTTTCAACAGATCAAGAGCCAAGACACCACCTTTGTCCTCCAGGATCCGACAGCTGGTGTAAATGGCAAGTAGCCAAAGCTAACAAGAAGCTGAAGACTTTTCACCACAAGAATAGTATTCCGGCAGCTATTATGGAGGCAATAAGGCCAATTTACGAAGACTTGACACAGCCAGACTTGCTTGGGAGATGCGTTGGAGGCTTTACTCAAAACAGCAACGAAAGCTTCAACCAATCTATTTGGAAGCTCATCCCCAAGGAAAGTTTTAGCGGTCTTGTAGTCTTAGAAATTGGTACTTACATAGCAGTTGCCTCCTTCAATGATGGAAAAGCCGGAGTACTGAACATCATGAAGAGTTTCGACGTCCATCCAGGATCCTCTGCAGTAGACTGGGCCAAAAGTGCAGATGAGCTACGCCTTTTCTGGTCCAATAGAAGAGCTCAAGAATCAACGCTTGAGGCACGTCAAGCAAGAAGAAAAAGGAAGCACCCAGAAGAAGACTCCTATGGACCTGGGGCTTACTAACTCAAACACATCATACATACAAAAAACACATGCACTCAACTGTACACTCCATTGCACACCTACCCCAAAAACACTAATAACACTTATTACACTTTTCACTTTTCATCACACTTACCACACAGTTAGTAAGCCCCCCTCCGCCCCCCCCCCCCAAAAAAGGGAAGTTGCATCTTTTTAATTTTTGCCTCTGCTGTAAAGATGCATGCATCTTTGCAGCAGAAAAACACAAGATGCTTTAGGCATATTGTAATTGATAGTCTGTTCCAAGTTTCAGTTACAGCTGATCAGCTGATCAGTT
Source organism: Philotrypesis tridentata (assembly GCA_018906965.1). Classification (NCBI taxonomy): domain Eukaryota; kingdom Metazoa; phylum Arthropoda; class Insecta; order Hymenoptera; family Pteromalidae; genus Philotrypesis; species Philotrypesis tridentata. The sequence continues at coordinate 54,953 of JACCIB010000843.1, forward strand.
TGATTCACTTTCCATGAGAGCATCTGGACAAGGCTTTTTAACCTCAACACAGGACATTCTAGTCTGCTTGGAGTGATAGCCAAATTTGTAAGTATCAAAACTACTATTAAAACTAAAATTTGTTTTAAGTAGTAAAATATCATAAATTACTCATAAATATACTAGACAATTTTTAAGTTATTAAAATGTTTATTTTCTAGGGAGGCGAGCAAATATGTGGCAGATCAACATCAATTGTACTCTAAATAAGTACAATGATTACCACTTTTGGACTTGAGAAGGCCTGGATACGCTGAACAATTTGTAAGTACACTTTACTTAATGAAATATTAACTAAAACTTTAAATGCCTTTTTCTCTGTTCGAGCTTTTCCAGATTTTTAGTCAGTTGCCGCAGCTTTTCTCAGCAACCGGTCAACCAATCTGGCTCAAATTTGGCAGAGAAGTTGCTATGATGTTTCCGCACAAACTGAATGGAGCAGAATTGGAAAAGATAAGTTACGAGTGAATGTTATGTATGTTTACATATGTAACATTCACTAAATTACTAATTATATTAATATATAACAATCTAATTATTTTTAATCAATCTTTTTCAGAAATCTGCTCCATACAGTTTGTGAGGACACAAAAGAGGAAAAATTTGCATCCTGCAGGGTCTCAATAGATTCACCGGATGCTGTGGAAAGCTGCGGCAAGTAAAAAAAAAACTTTAAAATTCTCAATTTTTTTAATAAACATTATTGAATTGTTTCAGGTAATCAGATAAACATATTCCCAGGTTAGAGACCATGAAGATCATCTATAATACATCTAGTTTAAGGTAAAAAAATCTTTTTTTCATTTAATTGATAAAATTATTAGTCACATGGTCTAATATATATTTTGTTTTTTTCAGCATTTAACACAGTCTTGACCCCTTAAGCGCTTCTTTGAAAGGCTGTTTCTCGCCCAGCACATCGTCCATAATTCTTGCACTAGCGTGAGCTGCCTCCCTGCTGACAGACTTAGCGCCACGCTTAATCATAGGCGAGGCGCTACGATATAAGCCTTTCAAGAAACTGCTGACACCCGCACTACTCTGGCAATGTTTACGATCAATCGTGATGTAATTGTCGAAGCCACAACTACCATCGCCGGTACCACCAACACCATCACCACCACCCACCTGAATGTATTGGTGATTGATAAAATCGTCAAGCATCCACATTATTTTAGTTGGTGTTAGTGTCCCGTAATCGAATGGCAGAGGTAGCCCCTGCTCACCCCTTATATCAATGTCAATAGACCGAAATGACGAGGTGAGCAGAGGTAGATACATTGGCGAATGAAAGTTCTGAATTTGTGTTCGGCCATAAGCATAGTCGTGTAAATGAAGGGGTATGGTACGTAATAAGCGTGAACAAATATCACCCGTTACGTAAGGTTGACATATACGACTATAAATCATAAACACACTCGGTAAACCATTTACGAGATTAGCCGGCCTACTGCCGATAATGTAGTTACCCATTTCACTATCACAAGATAATAACTCGCTGGTTTCAAAGCCCAACATTTTTTATAGCTTTTCGGACAATGAGAATGTAAGGAGATAATCTACACATTCGTTCTGGCTACATGTACATCTGATCTGTACATAGCCACCGCACTGTAGCTCAAATTTAACATGGTTTTTTACATTCTCAAGACCATTTATTTCTTGCAATAGAGTCTCGACATCACGATACACACCGCATTTTATCCGGTTAAAACTCTCTGTACTCTCGCCATGTAGTATGCTATTGTCCGTATAAACTTGTCGTTTAGACGTCTTCACGCACACTACACCCTCTGTTCCCATGTCTTTCAGAGATATGTGCTGGAAGGTAAGGGGTATTTGTATTTCGGCAAGCCCCACACACCAATCCCCATGGAGAGAGAAATTTCGGGGTAATTGTGTGGTAAAATGATTTGCCGAATTGCTTGGATATATATTTTTACTACTGTTGCTGGATAAAACCATATAGAATTCATCTCTCATAGTTGTTGTTGTTGTTGTTGTTGCTGTTGTTGTTGTTGTTGTTGTTGTTGTTGTTGTTGTTGTTGTTGTTCTTCTTCTTCTTCTTCTTCTTCTACTTGTTAATGTTTACGAGATCTTTTGCCGCTACCCAAGAATTGAATTTTTCCGGATAGGCTTTCCAGCTAACGAGATGCTCTTTTCTTGCGCCTCTACCTCTGGTTTCTAACACGCTGTCTACCTCGAAAGACTCGTGAGATAGATCTTTACGCACTCGGCTCAGTTGTTGCTCGTAGAAAAAACCCTCAATCTCCTCACCGCTTAGATCTTCGAGTGTGTAGACTGGTGGCTGTCTCAAAGTATTGACTCTTACAATTCTAAACAATGCCAAGGTCCAGCCGCTCTCGTATGCTTTTCGAAAGACTGTTCGTGCACGACTGACTCGAACCAAATCACTCACACTATATTTATTACAATAGCGACGTGTCAAATTTTCACGCGCTCTACAGGCATTGTACATTGTAACGCTAGATGGCGCCATTTTTATTGCGCTGTGCCACGAATTATTGTAAGATTGAACGATATTGTCTAGTACATCGATATAGCGCCTAGTGCCGAGGTGTGTAAAGTACCTCCAAATACGCTCTTTCAACGTTCTAATAAAACGCTCGGCGATTGCAGCCTTAACGTCGGGATCTCGCACAGCGCGGTAAATAATGTCTCATTTTTTCAGTAAATTTTGCACTTCTCGGCCAACAAACTCCTTGCCTTTGTCCGTCTCAAAGTATTTGGGTGCTCGCTCGTCATTTTGCTTGAGTAGTCGCTCGAGGCCCTCAGTCACACTTTTACTCGTTTTATCGTGCAGGGGCTCCACCCACGCATACTTTGAGAGCGTGTCGATGACGACCAGTAGGTAGGTGTAATTATCATTGTAGGACTTGAGAGCACGAAAATCGGCCAAGTCAGCCTCCCAGAGCTCGTATGGGCTGAACACATGATACGGTCGTCGGGAAAAACGATGACGTACCATTTTGTGTTGTGTGTGTGCATCTTGGCTCTCAAGCCATTCTAGCACTTGGTTCGGTGGAAATTCTTTACGTGTTGCCCACAGAAGTCTGTCACCTCGATGCATTCTTGAGGCACTAAAATCATTTTTCTAGCGTGTTCCATGCTGATAAGACAGGTTTCAAAATTATCGGCAAAAGATGATGTGCTTTAATTAAACGTCTTTTGCACGTCTCGAATGTCTGTCCAGGGGCTGCAATTTTGCGGAGTAGTACAGCGTGTTTACGTAATATGCTCTTAAAACACTTGCTCAGAGGTACGTTCCCCCACAAAATATTGAGTACACACTCGGCAAGAAAGAGGACAAGTTTACGACAAGCCTGGCGTAAGAGAGCTACACGTTGCGCCGCGTCAAGATGTCTGCCCAATACTTTTAATATTTCGAGAAATTTTTTCGGGATCGGATGCTGGTGACGTTTCTGAACAGAGGCTGCTGCTGCTGCTGCTGCTGCAGAAGTCATCGATGTTACTCCGGCCATTACAGGTGAACGACTGGCACATTATCGGCTTGTGAGGTGTTTTTAAACTGTTTGCGCGTCACATACACGTACTGATGTCGATCGTGCGGAAAAATGCACGTACGATAGCGGCAATTTTCCGGTGTGTCCTACTTCAGATCAAGTAGCAGATAGTGATAGGGCTGGGAAACGGCATCGTTGTACGCCTCCTGCAGAAATTTAGGATTTTCCGGGCAGAGCTGTCGGGCTAGATACTGTGTCTGCGAGCGATCGCGAGGATTCTTGAAAATGACGATATAATTCGAGTTCAGCGATACATCTCGCTGGCCTCGATGAAAGAGATTCTGCGAGAGAAAGAAATAGCTGAGATTGCAGTGGTGGCTGGCCTTGACAAATAGATTGATCACACTGGCTATAAAAGGCGTGAGTACATTTACACCGTTTTTATTCTGCGTTGTTAAGCGTTAATTTGCACAAATATACCCGTACGGGTAGCTCTTGTTATCGCTTATAAATCGTCGCTTCGAATAAATTAGTTCGCATATCTTACACTCTGTACGCGTTATGACATCGTGAAGCGATGTTCGTCTGATGGCGTCAAACCATACAAATACCGGGGGTATTTCGCCACTCGCCAGTTTTTGTACGCTCTCAAAATTAATCTTTTCGCTCGCGGATGCATTCAGTCTTATGCCTTTCACTTTGCAGACTCACGATTCGTGGCCCTCGGGTGTCCGATACTTGTAAGCATAGAATTTCGGACCTCCCGAGACAAAGTTGGTGATGTACGTGCCGACACCGTGACCCGCCAACTCATCCGTAAGCTGGCCTAAAAATGGTCCCGTTGTCGGCTTGTACTCGTCACTGCCACCACCATCACCAGTCTCACGACTCACGTACATAATGGAATCCGTATCGTAATAAAGCACCCGCTCGCCCAGAGGCTCCAACTCGGAGAATAGTTTCAGTCGGGTTAGCGCTGTGGTGTAAGCAGCAATGACCACATTACACGCCGGTGATGATTCAATATCGACGATATCATCTCTATATGACCAATTTACATAAATAATGTCCTCACTTACCGGTAAAACAGAATCGACAACTTTATCCACGCCGATTAAAAGATCAAATAGTCTATGTGGATCCCGCACTAATTCCGTCTGTCGCATGTTCTCTCGCTCGCCAAACTTGCCCCACAACGAGTTCAGACACAGCTTGGCCACGGAGCGTAGACCAGCGTTAAATTTTATTCGGCCACGGTCGAGTTTTATACCCTCGTGCTGTTCGAATCTCTCGATGTACGAGTTAACAGCTTGCTGATCGGTACCATCCCCACACTCTGGTGGATAACCCGAAGCGTAAGTTTTTTCCGCAAAAAATTTGTCAATATATTCGTGAAATAGACCACCTTGACGCGTTTGGCTATCAAATTGCGTGACCTTGTACGACCAAATTTCAAATACTCTGGTAATTATGTAGCCGAATTCCACGGCTTTCTTCAGTTCGTCGGCCACTCAAGTCCCCACAAAGACACGATCACTCGCGTTGTCGTGTGTACAGTACGTCTGATAAAGCGTCTCGACACACGTTCGACACAGTGGAAACAATAATTTATTGTGAAGCCTTACCGGCATAACAGGATAAAAGAGATTTCTCGGCGGCAATACCTCACACATTATGAGACCGTCAATTTCGCCGATGTCATTGCTCTGTTCGACGATTCGTGCGCATTCAGCCTCGCCAACGTAGAGTTTCGGATGACCGACGGGATAACGACCGTATTTGCAAATATATGGATACAACGAGCAGACATCTACATACTTGATTTTTTCACCAGGACCAACATTGTACGATTTTACCGTGTTACCTGTTCTACCGCCAAAAAATGCGTCGCGCGGATTCAGCGGTACGTGCCAAGATTTCGTAAGCTCTTTTATGTGTGCAGCCATATTAGCATTTTCGCAACGTTCACGATCAAAATCGCACTTCCATTTCTCGATCAGTCGATAACTATGCTTCAAGATTTTTGACGAGACTCTGAGTGTTCTCTCGTACCGATCCTCCAAACTGCCCTCGGCATTCGTACACGGCAATTCCCGTCCGGCTGTAAAGCAGCGAACACAACCGTGCCAGTAGCATCCGTGAAACTGTAGTACAACTCTCTCGCCGTTTTCTAATTCACAATATCAGTCTACAAGCGGTCCCTCGGGTAACCTCTTTTCACGCGAATTAACAGAGTGTCGAATTAGCCCGCCCGTCTCCTGCTCCATCCACGTGAGCAACTGCGCTACCTTCAAAGATTGTTTATTAGCTCGACGATAGCCACCAGAGGGTATGATACCGACCGTTTGTTTTTTTAGAAATTGTTTGCGGAAAACGCGCATACACAAGGATGCTATCGTGACGCACTCGAGAAACGGGTCTGTCGAGCCACACTCGATGAACGACTTACGGAACGCAAGGCATGCTAGTCGCAATATTTTTACATCTTGCCGACAGTATTTGATTATTTCATGCTGGAAATCAAACACGTAATTTTGCTCTTTTTTCTCGCTATACCACTCTAAAAATGCCTTGCGCTCCCCGACACCCATACAGTCTGGTGAGAAGCTCTCGACAGGTGGCATTTCACCCACATAGTTTTGATTTTCTGCTCTATTAAACAGATGGGGGAACGTGCCTTTTTCAATATTCCCGACACCATATGCTTTTGGCAGGGCACTCAAAGCCATATGCAAATAATTTAAGCTATCGAGAAATTTTATGTGCGCAAATTTTATGAGAATAGCTTTGGAACCATTTAGAATTACACTTGGTGACTCGCGAAAATCTTTTCGCTCGACCAAGTGTTTCAAGATAAACTGCGCGTCAAATCCTTGAGCATTGTGGGTAATGCACACAATCCCACCGATATTTTGCCTGCAGGTTAGCATTATGTCGACTAACTGCTTTACCGGGTTGTCTCTAAATATGTATTCTCGCACACCACAAATACTACATGTCTTGGAGATATCATCATTATCTAAACATACGCTGCACACCTGCTGCACCACACACAGATTCACAACATGTATACGTGTGTTCTCGTCACCCAAAACAGTATCCGATTGTTGAGTCTCGAAATAATAAAACACATATAACGTGTGTTTTTTAACACCGCTACGACTACCAGCCTGCTGATCTCTCGAGCCGGCAAGTGGCTGCATAAAACAAAAATGACCAATTGGTTTTGGCTGATTGCAAATCTTACAGAATATAACATCACACTGGTGAGTAGTCGCTGTATCGCTGACACGAATCGTCCTACAGCATCGCTCGCAACTTTTAAGACTTGCGCATACCATACGATTCTTATCGTACGATCCGGATTTCAGATGATTAAGAAGACACGCTTGATTAAAAAATATTCTATTACAGTGCGCACACTCTGTATGGTTACCGACCTGGTCACGCTCACACGGCGATCGTTGCAGGCATCATTGACATTTGCCGGGACATTTATGATTTTTCTCATTTGTTATTTTTCTATTGCATGGTATACAATACCCGCGACTATCGGCTGCAAATACCAAGTTTAAAATGGGCTGGTAATGCCGAGCATTTTCGTAGTACATTATACGCAGAGTATATCTAGCCGTATTGCCAACATTATAGACATATTCGGCACCGTCGTATAACGGCTTGGCATCTCGAGCAAACCCTTGAAACGTATACATAACTATAGCAACATCTAAGCAAGCGTAATACTCTTGGAATAACTTGATTTCTGGTAGCCCACTGCCAGAGTCGGGTATGGTAACTCTAGCACTATTAACAAGTTTTAGCGCTCGCTCTTTTTGCAATTTGCCGTTGCATTGTCTGATGCTGTCCCACATTTTCTGCAAATGACCCGTGCGAATGTCACCGTGAATGGCATATGCGTGTGCGCAAACAAGAGCCCGCGGTAGACAGAGGTTATCATTGTTTTGTATTGTGAGAATAGATCTCTTAAAAACGCTCTCAGATGTGAGCGCAACTCGACCACCACCTTGGGGCACCGACACGGTACTCACTGTAATTGTCAATGCGTCGTTGATGTCAAAGCCACCGTTACTTTACGAAACACTGCGCAACAGCTCGAAAATATCTGATACTTCCAATTCCCAAACCATTCTAAAAGCAACCCACACAACGCCTTGCTGGAATTGTGGCGACTCTATAGCTAGGCGGACGAAGTCGTCGCGTAAGGTATTCTCGATCACATACCTGTGAATTTCATGTATACCGTGTCCTATCCACTCCGTGGCATCAGTATTAATTGGCGGTCGTCTGATGGTGATGAGCGCCTCACGGCCGTACAAAGAAAAGAGTCGATAATATTTCGATCTTTGTCGATGAATTTGTATATATTGCCATACTGGCTGATGGTCGGGACCACCACTCTCCTGCAAACAAACAGCTAATTTCAAGTATTTTTTATTTTGCCGATGAATCGTACACGTTTATCGCTCGTACTGACAATGATATACGAAATACTCACATGTACTGATATCAGTTTCATCGCCCGTACTATGACCTGATGTTTCGTTATCAGTACTTATAGCAGCACACATTGAAGAGCCGCTAGAGCTTGGCGATGTGTCGAAGACTACACCTTGTGTGACAACTTTGTGAATAACGAACAGGAGGAGGAGAAGGAGGAGGAGGAGGAGGAGGAGGAGGAGGAGGAGGAGGAGGAGGAGGAGGAGGAGGAGGAGGAGGAGGAGGAGGAGGAGGAGGAGGAGGAGGAGGAGGAGGAGGAGGAGGACGTGGCTGGCGATGAGGAAGCTGAAGCTGACGTCCAGGAGGACGTCGAGGCTGTGGAGGCCGCGGAGATGTTGGCCGGAGAGGCAGGTCCTGTGAATGTAGCTGTCGACGACGACGGCAGCGACGACGACGAGGGCGGCGACGACAACGACTCCGGCTACGACCTCGTCACCAGCGATGCGGAGACGATCCGGGACGATGACCAGGCCCGACCGCTACGGGCAATTGAGGGCGAATACGACCTTGCCCGGGAGCCGGTGCACAAGGCGCGGCTATATAGGTACCTGGGCATGCAACGATTTGTTTGGCGAACTCGTCAGCGGATTTTGCAGCTCGAGCGCCGATGGGATCTCCGAAATATAGCCGCGCGCATCAATCGTGCGCGGGAGCGTCGAGAAAATTTCCTGCGTCGTTTGAACCGGCAGTAGCGTCATCAGCTACCTCAGCCCGATATTGAAAGACCGCGCCGTAATCACGATATGTGTTACGGTTGCGGTAGAATTTTTAGACTGCAGCATTTGTGATGGTGGTGGCGGTGCGACGGTTGCGGGAATTGGTTGTGCCCGGACTGTAACGTCGACCCGTTGCATTGCCGGCGCAACAAACTAATTTAACTCTTGAAAACTTTAATTTTTAGTGTTAAGTTAGTTTTAAGTTAGTGCATATTTAAAAAAAACTTTCACCACTAGCAACAACACCAGCAACAATAACAAGGTAAAAATAAAATATTTTTTAATTTTTGTGTGTATACGTGTACGCGTATGCGTGTGTGTGTGTCTGTGTTAATTTAAAATAGCGTTGCACATCGGCGGCGCACAGTTACCCGTCGGCCGCCGGTGCGATTACCTCGTAAAGTTCCCTCTGAGTTAGAAGAAACTTTTGGAGAAAATCGCCAAAGTGTCCTCGATATTAGAGGTGACTTCGGCGATTTTCTCTCCAAAGTTTCTTCTATCTCAGTGGGACACTTTAGCGAAAAAAAGAGAAAGGGGAGGGGTCTCCCAAGGACCTGAGACACCTTGGGGAGTGTAAATAAAGGTAACCTTGGCCATAGTGGCAGGGATCAGAGGTCACACAGGTCAAGGTTATTTTTATTTACATTCTCTAAGATGCCTACATACTAATTGAGATAGACTACATTGAGAGAATGTTGGGTTTAGGAATTGAGAGAGTGAATAGTCAATTTGGTAATCCATTGAATATTGTCAATAAAAAAGATGGAACAGTTTGTCTTGTCGGTCATTATTTACACAATGAGATTGAATCAGATAATAACATACCAAACGAACGAATAATTTAATTCGATCGGAGGCGGGTATTGCACATATGTCAACGACTGAGTTTGTAAATGGGTATTGGCAAGTGTCACGGAGGAGTCACGTAAGTATACGGTTTTGCATTATAATGGTATATGTTACCAATTTGCAAGGATTTCATTTGGTTTAAAAAGGCAGGAGCATGTTTTATTCGGGACTTTAATCTAGGCTTGCGGAGTAATTTAGTTCGGTAGATGAGAAGTTTCGTCGATGATTTTTTAGATTGATGAGAATATAGACTTTTTAAATGAACCATTTCAAAAAATTAATATAAAAAAATTAAATTTAATATAAAATGCGGCTATCGCTCGATTCTAATGGTTATTAAAAAATAAGTTTAGTCATATTTTTTTTGAGCTGAATTGTCTTTATTACTCCTCGCCAACATATCAATAAAAGCGCCCGTTTGATGTGTTCGGTCCTCTTGGTTCAAGAATATGATAACACTATTACACATTGTAAAGTGTAAAAAACTGTAGCTGATTTCTTTAGTTGCAACTTCAAAAATTATGCACCGTCATGGACGAGTAACGATTATTATTTTATCCGTGAAATTGGGCGTAATTAGGGGAGTGCTAATGATTGAGAAAATGACGTGAAAAAACTAATTGCGCAACTCACAATGCATGGAGAATTGCTGTACAACGTAAAACAATTATCGGACATGCAAAAGAAAGATAAACATACATAAAAGATGAGTAAGATACCATCGGTATTCGAATTTTGCGGAGATTACGAGATTGTGACGACAGACTAGTAAGAAGTCATGAAAATGATGATATCACGATGTTTCATTCACTCTTTAACCCTTTTTCTAGCCGAAGAGTTACAACTACGATGCAGGCAGACGAAATTCATTTTAAAGTGTCCCAACCACCGCTGAATTCAAATCCGGTGTTGGGGGGGGGGGGGGGTTTCAATATTTATATTGGTAACTCCAGTGTAGCGGATGATAAATGGAAAAATTTAAGATTTTGAAAAATAAAAAATACTATCGTATTTTACACGTACAGTTTTCGAGTAAAACATAGAGTATTTTATTAAGCACCGAGATCTACCTGCAATTTTGAAGCCAACCCAACCCTTTTTCATCCCATATTTTACATGTGCCTCACTGCCGTTCCAAAATAGTTGGAGGAAAAAATCTGAAAAAATTTAGGTATACTACATATACTCTAAGAAAAATATTTGAGATTATAAAAAGTAAAAAAATCTGGCCAATCAATCTCACAGACAAAAACTCATAAAATAAAAAATATAAATATATACTAGGGGTACCCCTGCTGGTTATGCTCACAAACCTCCACTTTAATCTTTAAGTTTGCATTTTGACAACGTTCAAATATAATTGTATGAAAGGGTACGGTAGCGCCCCGATAGCAAATATAAGTATACGCAGAGCATACACTGTGTACTCGGGGTGCAGAGCGACTATTACACTTGAGTTTACTAGATACCCTTATGAAAATAATCTGCAGGAAAACCTGTAGGTTTTTGTGCCCGGGAACATGGCTGGTACTGTGCAGGCTTTTGTGTAGAAATATGTGCATGATTATTTATATGAAAATATACATGAATTTGCTTAAAACGTATACAACATAATGCATGAATTCATAAAGAATCTCTGCATGATAATGAACAAACATTTGTGCAGAGTTTTCGGACACGATATGACAACATACAAAAATATTTCTGCACAAACTTGGATAAATATTTGTACAAGAAAATATCTAAAAACTAAGTAAATAAATAATGAAATATGATTTATGTAGAATAACGTGCATACATTCTAGCCTATGTTACTGTATGTTTCCGCCTAAAACATAAAAGTTCTTTTCATTCTCGAAAAACTTCCGTTATGTACCAAAACATGCAGAGAATTACGTACTTACGTACATAGTATCGTACATACATTTTTGACCAATGCTGTACAGATACCTGAGTAAAGTAATATTTATTTACACTGTAGAAAAAGCAAAGCTGTACAGAACCGTTAGCACAAATTTGTTATAGTGAATCTGCGTTTCTGTTGTATTTTGTAGGGATGTATGTAAGAAACCTTGTATGTATGTAATTTGTTGTTGATGTATGTAAGAAATGTTAATTATGTAAGAAACGGTATAGACATCTGTGCAGATAAGCCTACACAAATACATTTACAGAAACGTACATAATTTCATGATGAATTCAAGATATGGCTCCTACAGATATTCTTAAAGATTCTGTGTAAAGATCAGTGTAGATATATGTGCAGAGTTTTCTGACATGCATGAATACCTATAAATAATATTCTGCACATATCTATAAAGAAATTCTTTTCTGTACGGAAAAATGTCTATACCTTGTGACGTTGTAGTTTTTATGCTCTCTCGGGGAGGCCGGCGAGAGCTCCACAACGTGGTCGCACCCTGTTATCGGGCTGCCGGATGAACCGTATTTGAAATTGTCAATTTTTAATTTGATGTGGGCGCCTGGTTCATCAACCGCTTTGCCGGCTGCTCAGCGGTACACGGACTTGTATCTCGCGGCCGCGAATTTTGGGAAGAAGGATATGCGGGGTGGCTCGACAAATAAATACACACTATATCAGATTTAATGGCCTGGCATTTATTAACAAAAAAAAAATAAATAAGGAAAACGTTGGAGAGCTAGTGTGCAGGAAGCACACTCTTGCAGTATTGTCCGGCCGACACGGGGGAACGCGCACTTCGAATAGATAAGCGTCTACCTGGCTGTGAATCCGGCTGACTGCTCGTCCTCTCGTTCGGATGATGCCTCGTGCCCTGAAAATCGCGCGGCGCAGAACTACTTCGCGATGCGAACCTCGACAGTTTAAATGCTGGAGGTTATGTCGTGTAAATGCGGAGGGAATAGCTGTCCTGGAGTGCGTCCTGTCGAATCTGCTGCTCACTGGATACTGGCTGTACTATCTGTTGTGCGGCCGTCGCGACCGCGGCGTCTCTCTCTGTCTCTTTCTTACGCATGTATTCCCTAGCTATCCTTTCCTGCTCACGCGATATCACGTGATAGCCTCATATAGCACATATTTGTCCTAGCGCCCTCTCAACTATTAAATCTCCTCGCGCGCGAAATTCAAATTCACTAATTCGCTCTGTCTGGCTGTCGTCGCATTCAACTATACATTTTCCGCCTGATATTTCTCTTACAATGTTTCGCTACAAAATTTCGCTCGCGTACCGCTGTGGACCGAGCCGCAGCCCTCCACTCGTCGCCAATAACGTCCGAGGCTCTGTCTATCTCGCTCTCTCTCGCTCTCATTCTCTTTTCAGTTCTCGCCAACATGGCGGCGGTCGCTCGCGCGCGTACGCCTCGTGGCTTCGCTCGCCATGCTGCGCTCTCAGCTGTCGCCGCTATCTTCGCTCTTGCTCGCTCTCGTGCGGCTTCCCTCTCTCTGCCGCTCTTTCGCTGTGGCGCGCGTAGTGCTTCTCTCTCTCTGTCTCGTGCGGCGCCGCGCATGCCTCGCGTTGAACGTGCCTCCTTATCAGCTGTGTCGTGTGGCGCTGCTTCTCTCTGCTGCTCCGGCCGTATTTTCTCTCTCTCGCTCGCTCTCATCTCTGCCCGGTTCTCCTGTAAACACCATCGGGTCTAAGTATATGCTTTTTTCGTTAGCGCGGCTCCGGTGGTGTCCAGGCGAGCTGGGGCTGACGGCTGACCGTCAAAACCTGTATTGAAACATATAAGATGCTGTACATAATTTTCTGCAGGTAAACGTACATAAATACCTACACAGAAACGTACATAGTTTAATACGAAGACCTGTATAGAAACATATACAAATTTTTAAAATACTACACTAAATAAAAAATATATATTTTTTCATACATTTATGCATATTTTTGTACACACATGTGTGCACAAATTTGTTCATGTTTTTGCACATGGATTTTGCCTATATAGAAACGTCCATAAATGTATGCACAATATTGTACATAAAATTGTGCATATTATTTTCAGTTGAACCACTGCAATGAAAATCGCGGAAAACATCGTGGAAAATTCATTAGACAGTGGATTAGTATTAAGTTGGAGTAGTATACCCCGGACTATGGCGCGTCAAAACAAACCCCCACCACCGCACCCAGAGCGGCGGGGAGATTTGCATTGACGCGTCATAGCCCGGGGGGAGGGGGGGGCCATACCTGTAATTGAGGGAGGGAGACCTATGAGGGGGGGGGGAAGAGCAGCCACCAAGTAAGGAGGGGGGTGCTGCCAGGTGGTAATACATTAAATCAATAATTTTAATTTAAATAAAAAAATTAATAAAATTAAAATTACCTGAAATTACACCTTCTCCTCTTCCTCCTCCTCATCCATAGAGGAGTAGCCCGACTCCGGCTCGGTCCTGGCGATGAATTCCTCCATATCATGATCGAAAATAAAAAATCCGACGCCTGCCTGGAAGCGGATGAGATGCTCAGGCTCGGCATCCCAGTCTTCTAACTGGTTATCGGCCATTGTTTATATTCACTTTTGTATTCACTTTTTTTTTAAATGAATTCACAAAAACAATCTTTTTTTATATAACATGAGTGACAAACCCAGTGAAGACACTTGATACACCGTTTCCACGTGAAGAGCTGGTTCGGCTGCTGGCAATAAAAGCGCTTGCCGCACAAACCGCAACAATCACCGCGCCTGATTTTTAATATAGGAATTCGCACTTTTTTTACCGGCACTAGTTTCGGAATTTGGAATTTTACATTTGGAGTTTGCATATTCTAACCTCATTGTTCTCTCTCTTTTTCACCGAAATTCAAGTAGTCACCACCTGCCTATGATTCATGCACATCTGATGGCATGAACTTTTCGCTGAAAAAAATTGCTGCATTTGAATTTTTTCAACGAGCTTCATTACCAGGTAAGTTATAAAATACATTCTTGTCGACAAAATATTTCTTTGAAATTATTGCACCTGTGGTTATGAATCACATTAAATTTAGTTTTAAGAATATACCAAACCCTAGCTTAGCCCTTGAATCAGCAATATCAGCGAAAAACTTGGTATTGTAGATCCCCCCACCTGTCCGACCCTCACTGAACGTGTATTTAAGCAAACACGTGGCCATGGAACCAGACAGTTGAGATCTCCTTTGGATAATTACAACATAACTTATTCGCGATGTTTCGTGCTACCGTTCTGCATTTAGTTACCGTGATTAGGAGAGCGTTGCATATAGCAATGTTATTAGACCCGTATATTCAAACAATGTGCGGGACAGTGTGGGCTTCTAATCTCGAGACGAGATCAATTGAAGATTTATGCAGAAAACTTTATTTTCTGCTGCTACACTGCAGAATAACAACAGTATACCGCATGTATACTGTTGGTTTATTCCGTAATCCGGACGTTTTGGCGATTGCTTTGAGAGATGTGCGTCAACGTAATGATCAAGAACATCCATTAGCACAAATAATGCTTCGTGGCCAATGTAAGTATTATTTTGTTGATATTTAGGATCACATTTTTAGAGAGTATTTCTAAAGATAAGATTTTTACAGTGATGGATGACATGATGAGGGATGATGAAGGTGATGCCGCTATAACGGCATGTGATACAAATAGTTTTATAGCTATGGATGAAATGATGAGGGATGATGAAGGTGATGCAGCAATAATGGAATGCGATGATCAACCAGAAGTTTCAACAACAACCACTGTTAATACAGCTAATGGTACTTTATTTACTTGTGATGTTTCGAACTTTTTACACATTAGATATTCAATTATATTGAACCTCCTATTCTTTAAATTTTACAGATGCAGTATCCTTCACAACCACAAGTCATCGTTTAGTAAATGGAAATAATATAAATAGGAAACGCATACGCAACCCCTCTACCAGTTCTAGTGACAGCTCTGATAGCTCTAGTACCAGTGACAGCTCTGACAGTTCTAGTACCAGTTCTAGTACCAACTGAAGGTAACATCATAAATTTATTTTAATTTCTGTTAAATTCATTATCTTATTAAATATGGTATATTTATAGATGCCTGTTTACAGCATGGTGAAGGAGTGTCGCAAACCCAGTATGTGGTAGAGAACGAAACAACCCGTTTCTATAGATATTTTGGATATGAGGGAAGAGAAATTACCCGTTATATACCAGAACCACCACCAAACGTAAATGCTTATACATGGTTAGATGAATGTGTACAAAATCTACATCAACGTCTTTGTGCAGAAGGGCAACCATCTGACTTTGTTGGTTTAACCATCAACTCAACCCAGTTCAATCAAGGTTCAATTTGGTTGTCGTTTAGATTAATTAAAAACTTTTTAGTTGAAGATCTTTGGCAAATATTAAGAAGTGCAATGCAAAGTGCGTGCGAATTAAATGTGAATGAGAGACTATCTATTAATTGTGCTATAGTTCAAAACATTGTCGGTCGTGGTCGTGTACGTTTAACATTAGAGTCAGTGAAAAAGAAATCTATATTGACAATCAGTAACGATGACAATCTGTGTTTACCACGAAGTTTAGCTGCTGGGTATGCTTATGTTGTGAGAGGTCAAATACGTTCTGAAGCTCTTCATACATATTGGAATCAGATTCGTCAAGCACGCGGGAGAATACAGAAAAATGCTGCCATAGATTCAGTAAATTTGGCTAATGTTCAAATACCAGATGATCGATGTGGTATGGCTGAAATCCATAAATTTCAAGAGTTCTTTGCTACTGGTGGTACAGTGATCGTGATTTACAATTTTTCAACTTTTGGAAAGGGACACCTACCAATATATGACGCAACGCGATATGTTACTGAAGTTATGAATGCTATTACGCATACATTACAAATTATGTATTAAGAAAGGCTAAATCATTATGAAGCAATATTGAACCTCATTAGCGTCTGTGGTAGTGATGGTTACTGTATACCGTGTAACAAAAGCTATCGGCGAGCTGTGGATAACAGATGTTCTAATAGATGTTATAAATGTTTTACAACACCACCTTGTGAAATTACAGAAAATAACACAAAATGTGAAATTTGCTTAAGACTTTTTTTTGGTGATGTCTGTTTGGTCAATCATTTGAAAATTGGATCTTATAGTAAAAATAGTAATGTATGTAGTAAAATCAGACTTTGTCAGACTTGTTTTAAAATTATTAAAAAAAATAAAGAACATGAATGTGGTACATCATTCTGTTCGGTGTGTAGAAGGCAAACACCTATTAGACATTTATGCTACGTACAACCGATCAAACAATCAGATAGATCAAAACCAGTATTATTCCTCTTTTATGACTTTGAGACACAGCAAACTCTTTCGATGGTAGGCGACGAAGAAAAAAAAGTGCATGTACCCAATTTATGTGTGGTACAACAAGTATGTACAGCTTGTATAGAAGTTGAAGATATTTCAATTAGATGTGAAATGTGTGGTATACGTGAATATGTGTTCGATAATGATCCTATAAAACAGCTTGTTGATCTTGCATTATCACGACGAGATCAATTTAAACAGGTGATATGCATTGCCTACAATTCACAAGGGTTTGATGCACAATTCATATTCAAATATATAGTGGAAAAATTCGACCAAGATCGTGTCGTACCATCGGTTGTCATGAAAGGCTCAACAATAATTTTAATGGAGGTTCTGCATGCAAAATTTATCGATAGCTTAAACTATTTTCATGCCTCTAAGCAGTTTACCGAAATCATATGGCCTACCAGAAATGGAGAAAGGTATTTTTCCTCATTTATTTAACACTGAAGAAAATCAGGATTACGAAGGACCACTACCACCTCTTGATTCTTATAGTCCGGATACAATGAGTAGCAATGAACGTACGAAGTTTATAAAATGGTACGACGAACAAGTAAGAGATGGTTATGTGTTTAATTTCAAGAATGAAATTCTGAAATATTGAAAACAAGATGTAACTATTTTGAGATTAGCATGCTTAGCTTTTCGCAAAACATTTTTAAAATCCAGCGTAGATCCATTTGTCGAATGCACAACAATAGCTTCTTCTTGTATGCGTGTGTTTAGAAAGAAATTTTTGAAAAGAAATCAAATTGGTATAATAGCACCTCGGGGGTATAGAATGACCGATAATCAATCTGAAATTGCCATTCACTGGATTACCTGGACGGAGCAGGAAGTTTTTCATCGACATATTGAACATGCAGGGCGAGACCGGGAGAGAAGATTACCAGAGCATATAATAGTCGATGGATACTGCGAACCACTAGAAGAGGAGAATCACAAGGGCACAGTACTTCAGTTTCATGGTTGTTTTTGGCATGGCTGTCCAAGCTGTTATAGAATAAACCGAGATATAAAATTAAAAAGCGGTGAATCCATGGATGATAGATACGAAAGGACTTTAGGAATTAGTAATAAATTGAAGGCCGCCAATTATAATCTTGTTGAGAAATGGGAATGCCAGTTTAATGAGGAGATTGCACAAAATGAAAGACTTAGTAATTTTGTACGAGAAAATGTCGTCAATATAAGACAGAAACCGCTTGACCTACGAGATGCGTTTTTCGGAGGTCGTACAGGTAATAGAGTAAAAATGTTTGAATGTCAAAATCAAGAAAAAATTAGATATGTTGATATCTGCTCGTTGTACCCGTTTATTTGTAAACGCGGTAAATATCCTGTTGGACATCCAAAAATTTATGTTGGTCAAGAGGAGTGCAGCCAAGTGATGGGTCGAAACAACGATATTTCATCAGTAAATGGACTGGTTATGTGTGATATACTACCACCACGAAATTTATACCACCCTGTGTTACCAGTGAAAATGTATGGTAAATTGATATTTCCATTATGCCGAACATGTTGTGAGGAATTAATACAAGATGATTGTTCTCATGAAGATCCTGAAAATCGTGTATTGCGAGGAACATGGGTGTCAGAAGAGATAAAGGTAGCTGTCGCATTGGGTTAAGTTGTCAAACGTGTTTATGAAATTTGGCAATATGAAATGACACAGTACAATCAAGAAGAACAAAAAGGTGGTATTTTTGCTGAGTACATAAATGAATTCTTTTCACAAAAAGTGACAGCATCAGGATATCCACCCGAGTATATTACAGAGGAGGATAAGGAGTAGTACGTTAAAGAACAGGAACTCGAAGAGGGTATAAAGTTGAATAAAGATGATATATGCCTAAATGCTGGAAAACGATCTGTGGCAAAACTTTGTCTTAATTCTCTGTGGGGAAAGTTTGGCCAACGTGAGAATTTACCAAGAACGCTGGTTGTAAAAAACCGAGAAACTTTGATAAATTTACTTAACAGTCCGGAAGATGAGGTAAGCGGTATTTTACCAGTCAATGATAACATTCTCTACGTCAATTGGTGTTATAGAGATGAAGCTCTGACATCCTCCTTATCATCATCAATGACAAATGTTGTCCTTGCTGCGTTTAGAACAGCGCAATCACGTCTTAAATTGTTTGAATACCTACATGTTTTAGGCCCTAGAGTTTTATACTATGATACTGATTCAGTATTTTACGTTAGCTATGGCAAAAATAACGAGTATGAGTTACCAATTGGAACATCTTTGGGTGCTCTAACCGACGAACTAGCCGATATGGGTCTTGGTGCCTAAATAACAAACTTTTTATCCGGTGGGCCAAAGTTTTATGCATACAAATGTAGAAAAGCAAACGGCGAAAAGGGAGAATGTGTATGTAAGATAAAAGGGATTCGTCTAAATTATTCAAACAGTCAATTAATCAATTTTGATTCTATTCGACAAATGATAGTTTCTGATATGGAAATAATGTTAACGAATACCGCTATACGCAGAACACCATTCCATGATGTAATTACACAAAATGAAAGTAAAACATGTAAACCAGTGTACAGTAAACGACGATTTGAAGGTCTGTACAAAAGTTACCCGTACGGTTACAAAAGTGACTAAACGGTAAATACTATCTTATAATAAAGCACATTTGAATCAGCAAGATAAGCTAATTTTTTGAATCCACCCCCTTCCCTGTTAACTGATTCAAAGTTTACGATGACTTTGCGTTATTCTAGCACCAACTGACAATAACAATAATAAACTGCGAAAAAGGATCTGATTGGCCGAATAATATGTTACATCTACCTGATGCACTAACCCCATCTTTCCTTCTTCCCCTTCCAATGATCGAGCTGACCAGGTGTTCCCGGTAATGATGATCTCATCATGACAGACTACTGATGGTGGTGGGTGAAGAACGAATGGTGGGGTACACACTATATAATTACCCGAGAACATTCGTTTGAGATATCACTCCACCTTGCGATTTTAAACAGAAGAGCTGTTCCTGTCCAAGAAATTTCGTTCGTGTTCAGAAAAGGTATATATTATTTATTATATAAACTTTTTAAAATAATACAAAAAATAAAAAATGATCCATTTCCTGTATGTTTAGATGGATCTAGAGGCTCTCAATAAAATTTCGAATGGTGAATTTCTACCGTCAAAGAAGGTGGCTGAATTGGAGATTGGCCGAGCGTACATGGTAACAGTCTTAAGAGTGGTGAATACACGTTTTGGCAAGAAGATCGTGGCTGAGCTCGACAACGAATTTCAGATTTTCCTGTCTTCTCGACTATGCACTGCTATCGTCAACGATGATAAATTATTTGAAAATATGTGCAATGAAGCGAATAAGTTAAAGTTATTTTTACATTATAAAGGAAGAAACGCACTTGAGTTCACTACGGCTTAAAATTAATGTATAAAAATATGGAAAAACAGATACTTTTTGCAGAAAAATTAACAATTCATTTGTTATGTACGTGGTTGTATACTCATAAAACCGCTCGTCGTGGAGAGTGGGAACAAATAGCATGTGACCGTGAACGTTTTAAATTAAGGATTGCTAGGGCTAGTACCGTAATTACACCGATACTTGTCAAAAAATTAAAGAAATTGTCATAAATTAATATTTTGAATAAATATACTTTTAGATACATCATGAATTAAGATTTTTTTCAACCTTTTGTCATACCTTTCCACATACTACTTTTTAATATTCTCCATCTATCAATATTTTGTATACATATATAATTGTATATTTTCATTCAATTTCGTTTTTAAAATCATAGATGACAGTAAAATAAGACTAATTTAATTATCGACACTTTTCAAAGCTGTGAAGGATGTTGCGCATGACAGTAACAAGTATGGACACACGATGGAAACATCTATTCACATCCATGCTGTGTGGCCCTACGGGATGCGGTAAAGCAGTGTTTGTAAAAAAATTCTTGAGAGATATTGAGCGATACCCCAATCGAGCGCATCATTATCTACTACGCAGAGTGGCAGCCAAGCTACAAGGAACTTCGAGGTACAAAAGTAGAATTTCGAGAAGGTCTGCCCCAAACTAGTCTAGGGACTCTAGACCTAAGCTAGTCATTATTGATGATTTAATGCGTGAATCGTCGTCGAGTGGAAGTATAGTTGACATTTTCTCGAAGGCGTCTCATCATCACTCGCTCTCAGTCATATTCATTACACAAAACGTGTTTCATCAGGGTAGAGGTAAACGTGACATATCCTTAAACGCACAGTACATTGTTGTGTTTCGAAATTTACGCGACAGATCACAGATACAACATTTATCGCGGCAATTGTGTCCAGAGGATCCGAAATTTTTGCAAGACTGCTTATTGGGATGCAACTTCAATACCTTATGGCTACCTTCTGTTGGACTTAAAACAAAATACACCAGACAACTGCAGATTTCGAACTTGTATTTTCCCGGATGACAAGTTACATTACGTCTATGTGTCTCGAAATAAGAAGATAAAAGGTGGTGACACGTCGAGTCTTGTTCCAGTCGCATCCCTGTGATGGGTAAGCAATCGAAGAGACGTGTTTTCGCCCGCAAGGAAGCTATAATTTTAAAAGCTTTATATCATTTAAATAATAAACAACGAAAAGCACTTATTCAATCTGCTGACTCAAAATTAGTACGGTATATTTGTGAATGTGCATTGAATATTTTGATTGGTAATGTACCCTTAGAAAGCACTCAAAAGTCACGATTACGACGCCATGCAGAGATTTTACGAAAACTAACTGAACCATCTGTTAGTTTATCCAAAAAGAAAAAAATTATTATACAACGTGGTGGATTTTTGCCAGCTTTATTAGCACCTATCATTGGTACATTGTTGGCTAGCATTATAAGGAAGTAAATATGGATCACGCAAGGAAGATGGTACTTGTACCTCACGAGAATGTTGAACGTCTCCAGAATGTACTTGCAAAAGGCGACACTGCTTGTGATGTTTCTATATTAAAGACTGTTCAAACACCGGGGACTGTTATGAGTAGACTAGATGCTGAAATGAGTAATATATTGAATTCAGCTGCTTGTACAAGCGATCAAGAAAAATGGTCAAGATATCGTAACGTACTCCAACGATATCTCCATTTTAAGACTGCTAGTGATAACAACGAATCGATAAAAAAGGAGAAAGATGATGATGATGAGATGAAAAATGAAAGCAAATCTAACACCGATTACGAATATGACAACGAAATACGTCGTGTGGAGGAAGAAGATCGGATTGATGCGAGTATCGCCGAGAGTGTGCCTACAAAGTTCCGTGCTAAAGCAGGACAAGTACTACGAAAATTACGAGTAAGCGGTAAGATTGGCTGGGATGCAAATGGTGTTGTGACAATAGGAGGAGTTCGTTTAGGTGAAGCCAACATGATTGATTTAATAAATGATGCTATGAGAAAAAGACAAGGAACACCACCTCATGGACACGAGCAGTTTGCTCTGGCTCTTCATGAATCATTTATACCTCGTGAATACATCGGAAATGAGCGTGTCTGGAAAAATATGACTGCTAACACAAATAAACGTGTCTGGACCAGTATAGTCGGCAGTACCCCCAAAGGAAGTATAGTTAGCACTGCTGTCTCTCTTCAAAATTCTACACCAGATGGCTCTGGTAAAGGATTTCGAACGCCACGTCATGAGAATCCAGGGTCCAGCGGTGTAAACAATTCTCGAAATAACATCAGTAGTGTTTCAGACACTGGTGATGAGAGCGACGCGAGCATAAAATTAGGTGATCAAGTTACTAGTAAAAAAAAGAAGAGAAAACTAGTTGTAACCAAGTTCTGAAATCACAGCATGGAGACGTTTAAGCGGGAATTAAAGCAAAACACCCGAAGTCTTCGACGCAGAAGAGAAAGAAAAACAAGAAGAAGAAAATGAATTAAAAAATAGTGCATTAGATGAGTTAATAAACCTACTACCTTTTGAACTACATGTTCCCGGGTATAATTTTGCGGACCTGGCACAAATCTCGCTGAACGTATCGAGCGTGGTGAAGTTGGTATTAACCCGTTAGATACAGCATGTCGTCAGCACGACTTAGCCTATAGCGATAAAAATTGCAACCGACGTAAGGCTGATCGTATATTAGCTGAATATTCATTTAAACGAATGCTCGCTGATAAAACACCTGCGGATGAGCGAACAGTGGCAATGATGACAGCTTGCTGTATGGTAAGCAAGATAACTCTTGAAAAATTATTTTCACGCATCAAGAAAGCATTACAAAAAAAGAAGAAAGGGGGTAACAACAAATCTGTAAAGACTTATAATAAGAAACAGGACAAAGAACTGAAGGAAGAGAATAAATTATTGAAACCGTCGAAAGGAGGTTACGAAGAAGAGCAAGAAAAGTACATAAACGATGAATCGTGCAGGTTTAAGATTTGAAAAAATTTATTATACACCATCACATCCGGCATCATACACAGCTGTTGATAAACTTTTCCAAGCTATACGTAAAAAAAACAGAATAAAAGTAAAAAATATAGTCGAAAAAGAGTTGAAAAGTGGCTCGAGAGTCAAGATGCATACAATCTGCATCGACCCGTTAGGCGTCGATTCTCGAGACGAAGTTATAATGTACGAAATTTAGATGATTTATGGGAGGCTGATCTGATGGATTTGAGATCCTTAAAAACTTACAATGATGGATACAGTTACGTTCTCATTATTATTGATGTGATCAGTAAATATTGTTGGGCAGAACCGATCAAGGAAAAAACTTCAAAAAGTGTTGCTGAAGCGTTTTTACATGTGTTATCAAGAAGCAATGATCGTCGGCCGATATGTCTTCAAACGGACAAGGGAAAAGAATTTGTTGGCCGTGAGACTCAGCTAGTGTTACACGATAATGGTATCACACACAGAGTGGCACGAAGTCCTGATACGAAAGCAGCTATAGCCGAAAGACTGATACGTACCATTAAAGAGCGGGTTTGGCGATATTTTACCCACAGAAATACACGAAGATACATTGATGTATTGCAGAATATAATTAAAGCATACAATCATAGTAAGCACTCTGCAACCAAGATGACGCCGGCATCTGTTACCATATATAATGTTCTTACAGCACGGAAAAATATAGATCGACGATATGGTAAAAACAATAAAACAGGTGCCAAGA
>JACCIB010000844.1:0-79012 GCA_018906965.1 Philotrypesis tridentata
GTAATGGTCGGTCATTTAAACTACCAGGAGGCTCGTCCAAGACAGAGTGCGAGCCTATCACCAAAAGCCTTGGAGCAGAAGCAGCAGCAACAACAAGATAACAAGCGAGGAATTTAGATGTGAAAAATTATCAGCAACAAATAAGTGTTTAATTGCAACAGAAAGGGAAGCAGCAAGCACCAGTTATGTCTATTTTAACGGGGCGCAATCAGCAGAGTCATATGGTTCAGCCGACAAGACAAGATTTGGAGAATATTTTAAGGAAAAGGATAGAGTAACTGCAGTGCGAATTCATGTACCAATTGGAACAGTAAGATCGTGGGTGACGTTTATGGTTGATTGTGGAGCTGGTGTGAATTTGATCAAATTGGCAGTTTTAGATAAAGATATGCCTATTGATACAGATGATGTCATTGGTTTAGGAGGAATCACGAGTCAAATTATTTATACATTGGGTTCAGTTTATTTGAAAATTAGAAATTCAATTGTGAAGTTTAATGTGGTGTTAGATGAGTTTCCAATAATGAATGATGGTATTTTGGGAAGAAGTTATTTGAGACAAGAGGAGGCTGTAATTTCTTATTATAGTAATACTTTGATGGTGGCAGGAGATGTAATGAATCCAATACCATTTTTGATGGAGAATGAAGAGGAAGTGAATTATAATAGACAATGGTTCCAGGTACAAAATGGAGATCGAAGATTGTTATCAAAGGAGTTGGTGAGTGTGAATAATGCAAATGAAAGGGATGGTAATCAGATGATTGATTTAGATAAAATGGTTTACAATATCAAAGCGAGAACGAGGCAAGTTATACAAATCAATTTAATACACAGTGATTTGAAAGAAGGTTATGTCTCAAGGATTGATGTTGGTAATGAGAATGTGTTTTTGGGAGAAGGAATAGTAATTAATGAAGATGATACTTGCAAGATTTTGGCTATAAATACAGATGAAAAGGACGTGACTATAGAGGTGAATCCGAGGGAGTTGATACCATTTGAGATGGAGGCTAATTTCTTAGAGGAGCCGGATAGTGAGTTTGAAGGACAAAGAGTTGTAGATAATACAGAAAGGTTGAGAAGGGTGAAGGAGGTGGTTAGACGACAGCATTTGAATAAAGAGGAATTACAAATAGTTGATGGTATATTGAAGGATTATTTGGATAGGTTTTTATTGCCAGGAGATAAGTTACCATGTACTGACATGATTCAGCATTATATATTTTTGGAGGATAATGTTCCAATCAATACTAAACAATATAGGCATCCGCCGAAACATAAACAGGTGGTAAAGGAGAGTGTTGAGAAGAAATTGAAGGATAAGATTATAAGAGAATCGAATTCGCCGTGTAATTCACCGATATGGATTGTGCCGAAAAAACCAGATAGTCATGGTAATCCGAGGTGGCGAATGGTTATTGATTTCAGAGAATTGAATAAGAAGACTATTAGAGATGCTTATCCATTACCAAATATTGCTGATATTATGGATCAATTAGGAGGAGCAATTTATTTTTCAATTTTTGATTTGGCGAGTGGTTTTCAACAAATTCCTATGGCACCGGAGGATTGTTATAAAACAGCTTTTTCAACAATTAATGGACATTATGAGTATACACGCATGCCAGAAGGTTTAAAAAATGCAACTGCGACGTTTCAGAGATTGATGGAGAAGGTTTTGAGAGGTTTGCAAAATATAGAAATGTTGGTATATTTGGATGATATAATTGTTTACAGCAGAGATTTGACTGAACATGAATCGAGGATAAGAAAATTGATGGAGAGATTGAGGGAAGCGAAATTGGTATTACAACCTGATAAGGTGGAGTTTTTCAGGACGGAGGTAGCATTTTTAGGACACATTATTAGTGCAAGAGGAATAGAACCGAATCCGCAGAAAGTAGAAGCGATTACAAAGTTGGCGACACCGAAAAGTGGTAAAAGTGTGCGAGAAATTTTGGGTATGTTTGGTTATTATAGGAAGTATATCAAAGATTTTGCAGTGATTGAGAGGCCTATGAGGAATTTGGTGAAAGATGGTGTGAAGTTTGAGTGGACAGAAGATTGTGAGAAGAGTTTTCAAACGTTGAAGGAATGTTTGATAAATCCGCCTATTTTACAGTTTCCAGATTTTGAAAAGGAGTTTATTTTGACAACTGATGCTTCAGATATAGCGATTGGTGGGGTTTTGAGTCAAGAGAAAGATGGATTTGAACATCCTATTCAGTTTTTATCGAGAACATTGACTAAAGCTGAGAAAAATTATTCAACGACTGAAAAGGAGTGTTTGGCTGTGTTGTATGCGTTACATCAGTTTAGACCGTATCTGTTGTGTAAAAAGTTTACGTTAGTTTGTGATCATGAACCATTGAATTGGATGCATACGAGGAAAGATCCAGGACAAAGGCTTATGAGATGGATGTTTAGATTTACAGGGTACGAATATACTTTTAAATATAAGCCTGGAAAGTTGAATAAGAATGCAGATGCTCTTTCGAGGAATCCGCCAGAAATTAGTGAAGAACAGATAAATAAGAATTTACCAGGAATTAAGATGATGATAATAGAGGAAAAGGAAAAATCTGATAATGATAAGGCGAAGAGTATTGTGTCATCAGTGAAAAGCAAAATTTTTAATAGAAGTAGAGTGCAATCTGAAGTTGAAGAAGTGAAAAGATCGAGAGGTAGACCTGTAGGAGCGAAGACTAATAAAATGGCACCAGAGTTAGATCATAGTGTTATTGCTCAGAGGACTAGGAACAAGGTTCAGGCTACGTCTAAAGTTGCAGAATATATTAAACAGGGAGCTTTACCGAAGTCAACGAGATCAGTGAAAAGATCGCAAAGTGAGAGAGTTTCATCGAGGTCAACGTTATCAAAACCTAATGATTTGGAGAATAGTGATAGTGATTCAAATGTATCAATGAAAGTGAATTCATCGAGAGGGACATTGAGTACGACAGCATTATCATCAACAGGGATTTATAGTAGTGAAAAGGAGAAACCGCCTTTGAAAGATCCTAGATATAGTGGGATTAGAATGGAAAAGACGACAGATGTTTCAGATGTAGAAGGCAGTGGTACTGATGAAGGTGAACAGAATAGAACTGTGAGGAACATTGGAATAGATGTGAGTGAAGTTAGTCAATCTGAGAGTAGAATGAATACAGAAAGTGATAGTGAGCGGAGTATTTCTATTAGAACGAGTTTGAGTAGAAGAGAGGTGGAAGAAGCTAGTAGGAAGTTAGAAGAAAGTATGGCTAGACATCAAAATGAAGACGTTGGAGTAGAAGAGGAGGATAAAGATTATGATATACTTATTACGCATTTTTCTGAGGATGAAGAAGTGAATGATGAGATGAGGTTTAGGTTGCATGAGTTGAATCCGCATTATGGTACTGTTCAAATGGATGAAGTTTTGGGAGAAAGAGTTAGAGAATTAATAGATAAAACACAGGAGAAGGTACAGAAGAGATTGGATAATGTGAGAGATTCTTTATCAGATAGAGATACATCGGTAACGAGTGAAATAATGATATTTCCACCAAGAGGGAGAATTTCAGAGACAACAAAGATAGGTGATATTAAACCACAAGCGAAGAGTACACCTGGTAGATTGGGAGATGTTAGAGGGAGGTCTAATGTGCTTGCTGATGTGAAAGAAAGGGAAGAAAATACTTATAATATTGAGTATTCTAAACCAGCGGAAGATACGTTACCTGTGATATTGATGCCAGATGTGAATGATTTGAATGATTTGAATAAATATGATAGTGGAGAGTCAGATAGAGGAAAGAGAGAATATGATACAATTGAGGAAAGGTTAGTAGAATCAGTGAAGGGGAGTAATGTGTTGAGTGTGAGGGATTGTTTGACTTATAAGAAGGATAATATAGTTCATTTTATAACTAGAGATTGTGAGGCAGATACGTCAATAACGAGATTGTTGAATGATATTGGTGCAATAGATTTATTTAATTTGAAAAAGAAGAAACCTTTTGTGGGTCAGATATTAATTACGGCGTATAAGAAGTATAATGTTTTTTCTTTAGTAGTGAAGGAAAAGCAGTTTAGTGTAGTAACTTTGGAAAATGTGAATAAGTGTTTGTGTAACTTGAGAAGAGTTTTGGATTACAGGCATGTTGAGAGTTTCAGAATTTCCAGGAAAGGAGATTTAACGGATATATTGGAGCCTGGGTTGATGAGTGAATTATTGAAGAGGCATTTTGATAATTCGAATATTGTTGTGACGGTTTGTTATGGAAAAGTGGAGTTACCAGCTGAAAAGAACAGGAGGAAAATAATAAGTACGTTACATGATAGTTTGACAGGAGGACATGAGGGGATTAATCAAACTTATCAGAAGATAAGGGAGAGATTTTATTGGCCAGGTATGAGAAACGATATTCAGAATTATATAAGGAAGTGCAGTGGTTGTCAAGAGCAAAAGATTGAGAGGTTCAAGATAAGGGAGCCGATGATTATAACGGATACGCCAATTGAAGCGTTCGATAAGGTTTCAATTGATACGGTTGGTAAATTGAGAATAACGCCGAGTGGGAATCAGCATTTGTTGACCATGCAATGTAATTTGACTAAATATTTAATTGCAATTCCAATTAAAAATTTATATGCGACCACTATTGCAGATGCTTTGGCGAGGCATTTGATTTGTAAGTTTGGGGCACCGCGAGCAATTTTATCAGATAGGGGTACTAGTTTTTTGTCGGATATAGTAGAATCAATGTTGAAAATTTTTAAAATAGATCATTTAAAGACATCAGGTTATAGACCGCAAACGAATGGTTCTTTAGAGAGGAGTCATGCACCGTTAGTTGAATTTATTAGAATTTATTCTCAAAAGTATGATGATTGGGATAAATTAGCGCCTTTTGCTACGTTTACTTATAATACGAGTGTTCATACGGCAACGAATTTTACGCCTTTTGAATTAGTTTTTGGGAGAGTAGCGCGTTTACCAATTAAAATTCCGTCAGATGAAAAATTGAGAACTTATCATACTTATATTAGAGATTTAGTGTTGCGTTTCAATGAAATAAAGATTTTAGCGGGGGAAAAACAGATTGTAGAGAAATTGAAATCAAAAGAGAGATATGATAAAAAAACTAAAGAGTTTAAGGGTAAAGTAGGGGGGTATGCTCGTATTGTTAAGGAAGTGAGGACCAATAAATTTGACCCGTATAGAAGTCAACCTTTGAAAATTGTGGAGTTTGTTGGGAGAAAGAATGTAATATTGGAGTATCCTGATGGGAGGCGAATTAGGAAGCATATTGATAAGTTAAAGGTTGCAGAGGAGGATCATAATTTTGATGAATCAGAATTTTCTGGTTATTAATTATAATATAATTACAGGATGAAGTGTTTAGTTGGAATGTTTATATTACTGAGTGTAATGAAGATCATGAATAGTGGACCTGTATTTCAAAATGAAATATTGACCCCGAATCCTGGAATTTATTTTGAGAAATTGGGAAATGTTCGAACAGAACGTGCTTTTTGGAAGATTAAAATCTTCATTAAAGTGGATGAATTTTTATCATTTCATGGACCTGTGAAACAATATAAGGAGTTAATGGAGGAATGTTCACAGTCTGTAGACCAAACCAAATGCAGGAGTGCATTGGATGCAGATATAATTGAATTGAAAGAACAAAATTTGAATGAACTTCAGGAGAAGATACGTGATACTGTTACGACTATTGGACAAGTTCAATTTCCTATAGTTAAGGACCCGAGTAGTATTAGAATGAAGAGATTGATTCCATTAGGGATAGTTGGTAGTGTGAGTAAGAGTTTGTTTGGATTAGTAACTTCTGATGATATTGATAGTGTTAACAAAAATATAGACCAAGTGTTTCTAGATCAAACAGAGATGGTACATTTGATGGAGGAAAATTCTCATATTGTTTCGACCCAATTTGAAGAATTGTTTAATGTAACTAGGAATCATCAGATTGTTTTACAAGCTTTTCAGGTATCTTTGAAAGGAATGATGGATAAGTTAAATAAGGAAAATGAGCAGTTAATGTATTTAATGTATAATACAGCATATGTGAGGAGGTTAGATTCACATATGGACCATTTGATTCGGAGTAATGAAAAAATTCTGGATGTTTTGAGGAAATTGAAGGAGGGGAGAGTTCATTCGGAGTTAATTAAAGCAGATGTTTTAGATAAAATAGTTGGAGATATACAGAAATTTAGTGGTGATTTAGATTTTCCAATTCCGGTGGAGCATATCAGGAGTGAGGAAATTGTGAAGATTTCGAAAGTAGATGCAATTCATCAGGATGGCAAGACCATAATAATTTTATATGTACCTTTAGTTGATAGAATTTCTTATCAATTATATAAAATGCATAGTGTTAACATACCACAAGTGATTAATCAAAATATTAAAGGATCATTATATATTCAATCATCTCATGAATATTTAGCTTTGAGCAGTGATCAGGAGAAATATTTTAAGTTTGATCAAGACCCAGATGTAATATGTATAAAGACCCATTATGCACATATTTGTCCAGCATTAGAAGCGTTACAAGATACTTCAGCTTCGAGAGATTGTGAAGTCAATTTGTTATTGAATCCACATAAAAAGGAGTTTGATAATTGTGATATCAAATATCAAAATTATTTTAGGACCCAATGGAAGTATTTGAGTAGTGATAAATCTTGGTTATATTCAATGTGTGAGTCTGAAAAAGTGAGGATTACATGTATGGATAATGAAGAGGTGAATTTAATGCTGAATGATACAGGAGTTTTAAGACTAGCTTCTGGATGTAAAGGAAGAACAGATAGTGTTGTAATATTTGGAGAAGAGATCAGAAATGATGAAAATTTGTATGTATATAGACCAGATATTAGTTTGAAATTCAATGAAATATATGAAATATTTAATAAATATCATTCGTATGAAATGAATGATGATGAGATGAAAGAGATCATTGGACCAGTACTTACTTCAGATAAAGTGAAATCATTACACGATATTATGATTGAAATGGACCATATAGGGAAGCATAGGAGAGAGAGTTATGGTTCGAATAAAATGTTTTATGGAGGGTTGAGTTTGCAATTGATAATGATTATATTAATAGTTGGATTAATTGTTGGGATGAAATGTGGGGTAAAATTTCCATGTTTGAGACAAAAGATTAATGAGAAATGTTATGATCATGAGTATAGAGTAGTGAGGAAAAAATGGAGGAATCGGTCGGGAAGGGTTGATTCTGGTAAAGGTTGTGAGATGAAGGAAGTTGGTGTAGGAGATGATAAAATTGTTATTGACCCAAGTCATAGTAACGTGTATGATTCACATGAAGTTAGCGTTGATAAAGATGATGTTGTTTTTAAACATAATGCTGAGCATTAGTGTTATATATTGGACCAAAATGTTTTTTCTCATATAGACCCAAATGAATTTTTATGATATGATGTTTTCATCTGTTGTAAATAGACCAATTTGACCCATGTGTTTGTCTTTGTGTTTTTGTTTCTTTTTGTTTTTTTGTATTTTATTGTTGTATATGTAAATTGCAGGAACGTAGAGATGTATCGCAGAGATTTAGAAATGTTACATCGTAGATCAGTAATATTTTATTTCAAAGGATATGCGTCATTGACCCAGATGATGGAAATGATACCACAAATTCCATTGCCTGAAGCAGTTTATTTCAAGCGTGTGATGAGAATCAAGGATATGAAATATGTTAATAAGCTCATTGTGAGATATGACAATGAAGCGACTGCGAATATTGTGCAGAGAAAGAAGCAAGATCAATTTTATAACAATATTGGACCATATGATTTGGAATTTTATGATAAAGATAACGTCAGTAATGAGTTTTCATTGTCTAAAATTACTAATGAAGCAGCTAGGAACTATGAAAAGAATGTGTTGACCAAGAAGAACAAGAATTTTAGACCAAGACCGAATGTGGTAGAATCTGTTAAAGAACCAAAAGTGAGATCAGAGGTGCATACTGTGAGGAAGGAAAGAACTGTGAAAAAGGGTAATAGATTGTTTTGTTTATTGCCGTGGGAAGGAACAGATGCAGAAAAGGATGATATGTTCTTTAAACATTTTATGCAGTTTGGCAGTATTAATTATTATGAGACTGTGCGTAATAAGCAGGGAAGACTGTGCTTTGGTTTTGTGCAGTATTTTACGGATGCTGATGCTGAACATGCTATGCAGAAGTGTAATCAAATATATAGACCAACTGTTGCTGCATTGAAAAAGGACCCGAAGAATAAGTTTCCTGTGGGAATGAAGAAATTTCATGATTTGTGTGGACAAGAGATTGATGTGCATGTATTTGCATTACATGAAGATACATGTTGGAAGGTGTTACAGTATAAGAAGAACATGGAAAAGGTGAAATTTTTGGGAAAAGACAAGGCAGTTGAAGATCTCAGAGATGTCATTTTGTTAAGGAAAAGATCTAGGAGCAATGATGAGAAAGATAGGGTGTTATGTGAAAAGATAGGGGCGTTAGAGGTGAATAGAATGACATCATCTGAGCCATGACCCTCTGGTTTACAGCGCAAAAATAGTGATGATGACGACCATTTAATGATTTGTACGATGGAGGAGGATGAATTGTTGGAGTCAGATGATGATGAAGAACCTAGTATTCTTAGGAAAATTGTTGTTGATTCGGATAATAAACTTTCTATACTTTAATTGACCCATTTGTTTTTGTTTTTGACCATTGGATTTTGTATGGTTTGGACCCCATACGAAATTCTTATTTGAAAATTTTAAAAACCAATAAGATTTAGGACCATAAATAGATAGATATAGGCTAGGATTTAATATAAGTTTTGACCCTTATATTTTATCGATAATTTGGACCCTTCTTGATTATAAGATAGAAGTTAATGCATGCGGATAGAATTATGGAATTTTAATAACAAAATTTAATGGTATATATTGTTTTAATTGTTTTCAGATGAACCACGTATTGAGTTTACACTCTTTGGAGTTAATCTCTACTTTTACTATAAAAGTAGTTTTCATTGGGCCCAAGGAAAGAGTTGAAAGGATTTTTAAGACGTTTGGTGGTTGCAGCATAGAATTTGAGGAGATCACTGAGGGTCATGCCATAGCTACGATTGTGTACCACAGGGCGTCGCATGCCATTGCAGCGCGTTCTATGAAGCAATTCGTAATATCTTTGGGCATGGAGATGACACAAGAGATGATAGCAAGGATGGACCAGCAGTTGAATTCTTATGCTGGCAACAAGGTGATTGATTGGACCACTGATGTGGAGATTTATGTAATAAAGCGCCACGTCAATGATATGTTGGAGGTCCAATATGAGGGGCAGAAGAAGAATGTGGAGGAAATTTTTAAAGGAATCGGGGAGTGCAATATTGCACATTCTGATAGGACGGTTGTGGCAGCAGGGAGGACCAAATCAATAGTCCATGTAAAATTTGACCGGTTGAGTCATGTTGATGAGGCCATGAGGATTCATGCATCTCAACCGGCAATTACAATGATGACTAGGGAGAAAATGGACCAGCAATTGGAGAGGATGGCAGCCTTACGTCGTTTTAGGAGTCAGGCAGATAAGCCAGTTGTGTCTCAGAGAGAGTTGGAGCGACCAGCAGGAGTGGACTATCGTCGTACTGCTCAAGGCGTGGTACCAACTCCGCAGAGGGCAGGTACTTCTTCTGGATCCAGGGGTTCAAGTATGACACTTTTGCCGTCAAGGAGACCATTTCCGGAGCCGAAGTTGATAACTGGACCATTAGATGACACTCAGTATCTGAGGTTCTCTATAATGTTATGGCCCAAACAGACCAATGAGGAGCTTATCAAGGATTTTGCTAGGTATGGTCCATTAGACCATATAACTTTCATGGATACTCCCAATGTAAAAGTGGAGACATGGAGGCGTCAAGCCTTCATTCAATATTTTTATAAGGAGCATGCAGCGTTTGCGATGGATCATTGCAGTGCGGGATATAATCCAAAGTGGGAGCCGAGGCGGCATGTACCGCGTAATGGGCCAATCAGAAAGTACCATAAGGTTTGTGGACTTCAATATGATGCCAGAAATGAGAAGGATCATTTTGTCGTTTGCAATATTCAGAACCCTTTGGCATTGCGCCAACATAAGCCATGTGGAGCTTGGGTTCGTAATGAGGATCGTAAGGACCATGAGAAGAAATGTAGTTCACGAGTGCCTGTGGCTACATTAATCAACATTGAGGAGGAGAAGAAGTTGGCACAAGCATTAGATGATATGAGTATTATGGACCAAGGGTTGAGTTCTGAGGCAGTTGGTCTTGCTGAGCCTTTATTGGACCAAATTCTGAGGGAGATCTCAGATGCACAAGAGTTAGAAGAGGCTCGTATTCGATCGATGGAGGGGACTCAAGATGAGGCAAGGGCTTTGCCCATATCATCAGACGAGGCTTCAGTTCCCATCTATAAGCAGGACGAGTGGGAGACAAACAGTAGCTGGGAACTGGAGTCTACAGTCAGCTTCTGATGGACCAATTATTTTTTTTATGGACCATTGTTCGTGAAAAATTAAATCAAGATTAATAGAATTTTATTTGGACCAATGTGTTTTTTTTTCCTCCAATAAACATATATTTTTGTACTTTTTATAAATGAGTTGTTGGACCCAATTTATTTATTGACCCTATTCTGTTGGACCCATGTAGTATTTGGTGTGTCTTCGACTAGATTGGCAGATTGGCAAGCAGAGGAAGAAGATGAATATAGTATTAAGGTTACTAATATACATGGCAATATAATTAATTAATAATATTAACACTCGGATAGGCATGGTAGGTAGGCAAAAATAGATGTGATCATCGAATCATTGTTTTTTTCCTTATTCGGATCATTATAGATTTTGGTTATTTTCCATGTTGTTTTTTTAAGTAATATGGTTAAATAACAGGTTTTTTTTAAATTTATATTAGTATTTTCACGTCCACACCATTTTTATTAATGTGTATTTTGGACATTTGTGACGTTTCGTTTGATGATTCGATGGTAGCATATATTTTTATTGTTAGTATAGGCGATGGTTTGTTGAGGACAACAAACGTCTTCAAGGAGGGGAGGATGTTATGTTCCGAATATTCTGGAGCAATTTTGATTGTTCTCGAATATTCGAAACATGGTACATTGTACGAAAAGCGTACTGCGCGCGAGCTGGCGGTGTACTTCCTTAATGTCGACATTTGGCCTAAGGAATGTGCAACGTGAGCCGCAGTGCGATATGCTTCAAGTATACGGAGTATGGAGGGCAAGGGACGCGCGGGCGGAGGTTGCAATCTCTGCCGTCAGCGCTAATTGTCGGCCGAAGGAGGCGATCGGCGACAATGTATTTAGTAAATGAGTCAGTCGCTCTTCAGCACTGCTCAGAGTTAGACATATTTTAGACAGATATACTTAGACATATACATACATTGTGACAATTATTCCATTGGACCAGAATAAAGGAT
Source organism: Philotrypesis tridentata (assembly GCA_018906965.1). Lineage (NCBI taxonomy): Eukaryota > Metazoa > Arthropoda > Insecta > Hymenoptera > Pteromalidae > Philotrypesis > Philotrypesis tridentata. The sequence goes on from JACCIB010000844.1 coordinate 11,509, forward strand.
TAATCTTGTAGGAAAAAAAGAAATAAATAGTATGAAGCCACCACTAAAAGGTTTAATTAGAATTATTAATCCCTTGGATCCATAACAAATAAATCAATCCATCAGTTGAGAGCAGATAGAACGGCCCAAAACATACATACACATATATAAGGAAATATATAGAATTATTAATCTATCATACATAAGTCTACAATAACAATAAGGTAAGAATTCAGAAGTTAAATGTTTAAAATATTCTAAGCCACAATAGCAGAGTTGCTGCTCAAGACGGATTGACCATCCGTTGCTTGCGGAGCAAGTATTAAAAGCAAACTCTGAAAGTAATATTATTAGCAAATATTGAGTGTAGATAAAACGCTCATTATAGCACTGTATATATCTTGCAGTTTAAAATCACAATTTTTTTCGTTTGTAAACAATGGGAAACATGAAAGTTTGATTATTGTATATAATCTATACTGATTAATGGCAAGCAATTAGCAAAGAAGATTTAAGTTCTTATGAACCAATAAAAAGATACACAATAAGTAATGGCGAATCGTATGTCATATTTTATATGTGAAATATTAAAATAAATATTTTTTTTTGTTTTAATTTTGTACTAAGTGTGCCCCCCCCCTTGCTCCCTTCGCTCGCAAACTCCCAATTTTTAAGTAGAAAATGATACTACATGATATTTACAATAAAACTTAATTTATTATAAGTAAGCCTTGCATCTTTTTTATCGAACAAATTTAAGCATTAGTCGACATAGTAAATTATACAATAGTCAATGTATCTAGCGCACGTCAAAAAAACGACAAAAGTTAATACTATTTTCAATTTCAATGTATAATTCATTTAATTAGTTATTATATTACCTTTTAAATTACTATACCAGGTTTTATATTTATTAACTATAGATAGTAGAAATTATTTAATATTAAATCGAATTTTTCATATGTTTAATAATGACTTTATCGCTCGATGATGGAATAGTGTGGAAATAATAAATGATGCGTCTCTTCGAGCCAAGTTGTTTATTTAAAAATTGCCAAACGTTTCGGGATATTTTTATCCCCTCTTCAGTGGCTAATTTGTAAAACAACTTTCGTGTTTCACATTATTAGGAAGAACCAGAAAAAGGATAAATCGCATATGGCGGGCCTAAGACTCGAGAATTTTATTGAAAAAACAGAACGATTTTACCGGTGCCATTCGGTGGTAATGCGGCACCGGTCGAGGCAGGACATCAACTTGGCTCGAAGAGACGCATCATTTATTATTTCCACACGAATTTTTCATATTTGATAGTAGTTTTCTTTTCATTTTAAAATTATATATCTTCAACTGTAAACCTGAATACTTCTTACGCGTTAAGGAAATAAGCGTACGTATTAGTAGATCAAAATGAGAGGATTGTATTCTTATTAATAATGTAAATAAGATTGGTTATATTTTAGTAGTATAATCTGTTATCAATTAAAGGATTCTACTGAACATTACAAACCGTTTTTGTGAGTGCTGTGGATGTATTTCGTTAATTTTTCTTTTTTCGTTACACGTAAAAAATCTAAAGCGGTCGCTGTGCACTTAAAATGGCTTATTTTCCACTTTTTGCCCAAATCTATGTAAAATATTAAAGCTTCGATTCGAAATATATGTGAATATTCACAAGCCATCTTAAAACTATGCATTACTGGTGTATATCTGCAATTGTTGTGTGTTTACAAATTTGCTTGTACAGATATACTTCCAAACCAATTGTGTTTCACGAATAGAAACTAGGATATTTTAAGCCAAGAAAATATTGGATTGCAGTTTATTTTAGCTAAAATTGTGTTACGGTTTGCAGAGTATTTTAAATTTTTTATTAAAATGTGATTTTATTTTTTCAGAATTATTCTGAGGCAAATAAAGGAATCTGGTGAAAGGAACATAATAATTGACTGCTCCCATAATATTTTAGAAAATTTGCTGCAGCAAGCGTTAGAAGTCGGAATCATTACAGAATATTTTAATTTAATTATAACATCACTAGTACGTATTATTTATTTCTAAATTATATTTAAAAATTGCAGTGTGTATATATAGGCGAATGGTTCTGTATTAAATCAAAATTAAAAAGTTTCATTTTTCTCTAAACTATTTAAATAAGTTTTACAGTTTGTCAAATGATGTCCTGAATTTTTTCAGAGTTTCTCAGATCCATCTCTACGGAAAAAATCTGAAAAATGGAAAAAATGTTTTAAAAAATGCTTAAAATGACAAAAATTTTGCTGAGTTTTCAGCGCCATAACTTTTTAACGAAACCCATCAGAAAAAAATTGCAAATTATCATTTGCAATAGTTTAAAGTCTCCTCTTTCGAATATCGCTTTAAAATTGGCCTACGCTTTTCCTGGAAAAGATATGATTAAATTTTCACAAAAAAACGTGAACTTTTTCTGAAAAATTTTTCTGAAAAAATGTCGACCTTTGAACATGAAAGAGGTGGATCCACCAAGGCACGGTTTTTCGATGATGCAAGGCCGCTGCCCCCGTCTCGATTATAATTCGTATTTTTTCTTAATCATTTATAACGGCTAAGAGGAGCTACAATGCCTGTATCAATAAAGACAATCCTAGCGAAAGTGTTATTATTGATGCATGCAACCCGTCTAAACTACTGATATTACTATTACTCGGGGTCTAAATTTATTACTGCATCGAGCTCCATTTTCTATGATTATCTCGATATGTATTGTAACGAATCCACATTTCGATTACCACATTGTAGTCATTGCAAGGCCTACAATCGTGCCATTGAGAGAGTAGAATCACGCCCGGGTTATTAAACTCAGTTCGCCTAATTTTCTGTAGAATTTAATGCGTAAAGTAAAACAATTGATAGAACCTTACATGTTGTGTACGCCAAGCTGCACTATTGACTCTAAGAAGCTCCAGGTAGAATCGTTTTCTGATATCGCTGCACCCGTTAGGTTGGTTCAATTTGAAATGTATTGGCCTAAATCGGTTTCGCGATGAAGAATGACAACACTGATGGAAAATAGACGCTAAATTCAAAAATGCAAAATTAAGTTTTTAAGTTTGTGCGGCTATACGAATGCATAAAATCATATATATAAGAGACTAAACTAGAGAAACTTTTTAATATGTTCCTTTTGAAAACCCCATGACTTGGCGGGTGTTTATTTGCATATCCGAAGTCTAGCAACATTATTATTATCGTAACTCTATTAGGAGACATGTTACAGTAATGACATTTTAGCCTTATAAACTGCAACCAACGATACACGCTTAAAGGAAATATTTTTATATGTATGCTCATTTGTTAAGTACATTTAGTGCAAGTATTTTATCCGTTTTTCGAATCAAAAAGATTCCAAGAGTTTTTAAACTACGGACATGAAAAAGACTTTTTTTGGAAGAACGACCCATATATTTGCTAGAGCAAAGTTATAATAGATTTAAACCTTGAAATTAGAAAAACTGAAGGTACAATCGGAAGTTCGACAACCAAAAAATTCATCATGATACCCTTTTTTGTGCGACTATGCTCATGTGTCATTTTATGGAACAGAGCCTGGGATGGTTGCTAAAAATCAAAATATAACTTGTCAAAATTAAAAAATTGGATTTTCTATCTGAAAAAATAAACTTAAATACTAAAAAAATTTCTGAGGTAAAAAGTATTCTTGAGATTTTTATTCGTTAAAATAATGAGAAATAATAGATTTTACTTGTGACAAGTGTCGAGCATCAAAATAACACGAATACAAATATGCCAGTCGGGAGACTTTAACGCTTTTGTTACCGTTTTTTCAATACTAACAAAAAGTTTACGGCTTATAGAAAACATAAAATACTCCCTCCATTCTTTTTCTTTCTTTTACAACGATATTTCCGATGTTCAAAGTAACGTATCATAATCGGATTTTTTACGTTCTACATAGCATTTGAATTAAGGAATCTAATACAAGCATTTATTTTATCAAAATATTACTTCTAATCTAAGATATCTACGTTACTTGTTGGAATCATTATACATGCGTTTAAATAGGACTCGCAACGTATTCTAGCTCGCTAACTTTAGTTATAGTTGTATACTTAATTAAAAAAAATCTAATTATCATTGGAACCCATTATTCTCACAGTTTAATATGTATTAGAAGTAGTACCAATTGTATAGGATAATAGAAAGATAAGTTGAGTTATATTTTTATATTTTATGGTATCGTTGATTGCAATGATACATAGTAATCCATCGATTATCTGCGATAGGCCGGACGGCAAGTTTTTCAATAAAAAAATTTTAACACGGTCTCACGACATCGTGTTGTTTAATATTTTGCGATTCACTTATCTACGAAGTGGAAGACAATCCTAACAAAAAGGTCTATTTGATGATGACTCAATTTAATATTATAAACCACATAATATTATTGTATGTTGAATCTTCAATGCAATCGCCTTTTAGGGATGAAAATAACAATTTATTCCAAAGACTACACATGGAAGCTCTGAGAACTTCTTTCTGTAAAAAGCTATTGGTATAGTAAAATAGTCAATTTTTATTCTACATATTATTTCCCTCGTTTAAACGCTCATTTATTTATTTATTTATTTCAATGCGATTGGTTACTATATATACCAATTTATTTATTGATATCACAACTTTCTTTTCTGAAAATTAAAATTGGAAAAAATGGTTGTCATTTCAATGGACCCTTAATGTAAAACTGTTTACGAAGGTACATATTTTATAGATGAGAAGTTCATATTTTCGAAGTTAATGTATATACGCATAACAGTCTTGTTAAGGGGTTATAAGATTTATGGCGAATTTGAATTGAAATTGAACTGAATTGAATATGATGAATTTGAATTATACACTTATAGGCCAAGCAATCGAGTAAAAAAGGTGCGATTTTCGAAGAGTCAGAAATATAGGTAGAGACCTATGCCATTCAGTTATATGTGATGAGTATCTTAATTAGACGTGTCATGCTCAAATTCGTTTAGCACCGTGTATTTGTTATAAACAAAAAAGAGTCATTTTTGTTTATTTCTCGCAAGTTGAAAAATACGAATAAAAATAGGGATAAAACAACAAGAAAACTATGCAGTCTGTTACGATTCTCCTTATCCTTCAGCGCTTCCCTCACTCTTTGTGCGCTCGGCGTTTTTGTCTATCTTTGACCATTTCTGTAACATACTTACACACATTTTAGAGAAATCGGCAAAATACATCTTATTGTGCGAATCGTGAAATTTTCAATATGATGTTTAAAATTGAAATTGGACCAAAAATGTCAAAATCGGAGGGTGTGCAAGTTAGTCATCAACATTTTCAGATCGTAATATTCTATCGCAATAGTAAGAAAAATAATATCTTGACAGAGTCCAATTTCTTTTGGTATAAAGTACTAACATATGCCTTGTTATTTCAATTCTTTAGCTCAACAAATCACTGAGGAATAACTTTTTAAAGAATAGCCTATTTTAACCCTTTCTTTGTAATTATCTGAGCTTCTATTAATTAGAACCAGTTTCTCAATAACGTATTTTCTTTGTAATTTTATACTGCAAAAATTTCCTGTCTTGTTTTATCCTTGTTCCCTTATTTTTCGACAAATGCACGGCACAAAACTAATTTGAGCATAATACGTCTAATTAATGTACACATCATTTATAACCGAATGGCATAAGTCCATACTCACGTTTCTGACTTTGAAGGAAAAAATCTCTATTACTTGGCCTATTAGACTTTCGGCTACATAAGCGTTCTAGAGAGTTTGAAAATTAATCTTTAATTTAAATGAAGATTCAATAATTACTCATTGTAAGAAAGAAATTCCATCTATTAAATGTATCTATTTAATAATGGGTTACTAAATATATGAACTTTGACAAATTTTATGCAGTGTAATAAAATTTTATGTTTAAGATGAATTTCTGTCGTAACATATATTATGGTTACGTATTGTGACGGTCAGCCGTCAGCCCAGTTCGCCTGGACACCACCGGAGCTATGCTAATAAAAAAAAAGGAAAAAAGCATAAATTTACACCCGGTGGTGTTTACAGGAGAACCGAGCTGAGATGGAGAACGAGAGAGAGAGAGTGAGAGCAAGAATACGGCCGGAGAAGCAGACATAGCAGCGCCGCACGAAACAGCTGAGAGAGAGAGCCACGCTCAGCGCGAGGCATGCGCGGCGCCGCACGGGACAGAGAGAGAGAGAAACACGACGCGCGCCACACTGAGAGAGCGGAAGAGAGAGGGAAGCCGCACGAGAGCGAGCGAGAGAAGAGATAGCGGCGACAGCTGAGAGCGAAGCCACGAGGCGTACGCGTGCGAGCGACCGCCGCCATGTTGGCGAGCGCCGGGACATAATGAGAGCGAGAGAGAGCGAGTTAGACAGAGACAGCGAAAGAATAATGCGAGCGTAGAGAGTGGAGGCATGCGTCGAGCCTCGTCGTTATTGGCGACGAGTGGAGGGCTGCGGCTCGGTCCACAGCGGTACGCGAGCGAAAGATATTGTAGCGTAAACATTGTAAGAGAAACGGCAGGCGGGAAATGTACAGTCGAATACGACTACAGCCAGACAGGGCGAATTAATGGATTCGAATTTCGCGCGCGAGAATATGTAACAGTTGAGAGGGCGCTAGGACAAAATGTGCTATATGAGGCTATCACGTGATATCGCGTGAGCAGGGAAGGATAGTTAGGGAATACATGCGTGAGAAAGAGACAGAGAGAGACGCCGCGGTCGCGACGGCCGCGCAGCAGGTAGTATAGTTAGTATCCAGTGAGCAGCAGATTAGACAGGACGCACTCCAGGACAGCAATTCCCTCCGTACCACATCTACATAACCTCCAGTTATTTTATACTGTCGAGATTCGCATCGCGATTAGTTTTGCGCCGCGCGATTTACAGGGCACGAGGCTTCATCCGAACGAGAGGACGAGCAGTCAGCCGAAGCAACAGCCAGGTAGACGCTTATCTTATTTGAAGTGCGCGTTCCCCGTGTCGGCCGGACAATACCGCCAGAGTGTGCTTCCCGCACACTAGCTTTCCAACATTTTTCTTATTTATCTTCTTTTAAATAAATGCCAGGCCTTTAATCCGATATAGTGTGTGTATTTATTTGTCGAGCCACCCCGCCTATCCTTCTTCCCAATATCCGCGGCCGTGAGAAGCAAGTCCGTGCACCGCTGAGCAGCCGGCAAAGCGGTTGATGAACCGGGCGTCCATCTTACAATAAAAATTTATAATATTAAATACGGTTCATCAGGCAGCCCGATAACAGGGTGCGACCACGTTGTGGAGCTCTCGACGGCCCTCCCAAGAGAGTACGAAAACCACAACGTCACATTGACGCCCAACGTGCGGCGAAAAAGGATCGGGGAAAAGTGAAAAACGAAACACACGCGACTTGGCCATTTTGTGCCACGCGGTCAGTGAAGGCGGCCATATTGGAAAACGTGACGAGAATAAACGAACACGGCGGAGATAGTAACAAATCGGAGGAGAATAAAATTTAATTTAGTAAACGAAGCGGTGCAGTGGAAAATCCCAAAATTTTTTTTTTCTTTTCTCACCACTACACTACCATAGTGTACGGCCAACACGCTATACGTGCATTTCCGGAAAATGTTTTTATCTTTGTCACGACGGACAGTCATTCATTTACAGCATAGCCAGATAACCGACAATTGCCAGGCCGTCAGATAAATCGATTTCGACCGTCGACAAATTAGAGAAATTCCGCGAGTATCCGCGTAAGCTATATGACAACTTCCGGAGAAAATTGAAAATAATTTTTCTTTATAATTTCAACACGTGCACCACCCACTCAACGAGACAGATAGGGAAATTTCATGACATCCCATATAGCACCCAACACTCTGGGAATATTGCTGGAATGTTGCTTTGGTAAGTAAAGTAGGATCAATTATGTTGCGGGAAGGTTACGTAACCAGCTGGCCACGGTCAGGCAACATTGCTGCGAAGTCGAATGTCCGTTTTAATATTACATCAATTCGGTCGGTATTCCGTACCCATCCGTGGAAAGTAATATTACAGTAATATTGCAGTAAGCTTATTGTACATTCCCAGAACATTAATATATTTTACATTTTTTATCGATTTTTTCGAAAAAATGTATTCCCTATTGAAATAATACAGCAATGTTATGGTAACATTGCACAATGTTATCACAACATTACTGGAATATAATATCTTACAAAGGGATCAACGAAAAATGCTTAAAAAAAATTTCTCCGGTCGGCATTTGAACCCAACTCCTTTCGCTCAGTAGACTCGCTCGTTATCCACTGAGCTATTGTTTTGTTGTTGTCATTGACGTTAATGTGTAGGTTAAAATGAGAGATAAACGAGGGCCATCAAAATATAACCTAGGTTCAAAATTATTTGACAACAACAAAATAATAGCTCAGTGGATAACGAGCGAGTTTACTGAGCGAAAGGAGTTGGGTTCAAATGCCGACCGGAGAAATTTTTTTTAAGCATTTTTCTTTGATCCCTTTGTAAGATATTATATTCCAGTAATGTTGTGATAACATTGTGCAATGTTACCATAACATTGCTGTATTATTTCAATAGGGAAGACATTTTTTCGAAAAAATCGATAAAAAATGTAAAATATATTAATGTTCTGGGAATGTACAATAAGCTTACTGCAATATTACTGTAATATTACTTTCCACGGATGGGTACGGAATACCGACCGAATCGATGTAATATTAAAACGGACATTCGACTTCGCAGCAATGTTGCCTGACCGTGGCCAGCTGGTTACGTAACCTTCCCGCAACATAATTGATCCTACTTTACTTACCAAAGCAACATTCCAGCAATATTCCCAGAGTGTTGGGTGCTATATGGGATTTACCGAAAGTACGATGACCTAACCTCCCACACTAAATACGGCGTAAGAGTGATCAGTCATTAAACGTCAGCTGGAATGCGCAGGACGTGGCGGCAATCGCAGTTATTCCGACAATTCTACCGACAGTATCTTTTCACAGGCTATCCACCTTTTCACATGTCACAATTTGGTCGAGTGTTTATAATGATGAATACATATATATTTATAATCCGTCTCCGATTTAAACAATTATTTATTTATATCAACTCAATTACTTCTTATAACAAAAACTTGCCAATTTCTTAATTGATATCATAACTTTCTTTTGCTATATTAAAATTGAAATTTATGTAAAATCGAAGGTATAGAGAAGAAACACTAAAGAAATGGTAGTCTGTCCAACAGATCCTTCAAGCAAAGATGTTTACGTATTCATATTGATATAGATAGATGAAAATTTCAAGTTATTCAGCTTCATGTATAAGCATCATGTTCTTTCAGTGTCTGTGATTCACTCATTTACGAGGTAAAAGAAGACGCATATATTAACATAATTATTTGTTGAACTAATTAGAAATACCTTTTTAATCATTGCATTATAATCACATTTCTTATCAACCTCTACTAAGGGAAAAGTAATAAACGTACACAATAAACCTGCTAGAATAATATTTACATTATTATTGAAAGTTTGACTTTAATTTACATAATGAAAATAGACTTTTAGAATAAGCACTCATAAATACAGTTTGTATTTTTGTATTTATATATTACATAATAATTACTACTTAATAATAAAAATATTTATTTTTTGCACATATTAATGCTATAAATAAATTATTTATAGATTGTGTTATTGTGCAGTTACATTTAAAATTTATTAACGATATTTAGGAATAATATATAATTTCGAAGGCTTTTCAAGCAGAGCAATCTACAACCGCAATTACAGCAGGTGAATTCTTTAAACGATAATAACTGGTACATTCCTGGAACTGAATTTACTGTTAATTGATAATTAATGCTTCGGCACCCTTTTCGGCTATTTGGAGTCATTGCCGAGGTAATGGACTCTCTGTTTTGATGCCAACTTTCCTGATACTTACTCGATTTGTTCTCAAGAACGGTTGTCGAATATTTCGCTCGCAACAAGTTTATAGTTATTTATCGATATACTTGTATTCTGATTTTTTTTCTAAATACTATTTAAAATAATTTTTAAAGTGTTCAAAAAGTTGAAATTTTAGCCGCAAAAAGGATTGCTGTGACTTCATTTATTAATTAACATTAGTGGATAAAAGTTAAGTATTTATAATTGAATATATCTATTATCTATAGATAATAAAAGTATAAGTAGTTGACATTTATTTTTAAAATAATCTAATACTTCGTCTTTTTTTTTATTACTTAGTATTTTTTTTAAGCCTTGATTAAAAATGAATATGTTAAAAGCATTTCGATCTCGAAAGCCATTGGAAGAATGTACTCCTGGTTATAGAACTCGTAGATTGGCTTTTATTCAAAATGTTCATGAACAATGTGCAATTGAAAATCGAGATTCTGTCGAAAATGTTCATCCAGATTCACCTGTCAATGTAGCTGACAACGATACAGCTTCAAATTTTACTGACAATGTGATGGAAGAAGATCTTTCTGATATCGATGAAAACGTAAGGGATGAGCTTGCTAATGAAGTTTTTCAATCAGAGTCGGAATCTTCCGTTGAATCTGATGATTCTTTTATTAATAATAATGTTGAAGAGTTTGAACAAAATCTTGCTCAAGCATTCACAGAAACGAATATGACACACGTATAAGCTAAGGCTGTGTTGCGAGTCATCAAGTCTCATCCATGTTTTTCAACAATGCATGTTGATCCTAGATCAATATTAAAAACTCCAAGCTTTTCAGCTGTTACTAAATGTATTGCTGGTGGCGAGTATTTACATGTAGGAGTCGAACAAGCTGCTGTATTAATTTGCTTTTTCCTACTCCGGCACCTCCATTTATAAAATGATAGATTTTTTTGTCGGGATTGTTTCTCAAATTATATACAAAATCATTATGATACCTATATTGCTTATCATTAAGTTGTCTAATTAATGCATAATATTCGTCGTTCGAAATTTGATGTGGTTAATTTATATTTTGTATAATTTCGGCGGTATTAAAGTTATTAGGTATTTCAATACCTATATCAACTTGTGCTTCTTCGATTTCATATATGGCCAAGCCTTCAACTCGATTTGATTTTCGATTCTGGCCATTATTATCATTATTATTTAAATCATTGAAATCATTTTGAACATCGTGCAGTGCATCACTAATTTCTTGTTGTATAGTATCTGTATAAATGTACTTAATTCTATTCATTTTAATTTCATCAATTTTTTGTGTATATAAGTTGATTATGGGTAATGTTTCATCATTAGTGGTATCATTTTCATTTCTCCAATGAGTAAATAACATTAATTGTTCTCTGTAAAAATTAATTTCATCTTGTCAAATATTATAATTTCTGTATCTTATGATTTTAAAAGATTTTCGTACATAAACGAAGCCATCGTTATTTTTTAATTTTAATAGTTTACTTTTTTCAACTTTTGTTCAGGTATTTCCGTATCGTCATCGTCAGCGTCATCAACTTCTTTATTTGTATTACTTTTTCGTGATGTTTTAGAATATTGGCATTTTGAAGCGAAATCAGCAAGGCACCAGGTTTCCATTTCGTCAGGTCTGTTCGCATAATGTTCGATAATACCTGCTTCTGTTATGTCAGTCGAATTTGGATTGATTGTTAAAATTCTTTGAAGTTCTATTTTTGATTTCAACATATGACATCTTTCAACAGTAGGAGAAGTATTTATGTATATGCATTGTCTAGATGAGACAGATAGAGGCATGCCTAGCAAATGGTACGCGATTTCTTGAGCTGAAACTTCGGTTTTATTAACAAATACATTAACTATAGTGCGTAATTGTTGTTGTAGAGGATAATTGCCATTTTTCACTTCATTGGCAGCATCTTTTAATAACTTTGACAGTCCGCGTTGACTTTTCCCTATATAATTGATAATATAACAAATACAAGCATAAAGATCTAGTATGAATTGAATATCCATGTTGCATTTCATTGTACCTAAAATTATTTTATTATAAGCGTTAATTCTCAATTCATTGACATTTCGTTGTAGGTATATAGCGGGTCTTTTATGATTAAATTCTATTGTTTGAATATATTCGTTTTCATCAATTTTAACATGTATAAAAAAATCGTTAATTGATTTTATATGACTTACATTTTTATGTTTTTTGGCTATCAAGTCAATTGTATGTTTAATAATGGTCCATTTTAAATCTATCTGTTTTTTCTGTTCATTATTTAATTTTTGTGCGCTTTTTGGTAAAAGTATTTTTGTTGTTGTCATTGGCAATTGTGGGAATCCAAATCTACAATAATTAGTTTCTGAATCAAATGATTTATTTTTGCATGTATTATTATGTTTATGTACTTGATAACTTATTAATTTTGACATTTCAGGATCATTTTTACAACTAATAAATTTGTCTATGAATTTTTCACATTCATTAATTGAATTTGGATTTCGACTATCAAAGTGGGGAGCGTCTTTTAACCATAACATGCTGTGCACATGAGGACTACCTCTATGCTGAAATTCTATTCTGTAATAATATTCTATTACATTGTGTTGTTCAAAAATTCCGTTTTCGCATTTCAAAATTTTAAATAGTTCTTGAATACGGTAATTGTAATATCGCGCACAAGTAATTGGATCGCTTTGTATAAGTTTTATTTTTTCTTGCCAAGATAGTTTGTCACAGTCGTCTATACTTAAGTCAGTTTTATTGATAATTTTATTTAACATTATAATAAGTTCAGGCCATTTCATTTCTGCCGCTGAAACAGTTAAAAATATATGTGGTAGACCACGTTGGCGCATAATACTGAAAACGTTTTTTTTATTTTGTTCCCAATAAGCTGGACTTGAACGATCCACCTGTAAAATTCGAAAGCCGTCGTTTTGTTGAATTAGTCTCTCTAATATTGTACTGCTTAATGCGTCATTTACTGTAACGTTTGTGGTTGAGCGTTTTTTTCTTAAACTTATTTGAATATTAGAGATTAATTTCTGTAAACGAGTCTTACAATGGCTTAGCATGAGTTTAGGAATGTTATCTGCGCATCGTCTATCATACATACGTGCTTCAGATTTCGCGATTTGTACTAAACTCATTTTAGTGTTTAATGTTCGTCGCTGTCCACAGTAAATTGTTGGGAATGCCAGTTCTTCCAAATCTTGATCCATTAATAAAGATATTGGACGTTTATTTTCTCCTGGAGCAAATTGAATTGCTGTAAATTCATCTAATAATAAAGTTTCTTGGTTTATTGGATTTATTGGTTCGTCATTTATTGTTTCGTCCCAGTCATCAGTAATGATATTTGTGTCGTCATTGATAATAATATTATTATTATTTTCATTAGTATCATGATTGTCGTTTTTATTCCTATTTTGTGATTCTAACCAATCATGGGAAAGTGTGATATTATGTAATTGATATAGTGGTTGATTAGTTAGATATTTTGCTGCACTATATACTTTGTTTGGTCTAATTGTTTCAAAACAGTATGGATTTTTATCCCTGATTCTTCGCATTAATTTTATTTGGACGGTTTGCACGTCATTCATTGCCCGTGGGAGAATTGAAACGTTGCTATCTACGTCTGTGGGTACATTTACGCAATTACCTCGAAGACCAAATTGTTTATCGATACCGAGATGACGGATTTGCATGAATGGTAATCGCGGTGATATTAATCTTTCTTCTAAAGGAGTTAAATTTTTTAATGGTGGTGGAATTTCGGGAAATTCTAATCCATTAATTAAAGCTAATTTAGGTATTCGATTGTTAAAAATACTGTTTCTGCAAGTATGGCATAATATAATTTGATCGTTAGTTTTTATTTTGCATATTTCTTTCCAATTCGATATAAGATTTTTATGATTTAGAATTGATTTGTTTGTATAATGTGTAATTGATTTTTTGAAGAAGAGACCTCCACAACACGAACAAATCCACGTTGGTCCTTCTTGTATTACTTTAAAAAAAATTTCAAGTTTTTTCACAAAGTTTGGTCGATTTTTTAGATTAAATAAATCGTGTTGATTTACATTGTTGGAATCATTAATTGATAATAAAGTTTCTGTTAATTTTATGTGGTTTTGTTGTATGTTACATGCATTTTGCTTTTTTTTTTATTAATTTTATAAATGCATGTTTTTTATCAAGTTTCTTTTGTAGTTTTTGTTTTTTCTTCAAAACTAATTTAATAAAATTTGTTTTATGTTCTTGTAATTTATCATAGGGATTAGTATTTTTTATGATAAATCTATTGTGTTTTTTTGTTTTTATTTTTGTTTTGTGGAGTATATGTATTTTCTTTTTTTGTGTGAAATTTCAGAACGTATATTTTGTTGAATTTGTGAAGTGTTCTGAAGTGTTGATTGAGGTATACAAATATTAGTACGAGAAAGATCTAATTTTAATTTCTTACAATATTTTGAATTTGATGTTGTAGGTTCATTTTTTGCAATCATGGATTTTAGCCATTTTTTACTTCATGATCATTTTTATTAAATTTACGTTTTTTATTATTTAACTGAATATTTTTATTGATTTTACTGCTATAATTTGTGTCAGATATGTTTTTAAATGTATTTTTATCGTTTTTGCTAATAGTTTTTTCTGAAGTTATATAGTTTTTAGTAATGCATTTTTTAGTAATGTATTTCATATTATTTCTGGCTAATTTTTTCTGTTTTTGTCGTTTTACGGAATATATGGTTTTTTTCGCATTGTATCGACGTTTTCTTTTTTTTAAATTATTCAAAGGTTGTGAAATTGTATTTGATTTATGTGAACTTAATGTGTAAGAATGAAAATAAAGATTCGATTCAATGAGAGATTGTGAATGTTTTGAGTTTATTAATAAGTCGAAATTTTCATCGGTGTGATTGTTTGAATCGGAAATATGAAGAAAATATATTGATTTATCGTTATTTTTACTAAAATTGCACTCGAATATAATTTCGTAATGAGTTTGACATGTTGGTTTTATTCGTAAAATTTTGACAGATTTAGAAAAAATTTTTGAAAATATAAGTGCTTCGTATTTTGTCCCTTGTTGTGCATTTTGTCCTGAATATGACATATGTGCGTAATAAGAGTTTTTATCATTTATATTGTGTGCATTGAGTACTGAAATTTGTTCGTTTTCCCAATTATTATATACGAATTTAGCTATGATAAATCTAATAGATTCATGGTGTATGTCACTTTGATAAAGGGAACAACTCATTGCTCGAAATAAGTTATTTTTATCGTTATATATATTTATACGACTAAATTGTTCAACATTATAATTTATATTGGACTGATTTTTATCATTTAAGCTCAAGTTAGAAAGATCTAATATAATGCTATTTGAATCTTGTATATTAATTGTTTCCTTGTACATCATTTTATTATTTACTGTGTTTGGTATTTTTTGTGAATCTACAGATATCAATATTATGTTCCATAAGAAGGTAATAATGTTCTTTATTTGAATTGCAAGGTCGTAAAATTTTTCTTAAATTTTAACTAGCAGCACTTATGGATACAATAGAGAATGAACACTGTTATTACAAAGTACGATTAAGAGCTAGTAGTATTTAACAAGTATTTAACAAAGGTAAATATTGATATCAGTATTTGATCGTTTATGTTTTTTTAATAATAATTAAAATGTATAATAACTTATTCTAGGTTGCTAATGCAATGGAAACGATGTGGGCTGGTCCTGCCGTTATGCTGGCCATTTTTAGAAAATTGTTTGGTTCTGCTTTTTACAGAAGAATTATTAAACAAAATAATTTCACTAATTTTCAACATTACTTTCTTGAAAAAAAGTATGCAAATATTTTTCCATTATTACATTCAAACAAATTTTAAAATAATGAAGTAATATAATAATGGCATTTTAGACAATATCAGTAGTAATGGCTGGTTTGTGAAATGCTCATGGCATCTGGTCTCCACATGTTTTCTTATGAATTTATTCAAGTACAATGATAATAGTAAGAATAGGTATTCAGACAATTATTATAGAGCTGTTTTCATTGAAGCTTTAGGTGCTACTGTTACACTAGTGATTAGTACCCAACATGGGTAACATATATCTTTATTAACAATTTTTATTTCTTTCTAAAACAATACTAATTATTGTTCTTTTAACAGAGCTGTAATAACTGCTGAGTCTTTATCAGTAGATACAAAAGTTGTTTTAGAAAAAGTCACTAGGCATTTAAATTTAGAATAATTATTCCTATGTTATAAGTATACAGTATCAGTTATTTGTTTGAAAGTAATTGGAATATTACAAAAGGAGAGAAAAAATCTTAAAATATAAAAAAAGAATTATTAAACGTAAATGTGCTTAAAACTCCAGTTTAAATACGGCATTCCCGCGTTGCGGTCGTGCCTGGAAATAAAATTTCTGGCATTTTATTTTGTAGGTTATATATGTTGTGTAGATAGGTTGTGATACTTATATCTTAGAGAGGGCTGTAGAGTTGGTGTTATTGTGGTAGGTCTAAAAAAATTATTATTGTTTATAGTGCAGATGAACTATTATTTTTTCTAGCGAAAGGAAATAAAAATTATATCCAACATGCCATAGAAGTTAATCAAGAAAGTAATCGGTCATGCTGTTTTTCAAGTATATGTTAATATAACTTCTAAATGGATGGTCAAGCGAAGCATGTTAAACTGTCTATGATAGATTTAGCAGTTTCAGAGAGAGTGTCTGCAATTGGGTGTACAGGTGCAAGATTTAAGTAAGGGGCTAACATAAAAAAGGAAACTCTTCACGAACTTTTTTATGAAAAGGAGAAAGTAATCAAAATAGTCCAGAGTACGGATTTGGAGGTGAGACAACACTATGCCTAGTATACTTAATTTTTTATTTATTTAATCTATCGCATTTTCTTTTCTGCCTATAAGTCCTTGTTTTAAAATTGAAATTTTGTAAAATTAAGAGCATGCAAATGCTAAAGTATATAGAGAAATGATAAAAAATGTATCATTTATTTATGCATAAAAATGTGATACTAGAAGGACTAAAATTGACTATAATAACTGTTTGACAGTTTTCAACTAATAAATCCTTACAAAGCCTTATTAACGTTGTATCTCTGTAAGGTATACGTATAATTCCATCAGCTAAATTATTGACACAATTTCCAAAAGCCAAGAGAGACTTATGAGAGACTATGCTGATGAATCAATAAAATAGATTGATTACTTGTTTGACCTTCGTTGAATACAATTTTGAGAAAATATGAATGGAGATTTTGATTTCCGTAATTTTGATAAGATTGCATTAGTGATACCAACTATATGTTTAATAATGACTCTATCGCTCGATGATGGAATAGTGTAGAATAAAAAATTGATGCGTCTCTTCGAGCCAAGTTGTTTATTTTAAAAAATGCCAAACGTTTCGGGATATTTTTATCCCCTCTTCAGTGGCTGTATAACGTTAAATTACAAGGTTTTATTACAATAATAATATTAAAATAAGTGAAATTGAAAATTGTACATATAGACATAGTTACCTAATTTGCAAAACAACTTCCGTGTTTTTACATTATTAGGAACGGACCAGTAAAAAGGATAAATCGCATATGGCGCTATAAATATAAATTTAAATTTTAAACCAAAGTTTACAGAAGAAATATTACAAAATTTTTTAAATAATAACTTACGGCCTAGGACTCGAGAATTTTATTTAACAGAACGATTCCCCGGTGCCAAGGTGGTAATGCGGCACCGGTCGAGGCAAGACGTCAACTAATGTCTCTACAAAAATCGGGCAATATATATTCCGCAATACATACATTAGATGTACTAATACTTAGAAATGTTATTATAATGCAAACCGCATCAGCGACGGATACCTCGAGCTTCATCCATATACCAAGAACGAATAACACATTGGAGGTGGCACGTTGATACTCAAGTAGCAGGACGGGGGGCCCGCGCCGCAACGTAAGAAACGCTCCTGCCATGACTATATGACTATATAGTATACAGTATGGACGGAGCGTTGCCACGGCAACCCGGTCTCTCCGAGCTCCCACTGGGCTGTTCCGCTCCGGCTCGCCAGCCAATCACTATTGAACATGTGTTGGCTGAGTTGAAGAGAGCGCGAAGCGGTATGCCACCTCTCACTGTATGCTAAGATCCTGATACAGTCCGCTCGCCACCGAGCCTCCGCAATCACATTATTTACAATTAAAATTTATTCGGACTATTTTTTAGGTTTGATATAACATTTTTATAACTCGCTTTGAGGCGGCACGTATCCTCAGCCCTATTAAGTGTGCCATCGAAAAACTGAATGTGTAGCATTTCTGAGAACCGTCTGCGGAACATAGACGGTTCTCTATCTATTATTTTAATATTGTTAAAATCGAAATTGTGTCCTGTTTCCAATGCATGTACCGCGAGAGGGGAGTTAAGATCCCTTTTCTCTATATATCTTTTATGTTCGTATTGCCTAGCTTTTAACGGTCGATACGTTTCTCCGATGTACGTAGATTCGCAATCGGAGCAATCGATTTTATATACAACATTTCTCGTATCTCCCACAGCAGTAGGATCTTTGCCAAGTTTTATAAATTTGTTGAACTTATCAGTAACACTATTAATCAAACTCATGTCATTTCTTTTCAAAACCGACTTTAATTTTTCGTTAAACCCTTCATAGTAAGGGAACACCGCATATCCTTTTCTAGAGTTAGAATTATTGTTTTGTGAGTGTGCATTACTTTCAACTACCCCTTCTAACGAGGCCCTTGAAAGGCTCAGGTTGCGAGCAATCCGTTTTTTACTAAATTTTTCTATAAAATCTGGAGGATAGTCATTAGCTATGAGAATTTTTTTCGCTTTTTCGATATTTTCACAGTGAAACCGCGGATCGGACAACAATATCGCCCTATCAAATAAATTGTACATTATTGCTATCTTCTGGTTTTTTGGGTGGTGAGAGAAATAATTTATGTATCTAGATGACGCTGTATTTTTTTGAAACCAATTCGTAAAAATATGACCACTTGAATCATGAATAATAGAGATATCGAGAAAATTTATACTATTATTGACTTCAATTTCATGAGTAAATTGAAGGGAGTTATTATAGCTATTAAATATAGATAACACAAATTCAATCTTATCTCTATCCAAAACTAAAAGACAGTCATCCACGTATCTGTAAAAAAGTCGAACGCTAGATTTTGCAATGCCCAGACAATGATCCTCGAGATCCTCCAGAACCATATTCGCAAAAACAGGGCTCGAGCAGAATCCAATCGGAGCGCCTGAGACTTGTTTATAAAATTTGCTATCGAAAACAAGATACGTACAGTCGAGAAGAATTTTTATACCATCCATAAATTCGCTCTTCGACATACAATTCATACAGGAGAGCCATTTCCATCTCTTTTCAATCGACAGTATAATCGCATCTTTTGGCAAACTCGAAAACAACGAAACAACGTCGAAGGACACAAAACATTGCTGATCAGAAATATTTATATTAGTGAGGTTACTTTTTAATTGTGTACTATTTTTTATATGCTCGAGCCCTGTTTTTGCGAATATGGTTCTGGAGGATCTCGAGGATCATTGTCTGGGCATTGCAAAATCTAGCGTTCGACTTTTTTACAGATACGTGGATGACTGTCTTTTAGTTTTGGATAGAGATAAGATTGAATTTGTGTTATCTATATTTAATAGCTATAATAACTCCCTTCAATTTACTCATGAAATTGAAGTCAATAATAGTATAAATTTTCTCGATATCTCTATTATTCATGATTCAAGTGGTCATATTTTTACGAATTGGTTTCAAAAAAATACAGCGTCATCTAGATACATAAATTATTTCTCTCACCACCCAAAAAACCAGAAGATAGCAATAATGTACAATTTATTTGATAGGGCGATATTGTTGTCCGATCCGCGGTTTCACTGTGAAAATATCGAAAAAGCGAAAAAAATTCTCATAGCTAATGACTATCCTCCAGATTTTATAGAAAAATTTAGTAAAAAACGGATTGCTCGCAACCTGAGCCTTTCAAGGGCCTCGTTAGAAGGGGTAGTTGAAAGTAATGCACACTCACAAAACAATAATTCTAACTCTAGAAAAGGATATGCGGTGTTCCCTTACTATGAAGGGTTTAACGAAAAATTAAAGTCGGTTTTGAAAAGAAATGACATGAGTTTGATTAATAGTGTTACTGATAAGTTCAACAAATTTATAAAACTTGGCAAAGATCCTACTGCTGTGGGAGATACGAGAAATGTTGTATATAAAATCGATTGCTCCGATTGCGAATCTACGTACATCGGAGAAACGTATCGACCGTTAAAAGCTAGGCAATACGAACATAAAAGATATATAGAGAAAAGGGATCTTAACTCCCCTCTCGCGGTACATGCATTGGAAACAGGACACAATTTCGATTTTAACAATATTAAAATAATAGATAGAGAACCGTCTATGTTCCGCAGACGGTTCTCAGAAATGCTACACATTCAGTTTTTCGATGGCACACTTAATAGGGCTGAGGATACGTGCCGCCTCAAAGCGAGTTATAAAAATGTTATATCAAACCTAAAAAATAGTCCGAATAAATTTTAATTGTAAATAATGTGATTGCGGAGGCTCGGTGGCGAGCGGACTGTATCAGGATCTTAGCATACAGTGAGAGGTGGCATACCGCTTCGCGCTCTCTTCAACTCAGCCAACACATGTTCAATAGTGATTGGCTGGCGAGCCGGAGCGGAACAGCCCAGTGGGAGCTCGGAGAGACCGGGTTGCCGTGGCAACGCTCCGTCCATACTGTATACTATATAGTCATATAGTCATGGCAGGAGCGTTTCTTACGTTGCGGCGCGGGCCCCCCGTCCTGCTACTTGAGTATCAACGTGCCACCTCCAATGTGTTATTCGTTCTTGGTATATGGATGAAGCTCGAGGTATCCGTCGCTGATGCGGTTTGCATTATAATAACATTTCTAAGTATTAGTACATCTAATGTATGTATTGCGGAATATATATTGCCCGATTTTTGTAGAGACATTAGTTGACGTCTTGCCTCGACCGGTGCCGCATTACCACCTTGGCACCGGGGAATCGTTCTGTTAAATAAAATTCTCGAGTCCTAGGCCGTAAGTTATTATTTAAAAAATTTTGTAATATTTCTTCTGTAAACTTTGGTTTAAAATTTAAATTTATATTTATAGCGCCATATGCGATTTATCCTTTTTACTGGTCCGTTCCTAATAATGTAAAAACACGGAAGTTGTTTTGCAAATTAGGTAACTATGTCTATATGTACAATTTTCAATTTCACTTATTTTAATATTATTATTGTAATAAAACCTTGTAATTTAACGTTATACAGCCACTGAAGAGGGGATAAAAATATCCCGAAACGTTTGGCATTTTTTAAAATAAACAACTTGGCTCGAAGAGACGCATCAATTTTTTATTCTACACTATTCCATCATCGAGCGATAGAGTCATTATTAAACATATAGTTGGTATCACTAATGCAATCTTATCAAAATTACGGAAATCAAAATCTCCATTCATATTTTCTCAAAATTGTATTCAACGAAGGTCAAACAAGTAATCAATCTATTTTATTGATTCATCAGCATAGTCTCTCATAAGTCTCTCTTGGCTTTTGGAAATTGTGTCAATAATTTAGCTGATGGAATTATACGTATACCTTACAGAGATACAACATTAATAAGGCTTTGTAAGGATTTATTAGTTGGAAACTGTCAAACAGTTATTATAGTCAATTTTAGTCCTTCTAGTATCACCTTTGAAGACACGTACAGTATACTAATGTATGCCAATAGAGCTAAAAAGATTAAGACCAGCGTCAAGAAAAATATTGTGTCTTGTTTAGCTTGCTTTAAAAGAGAAAAACCTTACAGCTGGGAAATTTGCGGAAAAGCTTTTGCAGATTGTTTTAATTTAACTAAGCACAAAAAAGTAAGAAAATATTTTTAAAATAATACTTAATATACCTAATAATAACCAATTCATACACCATTTCAATAAATAAAAATATTTTGTATTTTTAAGGTTCATAGAAATCAACGAATACCAGGCCCATCAGAAATAGTAGAGAAGAGAATAAACGTTGGTTTAGGGTGGCAACTTATACCAGATTCTCAAGAACCAAATCAAAGCAATTCAAGTAATTTAGCTGAATGTATGACAACTGATGAAATTGAAGATGGTGTATCTCAAATTACTTATGTTGCTATGAGTCTCACTTCATCAGTGTATTTAGTGAACAGTATATGAATTTCAGCATGTATGTGGTTGGCCTTTATGACTGTTTCGGATCTGTAATTAGTGTAATTGGATAATCTCAAGATTTGTTCAAAGGTTTGAAATGATTATACAAGTATAATTTTAATTATAATAAAATGTACAAACTTTGCTTTTTTTACAGATACGAATGTTAACTTAGATTGGTCAAAACTAAGTATGATTGACTGGACATGTATGGTTATATTTCTTGTATCGACATATCTTCAGTACAGATTAAATATTATTTTGTCGAACTTCAGAAAAGACAAGAGTGGAAATGTTGTTACTAAAAAACATAAGATACCGTATGGAGGATTATTTGAATGGGTTATCTGGAAACATAATTAAATGTGCAAGTTTCATTTGTTGTCAAGAACAACAATTCTTTACACAAATTTCTGTACACACAAGTACAAGATGGTTGACGAATAAGAAAAGAAAGAATTAGAAGCATTTAAACAAAAATTGTTGGTTTATGAGAGTGGATCATTACTTGTTTTTGTTATACCTCAAAGTGCTATAGATAATGAAGAAAAGAACAAAGTACTTATAGAGATGGATAATAAATTTGTTCATGTTCACAAAATGAAAAAGATATTGAATGAAAAGATTCTTTCGCTTGAAAGTTCAAATAAGATTTTGTACTGCAGAGTTTTGCACAAAAAAGCTGCCAATGCTAGGCTTCATAATTTAACAGCTAGTGTAAAAGTTACATGTCTAGATGAGAAAAATGTTAGCGGTAAATCAAGAGTGAACAAATCATTGCAATATTTTAAATAGCGAAGAGATGGAATAAAATAATACAGATGAAATCAGTTTGGGAAGAACTATGCAAAGTTGAAGAAGATGTAAGCCAACTGATTCTTGATGTGAAGGGAAAAAATTTGTATGATAAGCTCAAGTTTAAGATCAATTTTTTTATGCGTACAATGGTGGCTTAGAGAAGAAGGATTGAATACAACAAATGTTTTAAAAGTCTTTTAAACTGTTATAGGCTTGAAAGTATTAGGTACAAATAAAGTTTGTTTAGAATGTAAATTTGTTTATGTTATATTTATTTTACTTTGTATGTATATTTATATACAATCATGTATTAATTATAATATTGATTTAATAATATTGATTTATGAATTAGCATGGATTATTTTTTAAAATTTGAGATTCTATATATTTTTTAATATTCGGTTTCCATGGATAATGGTTTGTTTTGATTATTTTTTGAAGTAGCTGTTTGATGAATTGAATTCGGTGTATTGAAGTGGTGTCCAGAAGATTTTGTATTCGGTGCATTTTGTTCATAATTATTTTGTTCTTTTGTTTGATTGCAGCTTTTGTATGTACTGTTTCTTTTGTAATTCGGATTATAATTATTTTGTTTAGTTGCTTTTAAAAATTGAACATGTGCCGACATGAGTTGTTGTTCTTGTCTTCTCTGTTTGTGTTGAGGAATCCATTTTTTTTTAGATTTCAGCCATCTCTGCACGTTGCTCTGCTGTATTGTTGTTTGGTTGTCATCTGTTAATAAATTCAGGTTATTTTATAGATTTATTTATTGTAATGAAGTTTATTAACTTACTTTCAATTTTGTTGTTGATTTGTTTAGCTGATGTTCATGGCGCTTCAAGGTCTGAAATAATTTTTGATTAAATTTAACATTTTTATATTTTAACGTTCAAATTGTATTATAATCAGTTAAATTTTACTGTGTTACCTGTATTTATAGTTTGATTATCATCAGCTGCATTGGCATAGTGATAATTTTCATGATAATCTTTGATCGTTTCTAAAGACGCAATATATTTGCGGTTTATTTCTTTTAATTCATTATTTAATTTTTTTAATTGCTTTCTTTGAGCAAATATAATTTTGTGTAGTTTATCAACATCTTTAATATTCGATATGTTTGTTGAGTGCTGAAAAAAAGATTTTTAATTAAATTATTTTAAAATTCATTATATTATGTAGAGGAAAACACTGTAACGTCTACTCGTTCCGGAGTTTCCAAATACACTGAGCTCCGAGGAAAATTCACTTGTTA
Source organism: Philotrypesis tridentata (assembly GCA_018906965.1). NCBI lineage: Eukaryota > Metazoa > Arthropoda > Insecta > Hymenoptera > Pteromalidae > Philotrypesis > Philotrypesis tridentata. The sequence goes on from JACCIB010000844.1 coordinate 35,883, forward strand.
CCTGGATCCCTTCTACGTTTAACTTCAATTGCAAGGTGAAAATTCTGCAGTCCAGCCGCCCTTATTCTATACAAATAGGTCCCGGTCCCCGCGTATACCTGCGCGAGTTTTCTTGCTGACTTTCACTTTTCAGAATCTGCGAGAAACCGTTTCCCAAACGAAACTTATTCTATACCCCGGTTTTGTCTCTGTATACCTGCGCAAATCTTCTTGCTCGCGCTTTTGAGATTCTGCGAGATTACTGCGTCCCAAACTAAAATTTATGTACTCGTATTCACTTCGTGTAAATCACTTATATATCTACGTGAAATTTCTGACTTATATTCGCTTTTAAAATCTGCAATAACCTGGTTGACAAACAAAATCATAAACTTTTAGATATAGTTTTAGATCTTTTCTCATAGTCACACCATACGATTTATCGTGTACACTCGGTATAAGGAGAGAAAATCCAGCATAGGAAAAGTCATAGGGAAAAAAAATTGAGGGACAGACGGTAGCCCCTTCTTCCGACCTTTTTTTTTACACGGAGAAAGATTGGGGCTCGTCCTGACCGTTACGCCCGCTATTTTTTCACCATAGAAGAAAAGTCGAAGCTGCAGCCGATGGTTACGCCTACGCTTTCTTCACTAGAATTTTTTTGAAACTATATTTGCGTTTTTCATCGTTTTAAGAGCACTTTCATGAAAAATGATGATATACGTTTTTTTTATTATAGTTGTACTTTTTAAATCCGTTCGACAAATCTAAATCGGCCTATTACAAACGTGTCTAGACCGTTTGCAAGATATTGAACTTAATAGTTTAAACTTTAATTGCTCCGAAACTAAATGACCAATTGCGTCTGCCTCATATGCACATGTAAGTATACATATATGAATACGAGTTGACGAAGAGCCGATCATCAAAGGTTAAAATCAACGTCGAAATTACGAATTTTAAAAAAAAGCAAAATTTCCTTATTATTTCAAATTTAATCGGAACGAAACGATTCAATCGAGTCATTCAAAAGCTCAATTTGTTTAAAATTTAATTGTCTACAACTTTTCTGTTAACGCCATTTCAATTAGTGTATTAGTTTTCGAGTTATTAACAATTATTTTTCAACACTTAAATGTTTATAAAAAAGTTGTTAATAATATTTTCGACCAAGAATTTTAATAAAATTAGGCTATGGCCTGTCCTTCATGTAACTGCATAGTCTAATTCGTGTTACTGTCTTTGTAACTAACAATTTCTCTACTAATTAACCTTCGTCTGCCGCGACTTCACAGCCGGCTTTCACGACTTTAATCACAATTTATTGGTCTGCTATTTTATACTTAGATTGTCACATACATAAATATTCGAAATATTAAGTTTGCATGTACATCACAATTATTTAAAATTTTTATAAATTTTTCCAACTTTTGCATCGTCTGCCAGCATGATAAGAATTAACAAAATGGCAGCTAATGTTATTACGTGTTTCCTGAGACGAAATACAAGCGATTTTCGTAATTATTATTTCTAACACTCAATTTTGATTTGGCATGAAAAATGCACCTGTTCAATCGACCATCCCCGTATCCTAGAGGAAATTTTTAAGCAGGCCTTTATCATTTTGTACTTAACTGCACTCGAGGATCATATTCCGCAAAAATCAGCACTCACACTAACGTTTGAGCCATGTACGTGTATTTTTAGTCCTCATCTCTTAGACTATTATTAGCTTATAGTACTTTATCGGAGCTATATAGTTAACCATCAAACAGTGAGTGCAGTGCGTTATAGAGCAATTTATTTGTACATTTCTCTATCGGTGGACTTAACCTAGTATTTACACGTGCTCCGGTCCTCGCTAACTTTACCTGCGAGATCGTAGACTGCCACATCTAACGGGACCTAGTCCCATTATCTTTCTTCCGCGAATCCATTCGACTGGCCATGTCGATAAGAAAGAGATCGCGCACAGCAGATGGCAAAAATTCGCAAAACCCTGCTACGTCGAGCGATCCGGACTCGAACATGGATACAAAGGGGGAAACTGTCAGCAGCGCAGCGTTCCATCTCACTACGCAAGAAATAGAGGCGCTCAACTCGGAGGTCGACAACACTTGCGGCAATTTAATCGAATTAGTCAGCACGGAGAGGGATTCACCACGCTGAGCTGCTCTAATCGCTGGTCTACGCTCAGCTCTACAGGCCTACCGCAAAGTCGCCAGTTAGGTATTCAAGACGCCGCGACCCGATGTGCAAAAAAGATCGAACATGCTTGTAACCACATATCTACTGCCTGTAAGGCGCTAAAATCGTGCCCAACAAATACACCGGCTGAATATCCAGCGCTTCCTAAGTCTTTCGCCAACGCGGCGAGAAGTGGTAATAACACGTCTCGCAAAATTTTACTACAACAGGGAAAGCTCATCCCCTTCAAATCCGACCAACGCGTTATCGTAGCGCCACGTGAGGATGCCAAAGCTCAATTTGCGAGAGCTGCAGACGCGCACAAAGCACTTTGCGACGCAATCAATCCGGGATCCCTGAAAATGATTTGAACCTTGTAGGTGTTGTGTTCGTTTCAGTGTTTGGTTAGGAGTGAGTAATTGCTATAGAGGTTATTTGTGGAAATGTTTATCAAATTAGTATGCTCCGCCTGACAAGGAATCATCATCAAGATTATTCCTCCTTAATAGAAAAACGACTCGAAAGAAGACTTTTGTGGCTCGAGGAGAACGATAGTATTTTTTCTATTAAACACTACATTCGAGCGATAGAGTCATTTCAACATCTAAATTATTCCTCCTTCTTTCAGCTTTTCGTGCTTCAAGTGTAGATTTCATTGCTCTGTTGTCAGACCAGAAAATACGTTGTTCATCTGCACTCTTGGCTCAGTCTACTGAAGAAGATCCTGGATGAACATTAAAACTCTTCATGACCTTAAGTATGCCTGTTTTGCCATCATTGAAGGAAGCAACTGCGATGTAAGTGCCAATCTCCAAGACTGTGAGGCCACTGAAACTTTCCTTGGATATGAGCTTCCAAAGGTTGAAGCTTTCATTGCTGTTCTGTGCGAAGCCTCTAACGCATCTCTCCAGCAGGTCAGCTTGTGTCAAGTCCTTGTAAATTCGCTTGATTGCATCCATGATTGCCACAGGAATACTGTCTCGGTGTTGAAAAGTTTTTAGTTTCTTTTTGGCTTTGGCTGCTTGACATTTACACCAATTGTCTGATCCTGGTGGGTGAAGCTCGTGTCTTGGCTCTTTATCTGTTGATACATTGTGGTAAAATGTTGCCTAGATGACATTGGACATTTCTTCCGCAGAATGATGATGGCCTCGGATGGCATTACCATAATACTGAGCTAACTGGTCGATCAAACCTCGATCAAAGGTCGACCTTTAAGCTGTCAAACGGTTCTTCTCATCAATGCCTGCACCATCAGACAGTTTTTGGCCAGCCAAAGCTTTTTTGAGATTTCTAAGCTGAAACGCCCCTCGCCTCCGCGCAACGGAGAATGAAAAGAGGCGAGAGATTTTAATAAAAATTACATTTTGATTTTGTGTGGTCCGGGATACCGGGCGAATAAATAAAGTATTTCGCGCATAAATTGAAGTTAGATGATTATAAACAGTTACTTCTATATTTAAGGACGTAATGCCTTATATATATCCAGCAACATAAAATAAATAATCCTGACGCACTGCACGATGCTTCTTTATTTCCTAAGACGACGCAATGCGCCTTCAGGCAAAAGAAGACTTTGATTTTGGACTTCTACTTGATCCTCTCGTTCTGAAAATTCTTCTTTATCAAGACGCAATGCCTGATAAAGAAGAACTGAGCTGAAAATTGCATGAGCGCTTAACATAGACGCAATGCTATGTATTTGCGGCTCACTAAAATCTGGTTATTTTATTTATTATTATTATTATAAAAATCGCTTTTTCCCTCTTAGACCACGTACTGGGTCCAAGGGTAGTCCAGCGCATATAAAAGGAATTGCAAGCGCTTAGTCTGACTTAATGCAAAACTTTTGCATCTCGCTGTTTGAGGGGAATTAGAAAAAATTTTAAGATTTTAAAATTAATTTTACTTTTATTAAAAAAGATAAAATACATACATGACTAAAGACTTCGCTGTAATTTCCGCGTTTATTCGGATTCCCTATGGGAGACTCAATGTTCCGCATCTAGGGCTTTCCGGAGCGCCAGCGCTTCTCTGTATGTTTCCGCTAGCAAGGAGACTTAATGTTCCTTCTAGCTCCGGCTTCAGAGGAAGAATGAGCTCTTCGCGGAAAGACGCGCCCTTTTATACAGGTGAGCGTTACTGCTCCGATGCTGAAGCAGCGAGTTACCCCCACCCGTCGCCCCAGCGCAAACATCGCTATAGATATACTAAAGCACGTGAAATCTTAATTTACATACTTTATCGATTTGAACAATTAATTTTCGCAAAAATAAGAACGTACGAATGTTTATCGATGTATAATTAACAATAAATAATGGTTTGTTGCTAATAACAAGCTCCGGAAAACAAAATAACTTGCATATAAATACGCGGGTCGCGAATCTTTAACTATTTTGTTGCTATTTTTACAATATTAATTAATGATTTGTCCTAAAAACTTTACATGAGTCGAAAGCTGATGAACTAACGATCATGTACGTTACAAATTTATATGGCAAAAGTGTCTCAGAAAATAATATTCGGCATGTGAAATGTCTATTTCGTACTTATTTGACAAGTTTATATATAAAGTGAAACATATAATCTCGACTCCTGGGGCAAACTTAGCCGTGGGGCAAACTTAGCCGTTTCTCGCGCGCGCGCTGTATTTTTCTTCAATCTTGCAGCCATGTTTTTCTAATGAAAATTATCGAATCTCAACCGGGTTTTTTGCGTTATACATAGTTTCTTAATCGCAGAATCTCATACGAGCATTTATCTTTAGAAATTTATTGTTTAAATAGTAGATATGTACATTGCAAGTTGGCGTCGTGTCCCATATATTATATACAGCCAAGCGGCAAGCCAACTTGCAACTCGAATAAAAAATATAATTAAACTAATAAATGATAAAATATTATTATACACAAGACCGTATACATGTTAAGTCCATGTATATAACTTTATTCAATTGAAAAATGTTTTAAATACAAAATTTTAAAAGGGGATAGGGTCTGTGTACGTTGCAAAGCCTTGTCCCCATCCTCTTCTACACATGTACAACATATTTCTTCTTCTTGATGAGAAAATCTTCTCTATAAGGCTTGGCATCATAGATAGCCTTGTATACTTTCGAGTTGACATCTTCTATGTAGTTCTTGTATTTGATTCCGTGGATTGTCTCTGATCTTCTGAACATTTCCACGATATTATCTACTTCCATTTTTCCAGAACTGCCCTGATGATTGGCGGAGCACTCGTCTTGATGTGCTTCAAACTATTTTCTCTACTCTTCAGTATCCTTCTCTTGATATGATTCGCAAACCTTGCAAAATGATTGTTTCGGTACCACATCAATCACTTTGCGATTATCGTTATGGATTAATGTTGATACTCCTTGAAGGGAAGAAACTTCTCGTTTCCTACAAGAACCGTTACCAGATACAGTGTCACAGCCATTCTCTTACGTCTCACCTGTGCCACTACTGCAACCTTCTTGCATAGCTGCTTTTGTGGACTCAGTAGCTACTTTTTCACACAATATTTTTAGTTCATGATTGATCGTTCCAAAATGACTATGAGCGACTGGTGGTAAAAAATCCATGATTCCACAAAAGGTTTTCAAACCAGTGTGTTCATGAACAAGAACTCTCATTGCTAATACTACTCGTTTATTAATTTCAAAGGCATTGTGCTTAGTACCAATTTATCTACTTGAGACAATGAATGCAGCTTGGTAGCATTTGGTGCAAGTAATAGATAATTTGCTACCAAAACATCTGATATCAACTTCATTGAATGCGATATCACCATCACAACTTTTGCAAGCCAGGAATTCGGGATACACTACCGTGATATCGAGCGAGGCCACCTTGTCCTCGCCGTTATATAACCGAGCCACACTAACGATTCGCAATAATGATAACACAGATAGCCGCGAATTCACTAACTACGCGGATAGCCCCTTTGTCCGCGCTCACCCTACTAGAAAACCTTACGTTCGAGGTACTTGCACACAAGACAGCTCTTCCTTCGCGCCGGGACGAAGAGATAGCCCTTCGTCGAAGATATCCGCGTAGTAGGTAATCCGACGTATAAACTGTTCACGCACTTATTCCCATTAACTAAGAACCGCACTTAACTAAGAGAAAACATCCGAAGGTAACCGAGATAGCCGTGTTCGCTGATATTCACACGTTCGCGAGACAAAGTACTTGGAGCACACGAAGTTGCGCGTGGAAATGCGCACACGCGTCCGCGAGGGAAACTCAGTTAATTAACAAAGCGACTACTAACCTTTTTCTTACTTCTTGATATCCAAACCACGGGATCCTCGATGAAAGTACAAGTATAAAAATCGCACAAAGAAATAAAGTATCCCTCGGAAGCTGACTACACAGACGTCTGAGCTGGAATTGCCGGGGCAGGAGAGTACCGGCTGGCGCTCTCATTGCTTGCTTCACACTTTCGCACTCCCGAGACGCCAATCAGAGCGTGCTCCTATTGGTCGGTTCGCGTGGGCTTTCGCCCCGCCACAGGCTCACTTACCTCGCGCGTCGTCGATCGCAATGCATGAGCCCTCGACTTTTCGATTACAATCGATGCTGGAGAAGATAGACTCAGAATTCAAACGCTCGCTTCAATAGACATCCAGCATTCACACAGATAATTCGCGCAACGCCGACGCCTTGCACGAATTATGAAGTACAATATAACTCTCAGAAATTCTGTCTAAATTACTGAAGAAAAACTTACAACTTATTACTTTAGAACCCGAGATGAGAAGGCCGACTTTATCGATCCCTGTTTTTATGCTTCTAATTTATACTAGTAAAAAAACTTCGAAATATAAATACGGATGCCTTACAGAAATCTAACAATGAATTAATTATTAGTGAATATTCATGCGTATACAATTTAGTTTGATTAGTTGACACCTATGCTTAAATTGTAAAGATTGTAAAGTGTTGTAGGTGCAATACAAAATTATGAACTGGAGTGATAGAAATAGTATAAGGTCGTTTCTTCCTACGTAAGAATTAAACATTAATTTTCTAACTTTTTATAACCTTAATGTCACAAAAATTCTAAGAGTTTACTCTATCTATACGGTTATTTCGTTGTTTTAATCAAAGATAATTTTCGATCTTACAATTTGGAACGCTTATATGGTAAAAATTCAAATCTATCTATCTATGAAAATATGAACGCGTAAGCATCTTCACGTTAAGGGTCTGTTGGTCAGACTACCACTTCTTTAGTGTTACTTCTCCTATATAAGCACTTGACCAAATTGCAGAATGTGAAAAGGTACAGTCGGGTACAATTAAAACTTTGAATAATTGCGACTGCTGCCACGTTCTGCGCATTCTAGCTGACGTTTGGTGGCCGATCACGATGATGCCGTATTTACCGTGGGAGATTAGGCCACCATACTTCCGGTAAATTGGGCGTTGCGTGATGGGTCACAAACATGCGCAGAACGTAGCGCCAATATGTTATAATTCAAAGTTTCAATTTAACCCTATGGTACACGTAATAGAATGGTATGATGTTCTTACATGCCATTATCACATGACAAATGTGCCCACAATATGTGGTAATATCATGTTTGTATAAAATTATTATGTAATTTCACAAGATTGTTTCGCATCATGAAAACTTTGTCTTTTATTTATGGGAGCAACGAGCGGATGTACAATCTGCTCTACTTAGTAATTCAGTAAATGTATTGCTATCCTTATTTCATTAAAAATCTATGTCGAGGACGATTAGATACAATTATATATGGGATTTAAATTCTGTTGATTTACATTCATTTAAAAAAAAACAGGAACAAATTCTATCATGTTGAACGCAATTTTTTTTACGGAAAAACTTGCCGTCCCGTCCTATCATAGATAATCAATGGATACCATCTTCAAATTATGCAAGGTTAACCAAAGTAACTTGTTAATGAAACACCGTTAGAAAATCTCTTAATCGATTTTTCGTTCTATATGTATTTATTACTGCTCTTAACCAATTTTTGATAAGAATTCACACTTAGTCTTGTCATCATTCTAGGCTCAATTTTTGGTTATTTGTATGTATGTTTTACAAAACTCTGTTATTATTATCGGCAGATTACAGGAAGTCGATTAAAAATATGCTATTAATTCATATTAAAAAAATTTTTTAAAATAAATTTCTTTGACTCAAGTTGGAAAATATATCAAGCTTAAAAATTTTAAATTAATATTTATGTAGTTTACCGCTTTTAGTTTTAAATATTTACTTAATTAAAACATGTAATTCCTATTATTATTATTATTTGAGGCCATCGTTCTCACATTTTAATATAATGTTTTGAGTAGTAATTTAATCTTCTTATTATATGATAATAAGACGATAAATTAACTATATGAAACATTTTATGATATTGTTAATTACACTGACATTTAGTAGTTCATCGATTATCTATGATAGGACGGGACGGCAAGTTTTTCCGTAAAAAAATTGCGTTCAACATGATACAATTTGTTCCTGTTTTTTTTAAATGAATGTAAATCAACAGAATTTAAATCCCATATATAATTGTATCTAATCGTCCTCGACATAGATTTTTATTGAAATAAGGATAGCAAGACATTTACTGAATTACTAAGTAGAGTAGATTGTACATCCGCTCGTTGCTTCCATAAATAAAAGACAAAGTTTTCATGATGCGAAACAATCTTGTGAAATTACATAATAATTTTAGACAAACATGATATTACCACATATTATGGGCACATTTGTCATGTGATAATGGCATGTAAGTACATCATACCATTCTATTACGTGTACCATAGGGTTAAAATGAAACTTTCAATTATAACATATTGGCGCTACGTTCTGCGCATGTTTGTACCCATCATGCAACGCCCAATTTACCGGAAGAATGGTGGCCTAATCTCTCACGGTCAATACGGCATCATCGTGATCGGCCACCAAACGTCAGCTAGAATGCGCAGAACGTGGCAGCAGTCGCAATTATTCAAAGTTTTAATTGTACCCGACTGTACCTTTTCACATACTGCAATTTGGTCAAGTGCTTATATAAATACATATATATTTATAATCCTCCCCCTTTTAAACGCTTATTTATTTATATTTCAAATTGATTGCTTTTTATAAAAGAACTTGCCAATTTATTTATTGATATCATAACTTTGTTTTGGTAAAATTAAAATTGAAATTTATGTAAATTCGAAGGTATAGGAGAAGTAACACTAAAGAAGCGGTAGTTTGACCAATAGACCCTTAACGTGAAGATGTTTACGCGTTAATATTTTCATAGATAGTTAGATTTGAATTTTTACCATATAAGCGTTCCAAATTGTGAGATCGAAAATTATCTTTGATTAAAACAATGAAATAACCGTATAGATAGAGTAAACTCTTAGAATTTTTGTGACATTAAGGTTATTTGTGAAAATTAATGTTTAATTCTTACATAAGAAGAAACGACCTTATACTTGCCAGCCTTTTACCTTTTTAAAAGGTTTATTTGGGCGGGGGGGGGGGGGTGCGGGAAGATTTCACTACTTTTAAATGGTACATAATACCTAAATTACAAAGAATCATTAACGTCAACTAATTAAGTTATAAATTTAAAAAATTAATGTACATATGCTTATGTTTTATTGCAATAATAATTATTTTTTTGTCACCGGTCTGCACAGCAAATAGTTATGTTTGGATCATTATTATTCAAAAAAGAAATATCTAACGCGTAGTATTAGTTTTAGGGGTTTTTAACGCGACTCGAAAAATATAGTTTATGATAAACTTGGAGATCCACACGAAGGTTATAATCTAGCAGAAACCAACAGTAGACTAATACTTCATAGCTCCTATATCCCCATAACTTGTTGCCAACCCACATTCGTACTATAACTATGTCTAACCTGAAGTACTAATCTACTATTGGTTTCTGCTAGTTTATAACCTCCCCATGGAACTCCAAGTTTATCACAAATTATATTATTCAAGTTGCGTTAAAAACCCCTAAAACTCATACTACGCGTGTGCAATAACGTTTAATCTAGAACCTGCAAAATGTTTTAATTGAAAAAATGCATATACAGATAAGATGGCATTAGGATCAAAATAGTATCAATGGATTTCACTCAGTCAGATAAGTATATTTTAATTATCTTCAAATAAATTAACTTTATGAAAATAGAACATTATTCTTTGTTTTAAAATAAATTATTCTTTCTCTGTTACAGGTGATCCGATGAACTTGTCGTAAAAAACAAATTTATAATCAGCAGACTTTACTGAATCAGCCTTATTTATCACTGTAAGTAATATACAGAAAAATAAAAATAAAATCCAAAATTTGTGTATATTATTTCTTCGAACTTAAATGATGAAAATACAACACTTTCACTAGCTTGTATATGGAAAAATAGAAACTTTCTTGCATGAAATATATGCAACCTTGTCTATGAACTTATAATTTTGACTTTCACATAAATAGTTACACTGTCGACTTCACGCCTTTAGTGTCTCAATTTTTAGGTATGTCTACTTGAAAATCGTCTAGACCAATTTTGAGCTGTTCAATTTTGAATGCCTTATATGATAATTATTTCAAAATGGATTGATACGATAGACTTGAAATTTCTCATGATATCCCTCTGATTGGTATTTATAATGAAAATTTAGTTATTTTCAATTTTCAGAGTGCCCGAAGTACAAGCAGTTTCCAGAATATGGGTTGTGCGTCACTTTTCTCAATGGAAATACATGTTTTGATTTCTAAAATGTAGACAGACCATACAAGTGGTGTAGCCCACAGCTTAGAGAGATAGTATAAAAATTTTGAAGGTTGTATAGATGAGAAGTATTAAGATAATCGGAGATTAGAAATTTCAAAATTAAAAAATTCAAATTTTGCTAAGCCGTTTTAACTTCTCATACTATCCCTCTGAGTGACAGGCTTGATAACTCATAAGTTTTGGTTACCTTTTACAAAGCAAATCATGCATTTCCCTTGGGAAAAGACTCGTTACATCCAAGACTTGGAAACTGAGTACACATTTTGCTCTCTCAAAATTGAGAATAACTAATTTTTCTTTAAGCAAATCAATCAGTGGGATAGCATAAGAAATTTCAAGTTAATCGTCTAGACCAATTTTGAGTTGTTCAATTTTGAATGCCTTATATGATAATTATTTTAAAATTGGTTGATACGATAAACTTGAAATTTCTCATGATATCTCTCTGATTGGTATGTTTAATGAAAACTTAGTTATTTTCAATTTTCAGAGTGCCCAAAATATAGTCTGTTTCCAGAATATGGGTTGAGCGTCTCTTTTCTCAATGGAAATACATGTTCTGATTTCTAAAATGCAAATAGATCATGCAAGTGGTTGTTAAGCCCACAGCTTAAAGGGGTAGTATAAGAACTTTTAACATGGTACAGTTGAGTACTATGGAAATACTCATAGATTAAAAATTTCAAAATTAAAAAATTCAATTTTTACTGGGCCCTATCAAGTTGAAAATTCTTATCCTATCCCTTTGAGCACTTGGCTTGACAACTCATAAGTTCTCGTTACCTTATACAATACAAAACAAGCTTTTTTCTTGGGAAAAGTCTCGTTACGTCTGGAAACTGAGTGTACTTGCTCTCTCAAAATTATGAAAAACTTCTAAACCACTTGTCTTCTGAACTTATATAATAATTATAAATCTTGAAAAAACATTTTCCACATCACTAGTTTCTCACAGGAATTCCTTCTCTTTATAACATGACAGTTGCGTAGCCACCTAATAGAAATAGCAGAACATCGACTGCAAATTCTGTAAAAACTTTCAACGATACTTAAACGATGAAAATACAACACTTTCACTAGCTTGTCACTTCACAAGAAAATTCTTTCCTTGTATAACCTGATAGTTGTATGCCTTCGTAAGTTCTCGTAACCTTATACAACACAAAACATGCTTTTCCCTTGGGAAAGTCTCGTTATATCTGGAAACTTAGTGTACTTGCTTTCTCAAAATTGGCAAAAACTTCTAAACCACATGTCTTCTTAACTTTTATAATAATTATAAATCTTGAAAAAACATTTTTCACATCACTAGCTTCTCACAGGGATTCCTTCCCTTTATAATATGACAGTTGTGTAACCTCCCAATAGAAGTTCTGTGAAAACTTTCTTCAATACTTAAGTGAAGAAAATACAATACGCACACTTTAAACCACTTTACTTCTAAATTTAGTAATCATAAATCATAAATCTTGAATATTAAAACTGCAAAACTGACGTAAACTTCTTTCACTTCACTATAAGCTTGTCACAGGAAAATTCGTTGAATTTTTTTATCTACCCTGAACGTTATGTAACCTCCAAATGGAAAAAATATTTGAAATAAACAAAAATAATTAAACAAAGAATCAGTTCACAAAAAATTAATTTATATTGTATTGATTTATGTCGAAATAAAAGTAAATACTTATCTAATTGAATCCTGTTAGTCGTGTTTATGTTATTATTGTTAGGTATATGTACATATTTTTATCATTTAAGTTCTTCGGGCATTTCTTATAAATGATTCATTAATCAAAGTCTATTCAATCTTTCTTCAATCAAGTTTGATAATATGTTACCATTAATAATAAGCAATGCATTGTTCATACGTAAGTGCAGATAAATATTAACAGTGAGGTCGATAGAAAGTATTATCTGGATTGAAAATCCTTCACTAATTTCACTTCGTCACAGGAACCTTCTTTTTGATGAACTAAACTTGATAGATATTCCATCTATTCTTGTCAATCTAGTTCTTCCGGTATTTCTGATACATAATTTATGAATACGTAACCATAATAAATGTTACGTTAGAAACACTTTGTAAACATAAAATTTGATTACACTGGATAAAAGTTGTTACCATTCATATGTTGACTGATCCATTATTAAATGGATATATTTATTATTAATGTATTCTTAGATGTATATGTCACACAATCTAAATATGACTTTATCCCTCGGTAGTTGTTTAATGTGCTTGTTGGCTTTATCGATCTCTCCGAGGCAATCGTGTAGAAAAGGGTTAGAATAAAAAGGCCCTTTTCTTATATCGTCAACGTTTCGGCGAACATTGTCGCCCTCATCAGGACACTGTCGAAAGTTTTTATTGTAAATATAAATATAAAGTTACAGAACAATTTCTTAAAAAACAATATTTTTAGAGAACTTACATATCGGAGCTGTCGTGATTTTTGTACATCTCAATGATGTTTTTCCCCCGGCTATTTAATAGCGGGGGACGAGAGACGCCGAGCGACACAGTTATTATTTGTATTGCTCTGTCGGCTAATTTCTCAGAAGTGATGTAATTTCTCGGAAATGATGTACATACATTTACAGAAAAACGGTATAAATAAAAAGGAGGATACCCAAAAACTAAATAATGTATACACACACTTAATTTACCAGCTGAAAAGTTAAATGTGAATACATATATTCTGTTTATGTACATCGAACAGATGAGGTGATGTGTGACGTCACTAGTAAACAAAACCGCGCTAAAGATCAGGAATCGCGCGCATTATATATAAGCGACGGCTGTTGGCTACTTCCTCACTTCTGAGAAATTAGCCGACAGAGCAATACAAATAATAACTGTGTCGCTCGGCGTCTCTCGTCCCCCGCTATTAAATAGCCGGGGGAAAAACATCATTGAGATGTACAAAAATCACGACAGCTCCGATATATAAGTTCTCTAAAAATATTGTTTTTTAAAAAATTGTTCTGTAACTTTATATTTATATTTACAATAAAAACTTTCGACAGTGTCCTGATGAGGGCGACAATGTTCGCCGAAACGTTGACGATATAAGAAAAGGGCCTTTTTATTCTAACCCTTTTCTACACGATTGCCTCGGAGAGATCGATAAAGCCAACAAGCACATATATTTATTATTCTTGACCATTGTGTTCTTCCAGCATGTCTTATAAATAATTCTTGAATCAAAATAGTTTTTTACTTCACTAATTCCACTTCGTCACAGGAACTTTCTTTTTGCTGGTCTAAACTTGATATATCCAGCTATCGTCTGGTACATGTCATTATAAACTTTCTTGACTCAAAATTCACTTAGTCACAGGAACTTCCTTTTGGCTGGTCCCATCTTGATAGATATTCTAGCTATTCTTGTGAATTGAGTTCTTCCATCATTTCTTATAAATATTTTATTAATACGTAACTATATTAAATGTTATGAAAGAAACACTTTGTAAACATAAATTTTATTAATACGTAACTGTAATAAATGTTACGACTGAAACACTTTGTAAACATAAAATCATTTGATTATACTTGATAAAAGTTGTTATGGTTCTTATATTGACTGATCCATTATTAAATGGTTATATTTATTATTCTTGACAATTGAATTCTCCCAGCATTTCTTATAAATAATTCTTGAATCAAAATAGTTTTCCACTTCACTATTTCCACTTCGTCACAGGAACCTTCTATTTGCTGGTCTAAACTTGAGATATCCAGCTATCGTCTAGTATATGACATTATAAACTTTCTGGACTCAAAATATTCACATCATCACAGGAACCTCCTTTTGGCTGGTCTGATCCAATTTGATTCCAGCTATTTTCATACTTTCTTGACTGAAAATGTTTACTGCTTTAATTTCACTTTGTCACAGGAACCTCCTTTTTGCTGGTTAATTATCAATTGTTGTCTGTTATAAATATTTCCCAATAAATACAAGTGAGACCGATATAAAATATTACACATTTTTTGTTATTTAGATCACACACAGAAGCCTTTTCATTTTTTTTTCCATATTCACCAATGATGTTTGGCGTATAACCTCCTGTAAGAAACTTGTAAAAATAGCTTGTCACATAAATTCCCTTGCTATACAACTTGATAGTTGTGTAAGCTCTCAATGGAAACAGAAAATATCTGAAAAAAAAATAAAAACATTTAAACAAAGAATCATTTTACGAAAAGTTTATTTTTATTGTACTGATAGATTTCAAAATAAAACTGAATACTTATCTAATAAAATTCTGTTAGTCATGTTTATGTTATTGTAATCTATTATTAATACATACTCGACTTATCGACTTAATTATATTTTACTGTTATAATTAAAATATCTAATTGGGTTAAAGTTAGTACTACTTTTTATAACATTTAATGAGAAACTGTTAATTCAACACGTTGATTATTTTATGATTGTATGTAAACACTGTTTCATCGTGAAAGATCGTCTGCATTTGCGCAGCATGTATAAGTATATCTATATGATGCATGATGATCTATATAATACGGAAGTACGTAGTACTGACGTAACCGGAATTACATTAATTGTTCAGTGTTCTCTCTCGAGAAGAATTGACCAGCCCGAACTTTCACTTTACAATAACTTTTGATAGACACTATTATGCAAAATATGACCCTGATGTGATTTTGTAAGTTTTGTCGAAAGATTTCATATAAGTGCTTATATGTACGAAACAATGCTCTTAGTGCGAAGAAAATCGTACGCCAAGGTTCCAACAGGGCAAGTTTAAAGTATATAAGGGTCGTTTGGCTTGCGCCCGACGGCGGCGTACGGACTGTCGTACCTTATACTTGCCATCGAGGCGCTACCGCGCCCCTTGATTTTAGATTAATTTTAATTTATTTTTCTGAAGATAGAATCTAAACTAAATCAGTGTTTTTTTCTATGTAAATTATATAAAAGAAACTTTCATTGCAGGATTTGCATACAATCGATTTGAAGCCATATCAATATTCTGGAGTTAATTTAACTGGAATACGTTTAATTCATTCCGAACAAAATACTGATATTCAGAAAATTATGATTCGCACAGAAACTCAGTTTGGATTAAGCAATGATTTCAAATTTCTTACCGAGTATGCACTTATTTATGATTCTGTTAAAGTTTTTGCTGAAGGCTTTAAACGTTTAAAATATGCAACAAAGGGCGACATAAAACAAATTTTTTGCAATCATTCCGAAAGCTGGGAGTACGGAATAAGTTTGAATAACTTCATTAAATCTGTACGTATAAATCAATTTATATTTATAGAGTTATCATCAACAATACATAATATAACATGTAACACAATATGTAATAACAATACATAACTTAAAAATAATTAATTGATAATTAATTAATTGTAGAAATACCATAAAAATATGTATTCGCTACATTAAGTACTAGTCGATGAGTGGGGGATATCAAATGAATGGGGATCTTTGGTTTATAACGGTTTCTGCATTCGCTATATGCATGACTTCTAAAAAAAGTTTATGTATAACAGTAGACAAAATCATGTGTAATAGGTATAATCGTTTCGAGATATTACGTTTGTGAGTATGTCACAAGGTAAAGCTATTTCTGAAACTAAGGTAGCATACATCTATAGCTAATGCAAAATTATTATGATCCCTGGCAAGAACATAGTTCAGTTGCATTGGGTCGCAGTTCAGTCTCAGTTTATTTGCACTTAAATATCTTAGGTGAATATTAGAAGTATGACGAAGATGATGTCCATCTATTTATAAACATAGCCACAAAATGTTACTTAACGTTAGATTTAACGTATGAAAAGACACCTATGAAATATACGGTCGCGTATCAGCATGATGATCAGGTATCTAAGGTAGTCGATAACCGGGGCCTATGAAGCCCGTTCCGCAGTTTTTTATTCGTCGCGTAATAGGGCGCTGTCCAGATAATCACGACAACCGATGGTGCAGTTTAGAATGTGCGCTCCATAGTTTTTAGTTTATCTAAGGTCAGCGCGTTCACGGATGATTAGGCCAAACATTAGAGCTCTATAAATAGGGATTTTTGCGACTTCAGAGTAAGAGGTAGCGACCACAGCAGTTCGGTAGTAAATTTTATGTAGATTAAAGGAAAAATAATGTTAACTCGAGAATCTTTATCAATCTATTGTTATAAACAAAAAACATGAACACATTCACTTTTTTCAGTTTTTTGCTTTTAACTCAAAAAGTAACAGAGTCATTAGAAAAGTGTCAACAGATAACTTGTAGAGCATTAATTCATGCAGAAAA
Organism: Philotrypesis tridentata; assembly: GCA_018906965.1. Lineage (NCBI taxonomy): Eukaryota > Metazoa > Arthropoda > Insecta > Hymenoptera > Pteromalidae > Philotrypesis > Philotrypesis tridentata. The sequence goes on from JACCIB010000844.1 coordinate 53,134, forward strand.
TGTATTATCGAAAAAGTAGATCGGATAAATAAAAACCGAGAAAATGAGAAGAAACAGAAAAATTCAGTTTTTTTGAAAATTCCGCCATTTTAATTTTTAAAGTCGAAATTTCAGTTAAAGCAAGATTTCTGTATGTACTGTAACCAGGCAAAAGCTCAATACCACTAGACCATTCTATTGCTTTTTGCGCAATTGTAATTTGTTTTTTTAGTCGAATTTTAATTCCTTGAGGCCGCGAAAAAATGTTTTACATTAAGTATGCAAATGGTTTTTAAAAGTTGACGTTTCACTCTACAAAATCGTGTATACACATTAGTATGGCAAAATGCTTTCAAATAAAAGAAAAACCCACTCAAACATCGGTAAAAATGGGCAAAATCAGCCTAGTGCACGTGTGGTGGGGGAAGAGCAAGAGGCAAGAACTGTGTATATAGATATACAAGCGCGCTGCGAGCAACTAGCGTCTAACTTTAATTAAATTATCTCTGGATGTATTTGAGTTATTGTAATGTTTTTTTTGTGGGGGGGGGGGGGTATTTCGACCCAAAAAATTCAATTCTTTATTTACATTAAGTAACTGATTAATATTTAACCAGCCACAAGGCGTTTTTTATGAAATATCGTAACGTTACGAGCGATTTCTTCTTATTCGAGAAGTAAAGAAAAAGTATTAGAATAGTTAAAATATATCCCGAGATAATGTAACAAATAAACCTTTTAAAAAGCTAAAAGGCTGGCAAGTATAAGGTCGTTTCTTCCTGTGCAAGAATTAAAGATTAATTTTATAACTTTTGATACCCAACCCTTAATGTAAAATTGCAGTATGTGAAAAGGTACAGTCGGGTACAATTATAAGTTTGAATAATTGCGACTGCTGCCACGTTCTGCGCATTCTAGCTGACGTTTGGTGACCGATCACGATGATGCCGTATTTACCGTGGGAGATTAGGCCACCATTCTTCCGGTAAATTGGGCGTTGCGTGATGGCTCACAAACATGCGCAGAACGTAGCACCAATATGTTATTATTCAAAGTTTCAATTTAACCCTATGGTACACGTAATAGAATGGTATGATGTTCTTACATGCCATTATCACATGACAAATGTACCTATAATATGTGGTAATATCATGTTTGTCTAAAATTATTATGTAATTTCACAAGATTGTTTCGCATCGTGAAAACTTTGTCTTTTATTTATGGGAGCAACGAGAGGATGTACAATCTACTCTACTTAGTAATTCAGTAAATGTGTTGCTATCCTTATTTCATTAAAAATGTATGTCGAGGACGATTATATACAATTATATATGAGAATTAAATTCTGTTGATTTACATTCATTTAAAAAAAACAGGAACAAATTCTATCATGTAGAACGCAATTTTTTTTACGGAAAAACTTGCCGTCCCGTCCTATCATAGATAACGATGGATACCATCTTCAAATTATGCAAGGTTAACCAAAGTAACTTGTTAATAAAATACCGTTAGAAAATCTCTTAATCCATTTCTCATTCTATATGTATTTATTACTGTCCTTAACCAATTTTTGATAAGAATTCAAACTTAGTCTTGCAATCATTCTATGCTCAATTTTTGGTTATTTGTATGTATGTTTTACAAAACTCTGTTATTATTATCGGAAGTTGATTAAAAATAATTGTAACTATTAATTCATATTAAAAAAATGTTATAAAATAAATTTCTATGACTCAAGTTGGAAAATATATCAAGCTTAAAAATTTTAAATTAATATTTATGTAGTTTACCGCTTTTAGTTTTATATCTTTACTTAATTAAAACATGGAATTCCTATTATTATTATTTGAGGCCATCGTTTTCACATTTTAATATAATGTTTTGAGTAGTAATTTAATCTTCTTATTATATGATAATAAGACGATAAATTAACTATATGAAACATTTTATGATATTGTTAATTACACTGACATTTAGTAGTTCATCGATTATCTATGATAGGACGGGACGGCAAGTTTTTCCGTAAAAAAATTGCGTTCTACATGATAGAATTTCTACACGATAGATGATCGCGGCGTCAGGTAATTGTTAAAAATTGATTAAAAAAAGAAATCTCAATTACATACAGAAACTTCCTTTAACCGAAAATGGCGGACTTAAGAATTTTCAAAAAAGCGCGAATTTTCCCGTTTTTCCTCATTTTCTCGGCTTCTAATTATCCGATGTACTTTTACAATAACTTATTTTCTTCATAATTTAATACTCTACAAGTTGTCTCCTAACACTTTGCTGGTGACTTTGTTACTTTTTGGAATTAAACAACTGAAATAAAGCTAAAATACTGTGAATTTTTTCATGTTTATTGTTTATGACAATTAATTGATAATCACCCTCGAGTTAACATTATTTTTCCTTTAATCTACATACAATTTATCAGGGAACTACGGTGATCTCTACCTCCTACTACAAAAAAGATGAAAAAAAACGATATTGTTTGGCCTACTATGAAAAACAGACTCCCTATAAACAATTTTAATTTTATGAAAATTAAATAAATGTGCGGTGTCCGTCGCATGGACAGCAAGGGGGAGGTAATATCTCCTTTGGCTATACACCGCATATGTTCCGATTCCCTAGTTTTTAATCGGCGATACGTCTCCCCTATATACGTGCACTCACAGTCGGCGCAGTCAATTTTATTGACCACGTTTCTAGAGTCGCCAGTAATAGTAGGATCTTTACCTAATTGAATAAATTTATTAAATTTTTCAGTGATCTTATTAATTAACAATCTACCATTATTCTTCAATACAATTTTTAACTTACAATTGAAACCCTCATAATAAGGAAAGACCGTAAATTTATTGCTAAACTCGCAGTTGTTATTTTTCTTATTATTAGTAGGAAAAACTGGATTGCCCCAGTTTATTCCCTTTATATTCTTAATGAAAAGGCCAAAATTACGCGTATGCGTTTTTTACAATATTTTTCTATAAAAGCAGACGGATATAAATTGGCTACAAGAATCTTCTTCGCATGCTCAATATTCTGAGAGTGAATCAGTGGATCTGATAATAATTAGCTCTATCTAACAGATTATATGTCATTGCAACCTTCTGACTTTGAGGGTGGTGAGAACAAAAATTTATATGTCTAGCGAAAGCTGTACTTTTTTGATACCGGTTAGTGAGAATATTACCATTTTGATCGCGAAGTATACAAATATTCAGAAAATTTATACTGTTATTTATCTCCATCTCAGAAGTAAATTGAAAAGCATTATTATAATTATTGAAAATAGATAATACAAATTCCAGCCTCTCCCTCTCAACAATCAGAAGGCAGTCACCCACGTATCTAACGAATAACGGCACACTGTCCTTTACAATGTTTAAACTGTATGTTTCAAGCTCTTTCAAAGCCATGTGTGCAAAAACAGGATTTGAGCCATTAAAAATCAAATAAGTGCAATCAAGTAGGGTACTAATGCCATGGATAAATTCATCGTTAGAAATACAATGTGTACATGACAGACACATACACATCCTGTACCATGACAGGTACAGGGGATGACCGATGATGGAATCTAGGATATGCACTCCACAGATTTAGTTTGTATAAGGTTAGCACGTACACAAATGATGTCTAGGTACGCAGAGTGACCGATGATGAAGTCTGGGAAGTCTCCATCGCAGTTTTTTATTTGTCGCGTCATGGGGCGCTCTCGAGGTACTCGGGACAACCGATGATGGAGTCTAAGGACCAATGAAGGAGTCTGGAATTAATCATTGGGGAAGATTAGGAAGATAGGGTTTTCTCAATTGGAAAATTCTCTCCTCCCAAGAATTCCGAGTGACCCGGAGGTTGTGCCTGCGCTGCTCTTTAAAACCACACACTTTTCCTCAGGAGCACACTCGCATCCTAGCCTCTCATCTAGTGCGATCTTTTTACTTCACTTATACATCGGTGCCTGGATCTATACAGAACTAATATTCCAAATGTATTCTGTAACTTCTGAACATCTTTTTTCTCTTGAATACTATACGGTATTTTAAGGGGTCAGGCCTGGGTTAAACTATAAAAAAAGTCGATTTTTTTTAGTTTTTTTATTGCAAATTTTCCGTCGAATTTCAATACCCGTTTTTTGCACATTTTTTTTGCAAACATATAAACAAAAAACTGAAAAAATTTTAATAGGTAATTTTGGAAATATGATAATTTATTTGACCTTTATATTACCACTAAATAAAATTGGTCCATCATTTTGCACACATGATTTATACAGAAAATGTTATGTGGAATACGACGAGAAAGTCCAATTTTCAAAAAAATACCATTTTAATAAAAAATTATTAATAAATTAGTGCAATAATTTTTTATAGACAATTTTCGTAAAATTTTTATTTTTGACGTATCGATTTACTAATTTCTCCAAATAATAAGAATAGGATTGTTTACATTTTCTTATGCTTATTATTTATGTTATATAAAACATTTTACTGCAAAAAGTTTTGCAATAAATTGCTTTGATACAAATTTATGCATCTATAAATGAAAACACGAGTGATGAGAACACGAGTAAACAGATTTTCAACTTATCAACTTACCGACTGAGCCATATGAGAGCTCAAGTAAGTGATAATTCGTCTAAAATCCAGTTTTAACTGGTTCACACCAAGAAAACTATTTTTTTTTAAATAAACATTAAACACTACAAATTTTCAAAATCGCTATATACTTTTTAGTTGTTAATTTTTTTAAGGTGAATATATTTTACAATTATTAAGTTATGTAAAATCTATTTATTAGTTTTATAAAAGTTTAAGTATCTGTAATTAAAAATTTTACTTAAAAATGTATAAATGTATTTATTTTGACAACTAAAATGACAATTCGAGATGAGTCCTGATGGTACGTCCCATAAGAGGTTGAGTACCTAGATCATCTATATATGGAAAATACACATTTGGAAGAACGAAGAAGAGAGGAAAGTTCTTTCATAGCCAGAGACGAGAAGAGAACCAGTGGCACCCTCTTTTGGGCGAAAGATATTTTGTTTCAAGCGCGCGATACGTATTCGCCTCTTCCCCTTCTCTCTGGACTTTGAGTACTCACTTCCTCACTTCTCTTACTCCTTCCGTACAGAGAGCATCGCTTTTGTTTTTTAGTGCCGAGACGTGGGGTTTTGGCTCAATTTATACTTGAATTGATCTGTTTAGTATTTGATCACAATCACATACAAGTACAGTGGCTAGCCATTCAAGACGTATACATTGAATTACATGATATGCTTCATATAAGAATTGCATTGATGATGGCGAAACAAAAGTGTACAAAGCTTTTTTGGCTGCCAAACGATATAAAGTAGACTTCACCCTTCAGAAGAAAGAATGTGTTGGACGTGTGTCAAAGAGGATAGCAACAAGACTAAGAAACCTCGAGAATATTTTAGCAGTAAATAATTTATCGGATGGTGATTTGTATTTGAGATATGCATTGGAGGCTACACATGAAACAACGACGAAATCTTCAACTAATCCATTTGGAAGGATCCTTCTGACAGGAGAGCAGCAGAATCAATATTACAAGCACACTAAGCTCGAAGTAAAAGAAATCATTCAGATTATGATTCTTACAGAGCTGGTGCATAGTGAAAACTTAACCCTACATTTTATTCGAATACACTATACACATATACACTTAACCGTACGCAATCACACTTCCTATCACACAATCACAAACAAAAGCTGCTGAAACTCTGAAACACATAAAATCATCAGACAATTTTTTAAAAGTTTTTTATTAACATGGATAAGAGAGACCATGTGTGAGATCATAATCTCATTCTCTATACTGCATACTATAAACACAACAATAAGCCAGTCAACTGTGATCAGTGGAGTTGTCTACTTTCTATTACTTATGACTCACTTTTCATTGAAAATCTCATCTGGACAAGTTTCTTTGCAACCGTCAAATTGGTGCTTGTAGTGTATTTATTTGAAGCAAGAAAACTTCTGGTGAGTACTTTAAAATTATTTATGTAATATTCAGTGTAATTTAGTTTATTATTTATTTGCAGTAATTTGCAACGTACACGGACCCTAACCCTAATTAAAAAATTTTATTTTTAAAATAACTTAATATTATTGTTTAAACAAATTTTTTTTATGTTTTTAAGGGGACCCAACACGTTTAAAATTTGAAAAATGAAAATATTCTAAATTGATATTAAATTTATTTATAGTATGTTCTCTTACCTTCAATTTAAGCCCTTAAAATCCAATTTCGTACCTACCTATCCGGAGTGGCACTCCGCAGACTGTTTTTCACTGTCCGTAGGATTCCAGGTGACCATATGCTTCGATTGAGCTCAAATTTTGTGAGTATGTTCTATATAAGTGTAGTTTCCGCATGAATAGAGGGATTTTGATTTGAATGCTTAGGAAGATATTAATAAAAGAAAAAGTAAACTTTTTCAATTTTAAAATTTTTTATGCCACAGATTTTTTTATTAAATAAGTTTGAAGCTTTCAAATCAAAATCCCTCTGTTCATGCGAAAACTACACTTATATAGAACATACTGACAAATTTGAGTTCAATCCAAGCATATGGTCACCTGGAATCCTACGGACAGTGAGCTGAAATCATGAAAAACCAAAGTTAGAGAAAATCGACTTCGAAGTTCATCAATGCATATTAGAAAATAAGTTAATTTTTTACTTACCAAAACGCTTGGAACTATTTTTCTGTTGATCCTTGGTAGTAAACTATGATTTTCAGGAGTCATATGGTATACTCCCTTGTATGAATAGGCTGAGTACGCCTTTGAGAACCTGTAAACAAAAAATGGTAAATTTGTGTATTTTTACATTGTATGCTAATATTATTAATTTATTGTACTTAATACTAAAAAATGCATATTTATTCTTACCTAATAATTTTGCTGAAGTCTCCAACTTGATTTAATGGAAGAAAAACGATTATGATTTCTTCAATGTACAATCCACTGAAAAAATACAATAAATTAATATTTCAAAAACTCCATAAAAATCAGCTAAAACAATATAGAGAAGAATACACATCTTTTTTCGTAGTCCTTGCAAAGCCTTTGCTTTTGCCTCCCTAATGTCTACCAGCAGCATACGAGTCCTCTTCTTTCATCTGTCGAGCTCTTAGCCTAAGAGCTCGTACTTCTCTGGTATTGGCCTGGACTTGTCGTTCAGCATGGTGAAGTCTTAAATTGTCTGTTGCGTTGGCCCACTCTGCCATAGGGTCTCCAGGCTTCACATCAAAGCGGTCCAAGACTCTGAGGACACAAGACCGACCATCATTAAACATGCACACAGCCAGAAAAACACCAATTTTCAAGACTATCAAGCCACTGAAAGATGTCTTGGGGACTAGTCTCCATACAGAATTAATGAAACTCTCACTAGATTTTTGTGTAAAACCTCCAAGACATCTTTCAAGTAATTCTGACTTTAACAGGTCTTCATAAATTGGTTTTATGGCAACCATAATATAAGCTGAAAGGGTGGTCTTGTGCCTGAACTCCCTGTGTTCTTTTGTGGCTTTTGTTTTTTGCCAATTGCACCAGCTGCTGGATCCTTCCGGGTACAGATAATGCATTGGCCTCTTGTCCGTCGACTGCATATGGTACCATGTTGCCCAGATTGCATTGTACATGTCATCAATGGAATCTGGGTGATTTCGAATCGCTTTACCATAATAACTTGACAGCTTGTCGATCACCTTAGCAGTCAGCCTTCCTCTTCCGCCAATTGGTTTATTGTCCGGAAGCTTAATCTTCTGGCTGGTATGCTGCTTGACAAGGTTTCGGAGACGAGTTCCCATCCTCTTCTGTACGTGTTGGATGCACTCTTTCTTCTCCACCACAAGTTCATCACCATAGGGTTTCGATTCACTCACAGCCTTGAACACTTTGGAGTCTCCATCTCCAATATAGTGATGATATTTGACACTGTATTCTTCTTCTGAGCGGTTAAATATCTCACGGATGCCATCAACTTCCATCTTACCTGCACTACCTTCATTGTTAGCAGTGCAATGTGGCTTGTGTTCCTCATGCCATTCTTCATACTCAGCAGTATGCAGATACTTCTCCCACGATAAACACGGTTGACAGAAGCTGTTTTTAACAGCAACGTCTAACACCTTGCATGTGTGATGTCCAACGATGCTAGCAAATCCTTGTAGTGATGAAAATCCTTTCTTCCTCCACGAACCATCACCAGAAATGTTCAGTCCAAGAGCACCATCTTCTGTAGCGGCTCTTTCTTCTTGGACTGCAGCTCGCATAGACTCCTTGGCAACACTCTCACATATTCACTTAACTGTTGATTTATTGAATCGTGAGCAGACTGAGCTATTGGCTTAGAGCAGTCCATTATGCCAGAAAATGTTGAAAGCCCAGCATGTCCAACACCCAAAGTACGACATGCAAGTACAGCCCTTCGATTCACTTCCCATGCACGATTATTATCACGCACTTTTTTGCTAGAATTGATGCTCAAAACTTCTCTGCATCGAACACATGTGACTTCAATTTTGAATCCTAATCCAAATACTACTGATTCACAAAAGTTCACTTCAATGTGACATCTTTTGCAATACACCACACTTTGGAGTTCAGGAAATAGAATATTGATATCAATAACTCTATTCTTGACTCCAGAGAGGCCTTATGCTGCTAGAGTTTAAAGTTTTCTTGAAGATGTCGATGGTCTTGTTTGTGTAGTTGAGTCTTCTGTATCATTACGTCTAGTTCCTGCAAATTTTCTTGGTCGCCTTCTATTTCTTCCCCAAGAGTATTTCCTATCCAAGTGAATGGGCAATCTGCCCTTCTGGTCACTCATTGTTATAACTAACTAATCTAAACTAAAAGCTAAACTAACTAAAATTCTTAACAAATACTTTGCACTTTGAAAACTTAAAATATAAATAACTTTACAAAAAAACAAAAATAAAGACTACTAAAAAAAATTATTTTAACTTTATTTAATTATGTTTGCACAGTGCAAAACATAAATTCAAGAACTTTAATCATAGAACTTTAAAATATTTAAAAGCTGGTAAAGCAGATTTGAATGCTGTGTTTCGCGCCAACAGTTTCACCAACAGCACACTGATTCTAACCTTTACCCAAGCAGGACGTCAAGACGAAGCGATATATACATGGTCGGTAAATGGGGAGTTCAAATACTTTCGTCACAGCGGTCGTCACGTTTTGATTACAGAATCGTCGCCTAGACTGTTGCGAAGAGCGCGCATATTTGAATTACACCTAATGAATATAGTTTCATGAAACTCAGTATAAAAACGAAAATGATCATTTATTGTAAATAATTTACAAAATACGTATGTATGTTTATAAGAGCGTATGTGTGTATACGAGTGATATATATACACACACACACACACACGTGCGCGCACACACACATTCGCTCATAAATACATACATACACGAGGAAAAAGTTCAACATTTTTGTAATACGATATATATATATATATATATATACACTTACAGATTGGTACTCGATCTGGCTGGTGAAACGAATGGTAGCTTAGCATGGGTTAAAGCGCGCTTATGTATTCTCTACAATTCCCCCGTATTGCATAGTACAGCTTTGCTGCAGCATCTCTCAATGCATAGCAGTATGTCCTAGCTGAGGTATCAGCTAAAGCCCGCAAGAACCTGCACAGTATATGTGTAGAAGACTCGAAAAAGAGAGAATCGATCTCTTTACTATATTAAAATGTATAGGAAGCGTGCCTTTTTCTCTTATACTGCTGTGTATCACACGAACAGTTTTCACTCTCTACGGTAAAACTAATGCAACATGTAGGTAGCGAGCCTTTTTCGGCTCGCCGCTCAGTGTATTTACAGTGATAAGTATACTCGTGCATGCATCGTCTCTCCAATGCTTAACGCACAGCTTCATCTCCGAGCTGAGACATCAGCTAAAACATGCAATAGTCTGCAAAGTATACGTATAGAGGACTCGAACAGAGAGAATCAGTCTCTCTTTTCTATAGTAAAACGTATAGGAAGCGTGATTTTTTCTCTTAAGCTGATGTGTATCACACAAATAGCTCTCACTCTCTACGGTAATAAAACTAATGACTTTTAAAAGGTAACGAAACCTTTTTCAGCTCACTGCGCAGTATATTAACACTGGTAAGTATTCTCACGTATGCATCATCCCCCATCGATCTCTTTACTATATTAAAATGAATAGGAAGCCTGCCTTTTTCTCTTATACTGCTGTGTATCACACAAACAGTTTTCACTCTCTACGGTAAAACTAATGCAACATGTAGGTAGCGAGCCTTTTTCGGCTCGCTGCTCAGTGTATTTACAGTGATAAGTATACTCGTGCATGCATCGTCTCTCCAATGCTTAACGCACAGCTTCATCTCCGAGCTGAGACATCAGCTAAAACATGCAATAGCCTGCAAAGTATACGTATAGAGGACTCGAACAGAGAGAATCAGTCTCTCTTTTCTATAGTAAAACGTATAGGAAGCGTGCCTTTTTCCTCTTAAGCTGATATGTATCACACAAACAGCTCTCAGTCTCTACGGTAATAAAACTAAGGACTTTTAAAAGGTAACGAACCTTTTTCAGCTCGCTGCGTAATGTATTAACACCGGTAAGTATACTCGTACATGCATCATTTCCCCAATGCTCAACGCATAGCTTTAACCTCCTAGCTGAGGCGCCAGGCGCAAAAAGCTAGGCTGTGTATCCCGCACATAAAAACGTGCTCTCACTGTTCTCACTGCTCTATGACATTTCCATCCACGACAGTCTCACTCTCCAGGTAAAGTGAGCATCAAACGTATAGGAATCCTCTTTCGTTCCCGCTTAGACCCTAGATCTATGAGTATGATAAGCCAAAAAGCAAGTTTCTCGCTGTACTATGAAGTGGGCCTTTCTTACATTCTAAATACATTGTTTGCCGAGCTATAATGAGTGGGCACACAATCGTATATTTTTCAATGCTTTTTAGGCCCTTTGCGGACAGCCTCATGTATTGAATTCGCAAAACATTTCCCCCTCTCACACAGTTTTTTTTTTCGTACTTAAGCAAGCATATAAATGTCGCGCTCTGGAGTTGATTTTACTCATTCTTGCTGAACTTATGTGCAAAATTTTACAATGTGTTCATAAATGTGTAAAGTTTTAGTAAACAATATATTTATAAATTAGCTCTTAGGGTAACAACACCATAGATTTACGAAAGCAGGTATGTACCTTGTCCCTTTTAAAATCTTGTGAGTGCTTATCAACCCCCACCCGACCCGACACATTTTCGAGACGATAGAATTTTCTTTCAAAGGACTAGAGTCATTTGAGCTGTAGCTTTCAGCAAGATCAGATCGTATACTTATATATAGTGTTTGGTTCGACTACAATAGTGTCATTCTACTACAAAACTGATTAGTGCAACAATCAACATGGAGCAAAAAAATGTATGTTAAAATTATTTAATTTTATATATTTACTTGCATGCATGTACACACACATTTTTACACGCTCTCTCGCTTTCTCTCTCACGCGTGCGCGCTCTCTCGCTAGTTCTCTTTCATACAAGTAGCGCGCACACACATATTCTAACTCTCTCGTACAAATAGCGCGCACACACACACACACACACATATTTTCTCTCCCTCTCTCGCTCAATCAAGTAGCGCGTGCGCACACACACACACACACACACAGATTATCTCTCTTTATCTCATTCACTCTAATAATATTACACATTATAAAATATTATTATTCATTTGTTTATTTATTTTTTCAGATAAATAAAGAACACAGTGAGCTGGTCTCTGGAGATTTCGAGATGCTGATAAACGTAAGATTGTTTTTTAACATTTTAATAATATTAATTTAAATTATTTTTTATTCATGATTTAATAAATTTTTATTTATTTACAGAATGGACAATATGTAGATATACAAGGCTTCCCAGAACTATATAAAGTCTCAATTGATGATGATGATCAAAATGGAATGTTTAATGAAATCTTAAATAGTTTATTTAATTATCAATCCATTCCTACTGCGGAGCTGCAACCGGTTCAAGCGCAGGAACCGCCGCAGCAGTACGAGCAGCAGCAGCAGCAGCAACTGCAGTACGAGCAGCAGCAACTGCAGCCTGAGCAGCACCAGCAACTGCAGCGTCAGCAGCAGCAACTGCAGCTCGAGCAGCAGCAATATGAGCAGCAGCAGCATCAGCAGCAATTGCAGCCTGAGCAGCAACAGCAACTGCAGCTTGAGCAGCAGCTACTGCAGCTGCAGCATGGGAAACCAGTTATTCTTTCTGTCGAGGAGGTTGCGTTTCCCCAGCAACTGCAGCCCGAGCAGCAGCAGCAGGAATTGCAGCCTGAGCAGTAACAGCAACTACAGCTCGAGCAGCAGCTACTGCAGCCACAGCATGGGAAACCAGTTGTTCTTTCTGTCGAGGACGCTGCATTTCCCCTCGAGGAGCTACTGGTCCTGCCAGCTCGCAAACCTGCAGAGACCCCACCAATTGTCAAGGACGAGCAGTCGCTCGATCTTCCAATTGATGAGGAGCAGCCGCTCGAGCTCACAGTGAAAAAATGTGATTCCAGTGAAAATATTGAATCAAACATTGAAGAACAACAAGTCGATTGTGATATTGAAAATGCTAGCACAAATTCTGATATCTCAATTGCTGAGCAAAATGTGCCGTTGCTATATCTCCATGAAGAGATATAGCAACGGCACATTTTGCTCAGCAATTGACGAGTTGATGAATAACGCGAATGAAATTAAATCTCTAAATATTGCAATAGAGTGTTTGATTAAATTCTTATGTGATAAAAATGGTGTAAAAAATTTAAAACAACGTATAAACAGAAAGAAAAGAAAGTGTAATAGCAGTAAAGTGAAAAAAAATAAAAGGCGATAAATTTATATTGTTTTATAAGAATGTACTCTATTGTATTATTTTATAAAAATTTATACTCTATTATATAAATATATTTCTAATCAAATCCTTTTTCTCTTATTTTATCCCTCTCTCTCTCTCTCTCTCTCTCTCTCTAGAGTTTATTTATAAATAAATAAACAATAATCATGAATTTAATGTTTTTTTTATTTTTTAATCTTATAGTCATTAGTAGTCAATAATAATAATAATATTATTAACAATAATAATAATAATATTGGTTGCTACACACGTCTCCTCATTTACTGACTGTACAAATAGTGCACACACATACATTCTCTCTCACGCACACAAAATCGCGAACTAAAAAGGTTAAATGCATATTGTTTAATTATTATTATTATTGTTATTATTAACTACTAATGGCTATAAAATTGGAAAATAAAACATTAAATTGATGTATATTGTTTATTTATTTATGTATTTTATTATAAACAGTTAATACACCTTAAATACAAAAAATTACATGATAATTCTTAGTCAAAATATAAAAATTCAAAAATACAAAAGCAGAGTAATAAAACTTATACTATAAATTTATAATCTAAGAAAACTATTTTAATTAAAATACAAACCTATACTTTATTAATTTTTGTCGCGTATTATTACACATACTCTCTCTCTCGTATACAAAAGCGTGCACACATTTTCTCTCTCGTCCAAAACTGAGCGTACACACACACACACACACACACACACACACACACACACACATTTTTCTCTCTCGTATGTAAAGAACGCACATTCATGTTTATAAAATTGACGGTGATTCCGGGCTTAAAGGGTAGGCTGGGGCTGGCTGTCGAATTACTATTTGAACCCGATGTCGAGTCGGTGATGCCGGACTGTCGGATATTGAATTTTGCTGCTGCTATTGTTGCTGTTCCTGTTGTTGTTGCAGCTGCTGTTGTTGCTGCTGTGGTTGTTCTACTGGATCAATCTTTGGTAGTTTTTCTTCATCGCCAATTATTGAAGCCCAGTAATTTACTGGTGCCTGCTGTTTAGGGCGATACCGTTCGGGTAGCTCACTATAATCTATATATTCGGCTCCTCCTTCACTTAACCACTCATCCAATTGCTCGAGCGAAATATCTGGCTTAGTGTACGTTTCAGAATTAGACATTTTTTTTCTGAAACAATGATAAATTATTATTATTATTTATACAATATTTTAGGCAGATTATTTACAAAAATACTCACCGAAATTTTGAAATGCTACTCAGAAACGATCCTGCTCGTTGCACAGCTACGACTCAAATGCTAGTCTGTCCCGTACAGATGAAAATCTTATCATGCGTTCTCTCTAACCCTCGCGCGCGCTTTCACTCCCTCTTGTATGAAGCACACTTTTATTTATTCATTAATTTAAAACAAAATGTATATCAAGGGGCGCGGTAGCGCCACGATGGCAAGTATAAGGTACGTGAGTACGTACGCCGCGGTCGGGCGCTAGCCAGACCCTATATACATCTCATAGGCATTGTTGGAAACTCGACTTACGGTTTTCTTCACTTTGACAGTATTATTTGTCACATAGAAATACTCAAACGAAAGCTTGAGACGAAACTAACAAAATCACATCAGGGTCACATTTTCTGAAAATGCTTCTATCAACAGATATTGAATGATAACTGAACAATTCTTCCGGTTACGTCAGCCCTACGTATTTCCGTAATAATATATAGCACACCATGCATCAATATAGATCTACTTGTACATGCTGAGCAGATGCAGACGATGTTTCATGGTGAAACATTGTTTATGTTTATAATAATCAACGTAAATATTTTAATTAATAATTTAACATATTATTATAAAATATTGTGATAGTGCGAAATATATCATAAGTTTAATATTTTAAAACAGTGTCATTTCAAAACAGTGAGAAATAAGTCAATTTCGTTCATAATGATCGACGTGATTAATAGTGTATAATTAGATTAGATAAGTATTTAATGTTATGATTGTGATTTATTAATATACAATATAAATCAAGGTTTCGTGAACTGATACTTTGTTTAAATGTTCTCTTTTCTTTTTCAGATACTTTTGGGAGGTTATATTGCCATTGAAAAAAGTTTGAATTATAAATATTTATGATTTGCAGTATTTATTATGCTGTGAAGTAAGAATATTTATTAAGTTAGCAGAATATCTGGTGCAAGCGGAAGATTTTTATTTTGATAATAAGTAATTCATCTACTAGTGTGAAGGATTGTTTTTTATGGAGGATCGTCTCCTTATGGAGGACTATCCACCTCTTGCTGTGAATTATAGACTTTTTCTCTATACAGATCGGATGGAATGTACCATAAAAAAGTGTTAAAAAGTTAACTTATTATAAGTTGTATACAGAAAGTGATTGTGTTATTTTAAACGAGAATAAAATTATGAAAAGTATTATCCAAACAATTATTATGTGAAGTTGAAAAAAGTGCTAAAAAGTAAATGTCTAAAATTAAAATTATAATATTGAAACTTTTGAAAAACCAAATACAGCTGCCGAGGTAAACTGTTAAACTTTCATTCATAAATAGCATAATCTTTTATTGCTACTTACGAAGAATAGTGATAGTGTCTTTTTATATTCAAAATGTTGATATGTTCACAAGATTAAATTGAAAGATAGTTCAAGTTTAATAGATTACAGCGTAACTCAGCATAGTGATTAGTGATATAAATTCTAAATTAAAGCTATGTGTGAGGATTGTTTCGAATGTAATCCATTACTAAATGATTTTTAGTGTTGTATTGGTGATAATTTGTGTATTAAATTATTTGAACAGGTTATGCCGTTTAATCTGTATATTATAATAATAATACCTGTAAACTTTGTGAAAATAAGGAAAAATGTGAGACTCGTGGTTTGAAGCCCAGCTATCTTAATACTTAGACGGACATTCAGTTGAAATAATAAGGAAAAATGTGAGACTCGCGGTTTGAAGCCCAGCTATCTTAATGCTTAGACGGACATTTAGTTGAAAAAATATGTATGCAGAAAGTGATTGTGTTATTTTAAACGAGAATAAACTTATGAAAAGTATTATCCAAACAATTATTATGTGAAGTTGAAAAAAGTGCTAAAAAGTAAATGTCTAAAATTATATACAATACATGAAAGATTCATGAACTGATTCTTTGTTAAAATATATCCTTTTATTTTTCAGGTTTTTTTACTATTAGATTATATAAAGAAATAACTATTCGAAAGAAATAACTATTCGAAAGAAATAACTATTCGAAAGATATAACTCTTCGAAAGAAATAACTATTCGAAAGAAATAACTATGTGGCAGCTAGTAAAGTGTTAAGAATTCATCTTTCAAGAAAGTTTACGTTGTTGAAGTGAATATGTAACTTTTTCTATCGTCTCCTGGGTTCACCTTTCAAGCAAGTTTCTACATTCTTGAAGTGGATGTGTAATTTTTTCTATTGTCTCCTGGGAGGTAGACGCTCAGGCTATTCGTCGAAAGGGATCCTGATGCGAAGCTAGTGAAAATGTTGTATTTTCATTATCCAAGAATCTAAGAAAATTTATACAGAATTTCCAGTTTATATAATTTTCTTGTGATGTGACAAGTTGGTTGATTGTTACGATTATATTCAATCCTCCACGCAAGAAAGTTTCTACAATTGTGGAAATGCTTATGTTAACTTTTCCTATCGTCTCCTGGGAGATAGACTCTGAGGCTGTACGTCGAAAAGAATTCTTATGTATAGATAGTAAAAGTGTTTTCTTAGTTCAGAGAGATTCAGTTTATATAAGGATTTTCTTAGTTCAGAGAATATTCAGTTTATATAAGGAAAAAATTATTTTGTATTGTGAGAAGCTAGTGAAGTGTCAAGAATATGCATCGCTCATGCATGAAAGTTTCTAAGTTGTTTAAGTGTATATGTGTAAGATCCCACGATTGATTGATTATATTATTTGTTAATCGATAATGTTTGCTGAGGTTGATTTTCGTGTAGTATACTGTATGACTGTGAATGAGAGCGCTAACGGTGTGATTGTTGTTGCGTACGCCGCGAGTGTATGAATGAGGGTGCTGACAATGTATGTTTGCAATATACCAGTTTCGCGAGCTGGTTGAGCAACGGTATGAGTTAGTTTCAATCTGAGAGAGCAAGTTAGCGTTTTTATTGATGTCAGCGTTCAAAACATCTTTGTAACCTCTCTCTAAGTGGCGAGTTTTGATTGGTCTTCGGTGTCCTCACGTATTAATCATCTGACCAACGCCCTAGTCGGGGATGAGACTTTATAAGCTCAGAACCCGGTCGGCGCGGGGCCTTTCACGAACAAACCAGGTACCAGTGTGCGTCTAACCTCTTCGCATACGGTAAAGCAAGCTGTTACCGTCACTACGACTTGCCGCTGAAGACTAGCTGACTACTTGGAGCTGTTGAAGAAGACTTTACCAGAGATCGTAAGAGGGTGTCAAGGTACTACCTGTACGCTATCGGAGGGCCTAGAAATCCACTGAACTCTGCAGGCAAGCTGGCATATTTGCTCCGGTCAAAAGTACTGCTCAACTTCAATACATTGCGACGAAAGGACCGCCAACAAGAAAAGAAAAGAAAATAGATGTTTAGATGAGAGAAAAATTATTTTATTAACCAAAGCCCTTTACCCACTAACAAGCCCTTCAGTCCTAAACTAGAGTAAGAACGTATAAAGGACAACTCAAGAGTCCACTTTCAACATTTAAAGACTAGCAGAACGTGTCCACACTTCTACAGACGTGTCCGCACTTTTTGGGATATCGTGTCCGCATTTTCTGAATGTGCCCACATTTTCCAAATCGCGTCCACACTAAAGGAGAGTAAGTCTGCGGAACTAAATTCGTCCACCCAACATCCTTATAGGACACAAGAGCAACAGTCCGCACTTTTCAATATCGTGTCCGCACTTTCGTACAGACGTGTCCGCACTTTTCAATATCGTGTCCGCACTTTCGTACAGACGTGTCCGCACTTTTCAATATCGTGTCCGCACTTTCGTACAGACGTGTCCGCACTTTTCAATATCGTGTCCGCACTAACGTACAGACGTGTCCGCACTTTCGTAAAGACGTGTCCGCACTTTCGTTACGTCCACCTTTTGTTATTACAAGCATTATAAGCAATATAAGAGAAGACACGCGGACTAAAGTAATAATAATAAATTGTTGTTTAATGATTATTTTAAAAACATAAGGTCTCGGGACCAAAGACATCCTTCCAAATAAAAATAATTATTTGTAGAGAACTCAGGCGGTCCGGAGTCAAATCCGGCCCTTACAAATTGGCATCCCTTGTGGGGAGGATTGTCATTGTTTATAAAATTATTATTAATAATCAATAATTTTACAAAAATTCCAATTAAAGATGGCGAATCTGACTTTGGATGAGATTAACAAATTCAAGACACTAGAGAGAGAGCCCAAGCTTCAGCTAACTTTTATCATGTCAGACAAGCGGAACGAGACCAGATCATATTAAATATGTCCACATATTTTCATGATGCTCATTTAGATCAGAGTGTAAATAGAGCGGTGAGTTTTGTTAGTATGTATGATGGAGAGAATATGAGTTTGAGGGACTTTCTTCAGGATGTTGCTAATGGTTACAGTCTTTTAGATCCATCGCAAGAACCGTTATTTTTAAGACATGTAATATCAAAACTTATAGGGAAGGCAAGACGAGCTTTAGATGGTTCTATAGTGGAAACGCTGGTAGTCTTGAAGAAGATTTTAAGGGATCATTTAGCGCCGTCCAAGTCTTTTATTCAGTATCAGAACGAGCTGCAGAATTCCTCCATGCGAAAGAATGAGACTGTCCGTGAATTTTATGGCAGACTTATTTCTTTAGTCAACAAGGTGGTCACTACAGCAAATGAACAAATTCCGGAACTTCCAGCTTCCGTAAATCTTAAGCCATATCTAGAGGCTATGGCAAAGAGAGTTTTTGTGGAAGGTTTGCCACATGTAATATTGAGAGAAGTAAGATCAGCAAGACCTCAGACCATTGAGGAAGCTTTAAAAGTGGCTTTAGAACTGGAGAGGACTATAGTCGAAAATGTGGAAATGCAGGCTGGGCAATTATTCTTTTGCAGGGAATGCATTAATGCGTCCTACAAGTCGTGATAGTGGCCAGCTCAGTATTAGAAGAGTGAATTTTGATGAGGAAACTTTCAATAGGGACATTCCACATCATTATGATCCTAATGATACGTATTTTCCGAGGACTTACGTCAGTGAATCAGGACGTATTGTTGCACCGTCACAGCTGAGCTATGTAAATCCGAATGCGGAATCATCACAGCCTACTGGAATACTGAAAAGATCGAGTAGTCCAGCAAATGTACAACAGTGTACTAATTCCTGTTGCCAACGTTCAACTTGTTCTAACCAACAAAATCATGGTTGTGGACATAATAATCAGAATCATCATTGCTTTGGTAGATCCGCGGTAACATCATGTGGTTGCCAGGCTCAACAATGTTGCGGTCCCCAAAGGAACTATAACAGACCTTGTTATTCACATGGTTATAATTCCCAACAATCCAATTGGAATGATAATCAGAGTGGACATCAAAGTAGAAGTTGTAATCAAAATAATAGTCAATCCAACAGACAAGCCAGATTATATAATCCAAATGCACAGAGATCTTCTTCTCCGCATCAAGAGAAGAATTTAAACTGGCAAGGAGCTCGCCGAAAGGACGCGGAAGTGAGCTCTTCACAGATGACGCGTCCCGTCAGTCCGGTAGTCCACAAATTGGACTAAATTTAGAAGCAACAATCAATACGATGATTGGACATTGTCCATCCATTAGACTACATATACCACAGTTAGGGGAGGAAATTATGACTTGTATGATTGATACGGGTGCTTCTTTGAATGTGGTAAAAGAGGAAGCATTACTAGATGGTGTAGCTAGAGATTATGATGTTATTTATAGTATTAAAGGTATATCACCTCACAGTATACAATCACTGGGGCGAGTGTTTTCAACTATAAAGGGTATAGATCATGAATTTCAGGTAATTCCAAAGAATGTAATGTTGCCTGAGGGAGTAATACTTGGATCGCCTTTCCTGTCGGAAGAAAAGGAGAAAGCTGAGACAAAAGTTTGTCTTAAATTACCACCGTATCAAAGTGTGCAAGTAAAAATCCCGGTCACTGCGGACTCACAGCGAGGCGATGCATATCTTCCGGAAATCAAGACAATTCCAGGGGTATATCTTGGAGATAATGTTGTGACTAATAACCAGGGTTTCTGTTATGCTATGGCTGCGAATTTGTTGCCAGAGCCAGTGGAAATAGAGATCACTCCACAATATTTGGAGCCTTTTGATTTTAGTGACGATAATGATCTTCTGGATTTTCCGTTGGAAGGTGATCCGCCTGCTGATGAGCAACAGAGGTTTGAATTAATAAAGGAAAAATTATTGAAGGAACATCATTCCAGGCAAGAAGGTAAACAGATAAAAGAACTGATAATTAAGTATTCTCATTTATTTTATTTGCCAGGAGATCCACCTCCAAGAACTTCCTATGCCAGACATAAAATCAGGACAATGGATGAGGTTCCAGTGAGAGTAAAATATGAAAGAGCACCTCAAGGTTTGGATGAGGAATTATATAGTCAATTACATAAGTTGATTGAGGCAAAGGTAATAAGATCTTCAACGAGCCCTTATTGTAGTCCGGCAATGATTGTCCCAAAGAAATCTGGACCTGATGGTAAGAAAAAGTATCGTTTGGTGATAGATTATCGGAAGCTCAATGCAAAGACTATTAAGGATGCTTATCCTTTGCCCAATATAACAGAAATATTAGAGCAGATTGGTTGTGCAAAGCATTTCTCAGTTTTTGACCTTGCAATGGGTTTCCATCAGATAGAGATTGAACCAGAAGACATTGAAAAGACTGCTTTTAATACCAAGTATGGGCACTTTGAGTATGAGTGTATGCCCTTTGGCCTTTCCAATGCGCCCCCTACGTTCCAGAGGTTAATGGACAAGGTTCTATCAGGTTTGCAAGGTTCAGAATTGTATGTATTTTTAGATGATATAGTTATTTATTCAAATAATCTTGAGGAACATGAAAGGAAAGTAAGTAATCTGTTCGACAGACTGTCTGAAGCAGGTCTGAAGCTTCAAATTGATAAATGTAAATTTTTAGTTCTAGAAGTTAAGTACATATCATCAGTGGTGAGGGAGTTAGACCTGATCCAGAAAAATTGGAAGCTGTGTCTAGGTTTCCAACTCCAGAGACCCAGACTAATGTAAGACAGTTTCTTGGTTTAGCAGGTTACTACAGAAGATTCATTGAAAATTTTGCTTCTATATCACGGCCTATGAACAAAATGTTAGAGAAAGGTATAAAATGGGAGTGGAAAGATGAACAACAAAAGAGTTTTGAAGCCTTAAAGAAAGCTCTTTGTGAAGCTCCTGTTTTAGCAGCTGTGGATTTGGACAACCGTTTATTTTGACAATGGATGCAAGTGATTTTGCTATAGGTGCGGTTCTTTCCCAAGGAGAACCCGGACAAGATCATCCAATAGCATATATGTCCAGATGTATGAATAAAAGTGAGCGGAATTATTCCACTATTGAGAAGGAATGTTTGGCAGTGATTATAGCGGTAGAGTATTTTAGACATTATCTTTATGGACGACATTTTACTATTTATGGCGACCATGAGCCATTGACTTGGATAGATTCAATCAAAGATCCAATGAGTAGACTTAATCGCTCGAGATTGCGGTTGAGAGGTTATTATTATACTTTCAGGTACAAGCCTGGACGTCTGAATATTAATTCGGATGCTCTGTCACGGAATCCAGTGGTAAAGTCTATTGATAAGAAATGTAGTAAAAATGATGGTAAAGACATAAGGGGGGAGGTGTCTTTATTACCTTTGGTACCTAAGCCTACCAACACTTCCTTGGCAAGACAAAACCTTGCTAAATTGTCTGAGGACGAAAAATCAGATGTAACACCTGAGCCTGCAAGGAAGAAACCTGGTAGGAAACCTGGGTATAAAGATCCGCTACCTACTGTTCCTAAGGGCATGGAAGGAGGACAAGCGGATTTAAATGCCAGTACCATAGGAAAAAGGTTGAGACAGCGTAAGATGGAAATGCCAAAAACGGTAGTATTTTCTGATCCCATTTCTGCAGTATCGGAAAGCAAGAACTCGTCTGAAAGTGAGGAAAGTGAGGATAGAAATGTGGATCCTAGAGAGGATGCTCCTATACCGTCTTTGGATAAGTCCGCATTACTAAGTCTTGCAAGAAATTTAGTTTCTCCAGATTCGGAAGCTTCAGGTAGTCAGGAAAATTTGGAGGATAAAAGTCCTGGTGAGAGTGAAGTGGAAGAAGTTATGGCTACCGAGTCTGTAGGAAATAAAAAGACTTTTAAGAGGACGGTCAAACCTCCGATAAAGAGTATAATAAAAAATCAGTTTCAGGATTCTTCTTCTTCAAGTGATGATTTGGAGTTAATTAATGGACCATTACAGTCTACTATGCGAAGATCTGCAATTGGTAGTATCCAGGACCAGTCCAGCTTGGAGGTGTCGGGTATTGATAATCCCAATTCTCTTATTTGGGATAATTATGTTCCAGAATATAAGGAATCTGAGGATGATATAAGCCAAGATATCGAAGAGTTAGATGAGATTCAGGACTTTCCATTAAGAAATGCCAAATCTATGTCTTCATTACCTTCGGACGGTAGTGAAAAGACTAAGCTCACTGAGCAGGAGAAGAGTTTAAGAGACAAAACGATTAATGAAACTTTAAGAGAGTGTGCGTTCGATCGTGCGGAAAGAAATGCGAATCCTATAAGAGCTAAATCGACTATAAAAGGGTACAGAGCCAGTTCCACGGCTTGGCCAGACGTGGAAAATTTGGAAGATGAGACAAACTGGCGAAATTTGTCACCTATAGAACAGGTGGACAGTGAGGAGGAGTCCGATGTTCCTGAAGTTGCAGCTGTTATTTCAAAAGGGGTAGACAGGAATGACGAGGCATTACCAGCTAAAGTAGAAGAGCCTGCTAAAAAGTCTGGAAATATTCCTAAGATTTCTGGGTTTACGGATTTATTGGGTAAGTCCTTGAAAATGTCACCGGTATCTTTGCCTGCAGAAGGTTTGGAAGATCCTTATGATTTGCAAAATAATATGAAAATGCTCACTACTCGAGAAGGTGTAACATACCTGAAGGATAATATAGTACACTTTATTTCTAAAGATTTAGAGATCATAAGTGGTACTAATGATATTGAAGCCTTACATTTGTCAGATTTAGCTGGACAACATCCTAAATTAGGGGATCTTATTGTTACAGTTAATAGGAAAAGATTCATTTTTAGTTTGGTAATAGTAGAAAATTTTATAGATGAAATAAAACTTAGTATTTTGCGTACATGTTTTTGTGAATTGAAGACAGTTGATTAAGGAGAAAAATTTGAAATCCTTTAGAATAGCAAGATCTGGAGAAATTACAGATAGTTTGCCTAGAGGAGTTTTGTTAAATCAATTAAAATCAGTTTTTGGAAATATGAAAATTTCTGTAACAGTGTGTCTGGGTAATTGTAGGACTTTGTCGCCAGAACACAGATCAGCTATCTTGCACGATTATCACAACAGTTTGTTTGGTGGACATAGAGGTATGGGTAAAACCTATAGACGTATTCGAGAAAGATTCTATTGGAAAGGCATGAAAGATGATGTTCACGATTTTGTTCGACGTTGTGAAATCTGTCAAGAACAAAAGCTAGTAAGAGTAAAGACTAGAGAGCCGATGGTTATTACTGATACACCGAGTGAAGTATTTTATAAGGTAGCTATTGATACTGTAGGACCTTTATGCAAGACTACAGAAGGAAACATGTATATATTAACTATGCAATGTTTGTTTTCAAAGTTTTGTTTAGCAGTCCCAGTACCAAATATCAAGGCTATCACGGTAGCGGATGCATTGGCAAGACATCTGATTGCTCAGTATGGAGTGCCAAAAACCATCTTGAGTGATAGAGGGAGAAGTTTCCAGAATAAATTACTTTCAGAGTTATCAGAAATATTTCAGTTTAAATTGAACACTACGACTGCTTATCATCCACAGTCGAATGGATCTTTGGAGAGGAGCCATGCAGTTTTGGCTGACTTTTTGAGGAATAAGGCTGCTAGTAAGCAAGATTGGGACAAGGTGGTTCCTTTCGCTATGCATGAGTATAACACCTCTGTGCATGCTTCTACGGGTTTTACTCCTTTTGAGTTGGTGTATGGAAGACCAGCTAAAGCACCCAATAGGTTGCCGGATGAAATAGAGCTTGAAACCTACAATGAGTATGTGCGAGATTTAACCGAATGCCTTCGGAGTCTTCAGTCTTTAGCTAGAGATAATCTAGTTAAATCAAAGTTGAAAAATAAAGAATATTATGACAAGAAAGCCAGACCATTAAAATTAGAGGTGGGAGAAGAAGTTAGAGTTTTGAAAGAGCCAAGGTACGGAAAACTGGATAAATTCTATAATGGTAATTTTATCGTGAGAGAGATAAGAGACAACAATAACGTGGTGGTTGAGTCTTCTAATGGAAAGTTATTAGTTAAACATAAAGATAAGCTGGAAAAATTTTATCGTTAACCACAATATTGTTTTTTTTTGTTTTCTCTTTTACAGAAGATCATGGCGTGGGTTCGGACTTTTCTTCTCGCTTTTATTCTTGGTGGTCCACGGGCTTTAGCGCAGGATAATCGTGTGAATAATATCACGTATTACCAGCTGGCACCTATTACGAATAATCCTGGTATATATTACGAATATATAGCAGATATTCGTTTTGAAAAGGTCAAGTGGAAAATCAAGGGGCGCGGTAGCGCCTCGATGGCAAGTATAAGGTACGTCAGTACATACGCCGCCGTCGGGCGCTATAGCCAGACCCTATATACGTCTCATAGGCCCTGTTGGAGATGTGACATTCGGTTTTCTTCGCATTAAGAGCTTTGTTTCTCACTTATGAGCACTCAAATGAAAGCTTGGAATAAAACTAGCAAAATCACTTCAGGATCATATATTGTGAAATGGCTTCTATCAAAAGATATTATGAAATGAAGGTTCGGGGTCACGAATTCTTCAACGCGAAAATTCTTCTCCCGTGGCGAAAAATGTTCTCCCCGGAAGTACGTCATAGTTCGTGACGTCAGCTCTACGTATACTATTGCTTGCATCTATACAGTTCATCAAGTGTACAGAAGAGCAGACGATAGTGTATTCACATTTTTTGATTTTTCAATACAATAACACATATGCAGTGTTAAAGAAAAATAAGTATTGTACAAAATAAAGTACCAAAGTGATTTTATTTTCAACATAATATGCAATTTATAAAGCTGGGTTTGATGAAATATTTAAAAACTGACAGATATAATTATGAAAAATTTTCACAAACAAGACTAATAGCCTCAAATTAGATAAGTATTTAGTTGTACTTTTTTTTTTAACTATACAATACATGAAAGATTCATGAACTGATTCTTTGTTAAAATATGTCCTTTTATTTTTCAGGTTTTTTTACTATTAGATTATATAAAGAAATAACTATTCTGTGATGTGGCAGCTAGTAAAGTGTTAAGAATTCATCTTTCAAGAAAGTTTACGTTGTTGAAGTGAATATGTAACTTTTTCTATCGTCTCCTGGGTTCACCTTTCAAGCAAGTTTCTACATTCTTGAAGTGGATGTGTAATTTTTTCTATCGTCTCCAGGGAGGTAGACTCTCAGGCTATTCGTCGAAAGGGATCCTGATGAGAAGCTAGTGACAGTGTTGTATTTTCATCATCCAAGAATCAAAGAAAATTTATACAGAATTTCCAGTTTATATAATTTTCTTGTGATGTGACAAGTTG